>LPNX011017459.1:187289-249443 GCA_001517045.1 Pseudotsuga menziesii | reverse complement strand
ATATTGTCATTTTCATGTTTTTTTAATTTTAAATTATATATTCACTCAATTGTATTTAATATCATAATGTCAAACTAATATATATATATATATATATATCTTGTACTTTTAAAATAAATGAAATTCATGAATGATATTTATATGAAAAAAATATGTTAGTTATGCATATAAATTAAATTCATTTTTGTTTAATTTTATTTACAAGTTCAAGACAAATAAATGGTAAAGGACAATAAATTTTTGGGAATTTACAATGAATCTTAGTCACACCATTCTAGAGTTATTTTATTAATTTTATTTATAGTCAATTTAGAAAAGTAACTCAACCATGGTTATTTATATTGTGCATAAAAATTAGTGTAGGAGGTGAGTTGTCATATATACCTACCCCATAAAACCCCTAATTCATAATATTTTAATATATCTTATATTTTTGTAGTACATCTCTTAGGAGGCCCATTTTTGACCTCAAATTCTCTCTAATGACTGTGGTCCATAAGATTGTCCATGAGAAGCTCCATAAGGTGTCCCATGGGATGCCCCATGAGAAGCTCCATAATTAGGGATATGGGGAACTTCTTGCGATGAACCATGAGATGATGCAAAAATGGGAATATGACCTCCCAAGACAATAGGAGGTACTTGACTCTGAGATACTACCATGTGAGAAGTCGTAGTACAAACATGGCTAGTAGTGATATTTTGGCCCAAAGGACCACGTGAATGAGGGGGAGGAAGTGTTGATGTAATTGTAACTTCGGAATGTATTCATCTATATATCTTATGTATTGTACCCTGATGTTTATTCTAGGATGTTTTTGTAATGTAATTGAGTCATGTCATACCCCAATGTTTATTCCGGGAAGTTTCTATAATGTAAACAAGTCATGTCAAGTCATTGTGGGTAACCCTCCTATTGGTCAAGGGTTAAAGTCCTCACAATTGTGGGGCCCTAGGGTTATTAGACTATCCTAGAGAATTCGACCCTAGGTGAGTCATTGTAAGTCAGGGCAATAGTCACCACCATTGTGTTAAAGATAAACCTCCTTGTTGGTCGGAGGAGGAAAAGTCCCCACAAGTTGTCGGGCACTAGGGTTATTAGACACTCCTAGAGATGTCGGCTCTAGTAAGTAATTGTTAAGTGAGGCTGACATGTTGGAGTGGATTTCAAGTGAATGAAATAATATAAATAGAGAATGAGCCTCTTTATTTATCACACACACACTCACTCATTGGGGCACATGAGTGAGAGGAGAAGTTGTTGGGAGAAGAGAGAGACTACTGCTGTCAGGAGATCATCTTTATGTTTTTGGGTTTTAATTTTGGTGCTGATTCTATCTCTAAGAAAGTTGTGGGGTTTTCTCCTTTATGGATTCCCCAAGTAAAATTCTTTGTCTCTTGTCTCTTGTGTTTTATTGCTGTGCATGTTATTCTCTCAGTTAAAGATCCTAAAGATCATAATGCTAGCTTGAATGATAAAAATCTAACATGGTATCAGAGCTAACCTGAGAAGAATACATTGTGCAGCTATAGAAGCTAGGGCTTCTTAATTTTTGGGTCTCTATCCATGATCCATCAGCAAAATTATGCTAGGATAACTCTCCATTGAAGGGCGCATCTTTCTATCGAAGCAGAATTCAATTTCGAGCATTTTCAGTTTTCGGTGCGGGAAATTAGGGATTCTTACAAAAGAGGAATTTTTTAGTGAGCTCGGCATAAAAAATTTATCCTCATCAAAATCTAATTTTAGAGACCTGGATCAATATTTTTGGTTGGGTGAAACTCTGGGAAAGTCAAACCCTAGTTTGACCCCGAGCTAGAAAAACCCTAAAATACTAAAACGAATAAGTTTTGGTACATTCACTATATCTCAATATTGGCAAAGGATCAGGACCTAAGAATTTCAAATGTTGAAGATAAAATCCGTATGTACACTATATCCAAAATTTATCCTCATATTCTCTATATTCTTGGAGATATGATTCCTCCAAGTTAGGGTTCCAGCCTCTTCTAGGATTCATCCCTAAACAAGACACCTGGGGACAATTGCTATAACGTGGGCTACAAAGGTGCAAATGGAATTTCGAAAGATTTTCCAGAAAGGGAAAAGAATTTATTATTTGTGGTCTGATTTTCAGACTCATAAGATGAACCAGTGACACGTGGAAGTCTGCACAACTTTGTTATTCTGAACAGTCCTGTAATAGGTCACCTTGGGAAACTGATCGTAAGTCCCAATTGGTGAAAAAAATTCTGATGAAATCAATGGTTTTGGAACAATAACATGAGAGGATACCTCCTTCCAAAGTTTCATACATATAGGAGCTGTAATTTCAGAGATACCATAGAAACAGTAATAGGAATTTCTAGAGAAGAAATTGGAAAACTAGGGCTTCCTATTTTGGGAGCTTCCCTCCACTGTTTTCAGAAAAGGAGTACATTGGATAGCTCAAATTGAAGAGATATATATTTCTATGCAATAATATATAGAAGATTCCAATTTTTTAAAATTAGGGTTTCTCTGACAAACCCTAGATCAGCCAGCTCCAAAACTAGGACAGACACCTCAAATCGATAAGATCTAATCTTTTGCTATTTTCATTTGAGGTTCTGATTTCAAAGTGATCTATCACATCAGCTTGATGATAAGATTGGTGAATTTTACAACTTCCAAGAATGGAAGTATATTATCTCTCTGAACAAAATGAATTGGACACCTACACAAGTAGAGAGGTTCTAGTTCCAGAGGGAGATGAGGCTAAAAGCCTTACACCAGAAGAACTTGGTCAAGGCCAAGAAGATCATTGCTAATTCAGTCATGGATCAACTTGTACCACAAGTGTCTTCCCTAAAGACACTGAAGATGGTTGATTTCTTGACCAAGCTATTTGAAGGAAAGAACATAAATTGAAATATGACCTTAAGAAACTAGTTTAAGAATGTGAAGATCCAGAATGCAGAGTCCATGCAGTCATACTTTACAAGGGTCTCTCAAATTAGAGAACAACTTGAAGTGGTAGAAGAAGTGGAGAATGTAGAAGTGGTGATAACCACATTGAATGGCCTCCCAGGATCATGGGATTCATTCATTCAAATAATGTGTGCTAGAAGGAAGTGATTAGTTTTAGCAGACTCTAGGAAGAGCACACACAAGAAGAAGCTCAACTAATAATAAGAGAAAAGAAGATGGGAGCAACTGAAGATCAAGCTCTAACCATCGAAAGAAGATCCCTCAAACGATGAGGAATATGAAGAGCTCAACTCTTGAAGAACCTCTAATCCACCTTAGCATTTGGATAAGAAATAATGCTATTATGAATGAAGAAGATGATGAAGCTGAAGGATCAAGAAGGAGTCTACCCACGAAACAAATAAAGATAAGTATTCAATTGTCATTTCATGGTATTGTTTTGTTACGCATTTGTTTATATTCAGCTAATGTATTATGCATGATAGAATGTTTACAGTGATAACAATATACTACTAATATGCATGTGATGGGTAAGTAGCTCATGGTGCTATACAACTCTCCATTACTACTTATCTAGAATGAAACCTCTTTGCTGACATATTGGATTAGTGCACAATCTCAATGTTGTCCTAGTGGATATGGAAGGCATCTAGAAAATTTCTGTGAGATATGGATGAATGTTGTATTGGCTAAAATAGTTGCATGATCATATATTTATGCATAATAATTTTCCATTATGAATATTCCTTATAAAATGTTTCTAACCATACAAATGCATTTGACTTGTAGGAAAGATCGCATACATAATCGCTTACAAGAAAAGAAGAATGAGACTTGTTCCGAAGAACAAGTGACGACAGTTCAATATGAAGAATAATATGATGAATGCAGTGACATCATTGTTGTAGAACCTTCAAGCTATGAAGAAGTAACCAAGAAGAAAGGGAAGACCAGTTCAATGAGAATGATGTCTAGGATGTAGTATCGATACATGAAGGGAAGTTCGTAGTTTCATCATGCAGTAGATGGAAACATTGTGGGATATAAGGCAACATTTGTAGCATGAGGCTTCTCATGAAAATAAGGCATAAACTACAAAGAGACATTTGCAACCACTAGAAGTGAAGTCACATGATAGGAAAAATCATGTGTGCAAACAAAAGAAGGCCTTGTACGAGCTCAGAAGACACCCATGGGATAACACATACATGATGAGCTTGATGAAGATATGAACCTTTGCTACAAGGTTGATAAAGGATGACAAGCTCATAGATGGGTGTGAGAAGAATGCTTTCAAAGATAGAGGATCTTTGTATCTAGTGACCCTATATGGATACATAGAATATTAGTAGCAGAGGAAGCTACTTGTCACTCCAGTATAGAATGTTTTAGTGCATAGAGTACAGAAGACAGAGGGAGCGTGATGCTTCAAAGGGAGTGACTGTAAAATATCCTGAGGTTTGACATGGTACGATAGGATGCATAGATTATTGATGACTCTAGGCTTTACTAAGAGTAAAGCAGATTCCAACCTTTGCTTCAAGGTTGAAGGTGGAAGACCAGTGATGCTCCTGTTATGTTTCAATGCACTATTTTTCTAGGCATGGACATGTGGCAGAATGCAGATGGAATCTTCCTTGGGCAAGGGAAGTATGCAGTAGAGATCCTGAAGAGGTTTGGGATGATGGACTACAAGGCCATGACCACACCTATGGAATTGAACATGAAGCTATTGAGTGGTGCTTCATCAGAGACAATTGATTCCATGATGTATTGTCAGTTGATGTACCTAACAAATATGAGACCAGATATTTGCTTTGCTATGAACACCTTGAGCTAGTTCCTGATAGATCTGAGACATGTTCACTTGATTGCTGCAAAGCATATTCTGAGGTACTTGAGGGGTACAATTGATTATGGGCTCAAGTACGAGGCGAATCAAAAGATTAACCTAGAGGGTTATGTTGATTTAGATTGGGTAGGTAGTTCCATCGATAGGAAGAGCACCTTAGGGTGTTGCTTCAATATGGGATTAGGTTTGATCTCTTGGTTTAGCAAGAAGCAATCCTATGTGGCACTGAGTACAGCTGAAGTAGAGTATGTCATAGCTTGTTCAGTTAGTTGTGAGGCAGTATTGTTGAGGAAGCTACTGTCTCATTTATTTGATCTTCAGATGGATTCTACTTGTATACATTGTGACGACCATAGTTGTGTAAAGTTGTCAGAGAATCCAATGTTCCACAAAAATTCAAAGCATATCAAGATCAAGTATCACTATATCAGGGATATGGTGTAGAGGGGAGCAGTGAATCTCTAGTATGTTGCGACAGAGGAACAGATAGCTAATGTGTTGACAAAGCCATTGGCTAGGGTGAAGTTCGAGTACTTTAGGGAGAAGCTTGGTGTTCTCTAGATCAAGGTTTCCTCCAAGGGGAAATGATGAGACCCAAATCCATTCTAACATGAGAGGATTGGTTCCTTCCATGGTCAGATGCAAGGGCTGAGCCATTCTGTCATGGTGAAAGGATTGGTTCATTCCATGTCAGATATAAGTGCTGAGCCATTCTAACGTGACTGTAGGATTGGTTTTTACATGATCGAAAGTAAGCGCTAAATTCCATTCTTGGAATGGAGGTGCCTAGTTAGTTACCAGGAATACTTGGTCTAGGACTGAGGGCCATTCTGATATGACTGTAGGATTGGTTCCTACTTGATCAGATGTGAGTGAAATCCCTTTCGAACATGCATGTTGGATTGGTTCATCACATGTGTTAGATGTAAGTGCAGAGCCATTTCGAACATGCATGTTGGATTGGTTCCTCGCATGTGTTGGATGTAAGTGCAGAGCCCTTTAGAACATGCATGTTGGATTGGTTCCTTGCATGTGTTAGATGTAAGTGCAGGGCCCTTTCAAACATGCATGTTGGATTGGTTCCTCACATGTGTCAGATGTAAGTGTAGATCCCTTTCGAACATGCATGTTGGATTGGTTCCTTGCATATGTCGGATGTAAGTGCAGAGCCCTTTTGAACATGTATGTTGGATTGGCTCCTCGCATGTGTCAAATAAACTGCTGATCCTTTTTGAACATGTATGCTGGATTGGTTCCTTGCATGTGTCAAATGTGAGTGTTGAGCCTTTCTGACAGGGTTGTGGGATTGGTTACCACATGGTTAGATGTGAGTGTTGGGCGTGCCTTTCTGATATGATTATAGGATTGGTTCCTACATGATCAGATATAAGTGTTGGGTGGTCCATTCTGACTTAGGGTCATATATAAGCACTGAAGAAGACCTACATGGAGGCTAAGCCTATAACCAACATGAAAAAGGGTTGGCTCTATAGAACTTCCTATGACGAGAAGAATCATGAGATAGCACCTGTGATGATGATCCAGCAGTGATGATGGTCCAGATTGAGTGATGATCCAAATCCAGTGATGATGATCCATATCGAGTGATGATCCAGATCTAGTGATGATGATCCAGATCGAGTGATGATCCACATACATATGAAGATGACTTGAAGATGAACATGACTTTAATATGAACATGACTTGAAGATAGATATGACTTGAAGGTGAAGATGACAAGAACTCAATGATGATCAAGATGATACAGAGAAGAATACTTGTGTTGATAAATTGTGTCGAGAGAATACCTTCCTAGTTAAGAGGGAGTGTTGATGTAATTGTAACTCCATAATGTATTCATCTGTATATATTATGTATTGTAGCCCAATGTTTATTCCAAGATGTGTCTATAATGTAATTGAGTCATGTCATACCCTGATGTTTATTCCGGGAATTTTCTATAATGTAAACAAGTCATGTCAAGTTATTGTGGGTAACCCTCCTATTGGTCAAGGGTTAAAGTCCATGTAGTTATGTGTCCCTAGGGTTATTATACTATCCTAGAGAATTTGACCCTAGGTGAGTCATTGTAAGTTAGGGCAATAGTCCCCACCATTGTTTTAAGGATAAACCTCCTTGTTGGTCAGAGGAGGAAAAGTCCCCACAAGTTGTGGGGCACTAGGGTTATTAGACACTCCTAGAGATGTCGAATCTAGTAAGTAATTGTTAAGTGAGGCTGACATGTTGGATTGGGTTTCAAGTGAATGAAATAATATAAATAGAGAGTGATCCTCTCTATTTATCAAACACACACTCACTCATTGGGGTGCATGAGTGAGAGGATAAGTTACTGGGACAAGAGAGAGACTACTGCTATCGGGAGATCATCTTTATGTTTTCAGGTTTTACTTTTGGTGCTGATTCTATCTTTGAGGAAGTTGCAGGGTTTTATCTTGTGTGGTTTCCCTGAGGAAAATTCTTTGTGTCTCTTGTCTCTTGTGTTTTATTGCTGTGCATGTTATTCTCTCAGTTAAAGATCCTAAATATCATAATGCTAGCTTGAATGATAAAAATCTAACAGGAAGGGTTGTCAAAAATGCATTCAAAGGAGTAGGGTTTGAGGATGAAGGGACATGTGAAGGGATGTAAGTGGTGTTCCCTACGGTCACTAAACTTAGTTCTGGTATCTGCATATGACTACTAACACTAGGTCTAGGATGGACATGCGAGGTAGCTTCCACCACCAGGATGGGAGGTGCAATGTGACTAGTGCTCCCAAATCTCTCTGCATGGAAAGGAATAGGAGTGCCCCCAGGCGTAGTGATAGGTTCAATTTCTAACTCGCCATGATGTGCCAGATCGTGTGTAGGGATATCAAGCATGCCATAAAAAATAAAAGTAGTGCTTGTGGGTTCATGATGAGTCTCATCACCTGGTAACCAATACCGGCAACCTGTGAATGAGGGATCATAACCAGAATGTGAAGGTATTTTTGGTGAAGGATCGTATACAGGAGTAGAATCTACATTCCCAACCTCGTGAGGTGGAGAAGACATCTCAGGAATCTCATCCTCATGATCTCCCATCGTGTGTGAATCAATGTGAGAAGTAGTCCACCTGGACTGTCTATTTGTCTCTCCTAAAGGAGGAGGAGACATGGAAGGCAAAAGTCCTGCTAACCGATGAGAATGGTGAAGTGCCACGCCCAAATCCATAATGACTCAAAAAATGAGAAAGAATCTATCTAATTACATAAACCCTAGGAAAACTAGCGTGCACAGAGCATACACCTATAAAATGTAAAGCCAAATCACAAGCAAAGAAGGGTAGGATATGTGAGCTCCCAAATGAAGCAGGTGTGTATCACCTAGGAAAGGCTTGAGACTCCCATACACAATAAGTGGAGGTTTGTAACCAATTATAGTGGCCCTCATCTTCAACACATATATTGACTATGTTGTTCAACCCCTACCTGGCTAGGACACCTACAAAATAACCTCTATGAAGTACCCCCTCGATAACCTAGGTAAGGCAACTAAGGTAACCTCAATATAATCAATGCTCAGGAAGAAAGTCGCAGGTGGGATTGACCATATGGGAAGGGTATCAAAGCATGAAACTATCGAAAGAGCCCCCAGATACGAATACAATTCTGGAAATATCTCTGATGATACTCATTTATGACTAGGGGTCATCCCAATAAATAACCACTCACACTACCGCGTGCTTAACTCCCTTGTAAGAGGAGGATCCTGAGAAACACTAATTATATAAAGGAATTTCACACTCTCACCTGGAAAGACACATAAATGTTTCATTTAGTGGTCTTGGAGAATTTACTCACAATGAACTATTCCACTACCCTAAAACCTAATCTTGTTGGTGCACCCTATAAAAGAAAAGAGTGTAATTCATTTTACTATGCGTTGATTTTAATTGGCTTATTACTCAAAAAGGAAAATGGTTGTGGAACTAATGATGTTATGACGCAACAAGAAGTAAAATGCACACCTAACAATCAATGCAAACGCACTGTGTCGAATGAAAAATGGGGCATGCTACTACGTGAAGTGCAAAATTTTCCTTCAAATGAATATGCAATCATTCCTATATGAAAATCTGACTAATACTTCCCAAGAAAACCTAATGCAAGTACCATGCAACAATGCATAATGATGCAAAAAGCAAATGTTTTTGTATTTTTTGAATTAAAATGAGATAATAAAGAAAAAGTATGACTCTACAACCCCCAGACTCTGCAAGCACTATCAAATAGCACCCAAGCAAAGCGCTAAGGTAAAAGAGACCTAATGCACTAATCCCAAAACAAAACAAAAAAGAAAATGAAATGACAAGAACATTTTCAAAAAATTTCAAACTAAAAAGTGTCTCTGGTCAGAAATAGAGGTGTATACATACTCCATAAGCATTTAAGAAGACTCGGAAATTATCCAAACTCACCCAGCAACACTTAATCTTCCCCAAAAAGGAAAAAATCAAGGCATACGTAACTGTGTGCAGAAAACTCATGTGTACACGCAACTGTGAATACAAAAATCGTGTACAGGAAGAAAAAGAGATTAAAAAAAAGAAGGTAAATAGACAAGCTGAGACAAAATTTAATCCTATCAGACACTACTAGGAAAACATGCCCCTAGACCCAACTCATAAATAGATAAATCAGAGCAATTCAAGAACATTGAATGCCGATAAAATCCCCAAAGGAAATGACTAGGAACTCCCCAGAATGGTCACCAATTCTATTACGGAGAAAAATTCCTATGGCTTGGGGTACCACAATAGACAGAGTAACTGCATAAATCAATCCTTTCCCATATACAAAAGAAACAAAACATCTAACACTAAAGGATCTCGAAACATACCTTATTCTAGATGGTTGATGTAGATCCCCGTTGAACTTTTCCACTCTCGCTTGTATTAGCAATTTAATCTCTCAACATTCAGCAAACAAGACAAGCATGCTATATAATGGTGTTAGGCCTACTCTAGCATATATAATCAACAACATATAATCATTTAAAATAATACATGGATTCAATATTCATTTAGATACACATTATTGGACAAGAAAATATATTTCTATTAATATAAATCAGAGATTACAATGGTGACAACCTCTGTCAACATGTCTGCAAACCGGAGAAACTGAGCCCTCCACCTAGGCCTCCACCACTTCAATCCTCCATCTATCAATAGAAATATCACAAGCAAAGGAAAGATTGGGAACAACACAAACTGATCCAAGGGACAAAGGGATGCAAGCTAAAGTATAAGCTCCAGTAACAATGGACTATAGTTTTCTTGCTCTTCAATTCCTCCCCTTTCAATGTATCCAAAGGTTTCCTTATATAATGCTTCAATGGGGTAATGGAAGGTCAAATATAAGTGATCTCAAGGAATATGGAAGGCCAAGAGACAAGTGACTTAGATCCACATCAAGGAAAACTCCAAAACTATTTTTCCTTTTGCACACATCCCAATGTACGTGGGTTTGAGGGTCATATCCGCGTATATACGTGAGAATGGGTTTAAAAGTCGCGTATGGAAAAGAATGCATGTTTTTAAGGATGATATTGGAAACATAAAAGGTACAAAAATGGTCCATGGGGTCCAAAGAGTCTGCAGAGGGACAGGGAAGTCCATAAATGTGTGATCCACCATGTGTGGTAAAATCAGTTGTAACAATTCTTCTTCAACCTTGGAACATATAACACATCCTTCATCTTTAAATATTTCCTAAAGTTAAGCTTATATGAAGCTTCTCCACTCCCTTTTATGGGGTATTGATAGTCATCCCCAAGTTTCATCTTGTGAGGTGAGTCATGTTTAGACATGTTAACGAATGATTCCTTGTATCCTGTCATATGTTTAGAATCTCCACTACCCATAAGCTAATCATTTCTTCTGTGTGAGATAGTGCCCGTAAGTGATGAAATTAGCACATAGTCTTCATCTAAATTATCCTTCTCCCATATAAATCTTTTGTTTTTTGGTTCATCATCTTCAACAACATGATCATGGTGTCTCCTTTTCCTGATGGGACAATCTCTTGAAAACTGTCCCTTTTTATCACAAGTATAACATCAAACATTTGAAGTACATCTTCTGTTCTTCTTTTGTTTATTGTCCTTCTTGTTGTTGTTATTAAAGTTCTCCTTCTTCTATTTCTTCTTGAATTTCTTCCTGGTGTGAACTGTGAGAGATTGATCGTCAGTTGCTCCCATATTTTCTTCTCTTATCACAAGTATAGCTTCTTCTTGTGTGCATTATTCTCAAAGTTTGTTGAAAGAGATCAACTTCCTTCTTGCAAAAATTCCTTCAATGAATGAGTCACATGATCTAGGGATACCATTCAAGATATTCATTACAATTTCTCCTTCTTCAAATTTTTCTTCAACCGCTTCAAGTTGTTCTTTGATTTGAGTAACCCTTGTGAATTAATACTGTATATTCTCAAAGTTATGTATATTCATATTCTTCAATTGGTTCCTCAAAGACATCTTTCAGTTATTGTTCCTTCCTTCAAACATCTTTGTCAAAGAATCATACACTTCTTTTAGTGTATTGAATGAAGACACATGGGGATGAGATGATTCTTAATAGAATATTTAATGATTCTCTTAGCCATAGCCATGCTTCTCTTATGAGAAACCTTAGCCTTATATCCCTCTGGTTCTGGAACTTATCCATTGATGTACTGATTCAAATCATTCTCTTTAAGGATCATGGATATTATGTACTTCCATGCTTAGAATTTATCATCCCCTACAATCTTGTCCTCAATATGAGTATGATGAGTCATATTTTCAAATGAGAATCTCAAATGGAAATAACAATATTTAGATCTTACCGATTTGAGGTGTTTGACTTGGTTCTAGAGCTGGATGACCTAGGGTTTGTGAGAGACCCTAATTTTCCAAAATTGGAGTTTGGGAATTATGTTTAGACATAAATATGTGCCTCCTTGAGGTGATCTTCTCAGCTAGTTTACTTTCTGAAAACTGAGGTGGGAAGTAACCAAAACTTGATGCCCTAGTTCCTCCCAACACTAGTGGCAGGGTAAAAAATGAAACTTCTTCAATTATGAAACTGCTTCCACCAAAATATGCACCCTGATGTGGTGATTTATCCTAGCCCTATTTTCTTGATGATATATGGAGAGAACACCTTGAACTAGGAAGCCCTATTTTCCGTAGCTGCAGAGTGCCTTCTTTTAGAGTGGCTCTCATTATCACCCAAACATTTTCCTATGGTTGTGGTAGGAAATCACTGGGGTAACCATTTCAAACCAACCTTTAGACTATATTCTAGCCTATACAGTCAGAGAGGGATCTCTCTTTGCCAGAGGAACATTCACATACACATTTGGCTTTAAACAAGCATTTGGAAGGCTAGATTTCTGAGGGGAAGGGTTGTTTGGGTTTTAAAGGGTGTAAGACAAAAAAATAGACAACACCATTGGGAAATGGAGTTAAAACCTGAAATATTCAAGGAATTACACCAAATAATGACAAGTGATAACCTTCATAGTCTAAGGCAAAATAGGTGTTAGTATTCAGTAAAAAATATTTAAGAGATGGCAAGGGAAATGAGAAGAATCCCAATGAGACAGGAGGCACCTATATATGGATGAATCTCCTGAACCACCTTTTGAAAAAGAAATAATAAAGGTTGATAACTTAAATGGAGCATATAATAGAGGATGAATTCCAAGACATTTATCATAAACACAAATAATTCCATTATCTGATGCAAGGAGTGCTTAATAGAGAACAAATTCCTTGCATACAACTAGAAACGCATTAGCAAAAATTACACAAACATGGAAACCAATCATATAAGGGAAAACAGACTAAACAGTGAACACTGTGATGAATCTTGAATATTCAGGGCATACTTTGGATTAATACTCACAAGAAAAGTTGAAAAGCTACAAAACCAAACACAGAGGCTTCAAAATGAATGTCGAACCCCTTCTTCCTCTCTTTAGGCTATATTTATAGTGTCATGGGCTATTGAGACCAACCTCGAAACAGAGCCAAATTTAGTTATAGTATGGGGATCACAACCGTACAACCAAAATATTAACAAATTTTGACCTGGAATATTCACCATGAACATGAGCAAATCGAGACAGAACATTGGGCTACACGTTATGGATAAAAATGGAAAACTACACACCTGAGAACCAGGCCTGCTTGGTGAAAATGACTAGTTAGAGGATATTCAAAAATCCTACAACACTTTTAATCCTCCTTCCATCTTCCTCCTACGAAATTTTTCTGGACTGTTGGTCTAGATCTGAACTTAATCTAAGTCATTGAAAGACAAATATTGTACCTAATTTTGCAATTTTCCACCTTGACTTATCCCTTGCTAGTTATCCTTGCGAAATCATCTTGGGACGTGGATCAAAAATCATCTTAGATATCCACCATTCATTCTTGTCGTGGCCACCTAATTTTGAATATTTAGAAATTTTACTTTTCTTCACATGTTGTATCAGCGAAATCAACCTCCGTCATAGATCCATTTTCCCACATATCGTCACCGATGAAATATGCATGCCCTAAGCAATTTCATATATTCTAAAACTTAATTTCCTCTTGCACTTTCAATCTATGAAGTCAACCTCAGTCGTTAATCTAGATCACTCTTCAATATGAGTCATTGGAACATGAAACCCATACATAATTCCACATATTTCAAATATTCATTTATCCACGCATGTTATATCAGTGGAATTATTTTCCTTCGTAGATCTAACTCTATCTTTGATCTAGTCTGTTGAAAACTACGGGGTTTACCATATTTTGCAAATCGGGAGAGAGCTTATCCTACACACATGTTTCCCTTTTCCACACCATCAATCTTAGGCAGACACTCTCTGAGCCATTGATCTGACATAGAGCTGCGGGTTGTGGAAAGCGGAAAGCGGGATCTCTGCTTTCACGATGTTGAATTTTTATATTTCCACTTTTCTCCTTTCAGCTCCCTTTCGAGCCTTTGATATGTGTGGGAGCTCTCTCAACCATTGATATAGAAGAAAATGGAAAGCAATATTCCAATATTTTCATCACCAAATTTCTATATCTCTGCTTTCTGAGTTCCTCCTTCTTGCTCCTTTCCGATCCATTGATCTATGCAGAAGCTCTCTGAACCGTTAATCTGGCGAAAAGTGGAAAGACGGGTTATAAATTTTCGTAACCAAATTTTTTTGTTCCTATTTTCTAATTTATTCTCTTCTACTCTTTTCTGAGCCGTTGATCTTCAGCAGAAGCTCTCCGGACCGTCGATCTTACGAAAAGCAGAAAGAGGGATTCCAATCTCTTTATAATAAAACTTTGGCCCTTTTCGCTTCCTCCTTTTATATTCCCTCTTTCTCCTAAACCATTGATTTATATCGGTGCCACCCTTGACTATCAATTATTGAAATGCAAAAATAAAAAGTTGGCTTTTCCAACTTTCACAACCAAATCTTTTCCTTTTCCACTTTTTCGCTCCCAGTATTTCCTTGGCAGAAATTATTTGCGGCCTTTGATTTTTCTCCACTATGCATCCAAGCCGTTCATTCTGGTCAGATTTTAACCTTGATCATATTTTCCTTATTAAGGCATATTCATAAGGATAAAACATGATATTTTCAACAAATTTTTATCTGTATTTCATTGGTCTAAACTTTAGTAGGGGATTTGGTGCATATGCATATGTAAAAATAAGTAAATTCTAGCATAGGTGTTAACAATGGCTCCAACTCATGGATGTTATCCTCCCTATGAGGTAGAAAATAACCCTATATACCAAGTTCCTAATCCATTGGGCCCTTTGTACCTACAAAAATCCTAGCAAACTGCACCATTTTGCCCCATCCCGAAGGCCCATCACCTAAAAATTTATTCTAGTTCCTGTAACTTCAAATTTTCATTAAAAAAAGAAAACCAAATGATATCTCCTCTTGGGGACCTTACATCCTTCACCTTGGGATTTAATTCTATCAGAGATCCATCCACACATGAAATATTAAAAATAAATGGTATATACAATGTTATGGGAACTGAATTTACTTTACAGAAAGTAGTGCTTAAGAAGCCTCCCATTTACAGGAGCTCCAAATACTAGACCACCATCCATATCCTCCAGTATGTAGGCATTATTTCCTCTAAAAGATGATATTTTGTAAGGGCCCTTCCATAGGTGATAAAACTTACCATGCTTCCCCTTCCTTTCATGCGGTGCATCCCATAAAAAAAATACACCCCCCATCTGGAAATCATCATGTTTTGTCCTCCTGTCAAAGATCTCTTTCAATTTCTCCTGAAATTTTTGAGTTTTGTCAAACAGTTGCTCCCTTTGCTACTGCAGTTCAATCAATTGATACATCCTCCTCTGAGTTGGACGGGTTTCAGTTTCCTCTTCCTATGGAAATTTCATCACTAGAAATCACAGGGAACTAGGAAAAATTACCTCATAACCATAAACCGGCTGGAATGGCGAGGTGCCAATGGATTTCTCTACACTAATCCTATCATCCCACAAAGAATGAGTCAATTTTTTGTGCCATTCCTTCTTGTTGTCCTGCAGCATATTTTTGATGATCCTCATCTAGCTCTTGTTTGAAGATTCTTCCAACTCATTTCCCTGTGGATAGTAGGCTGTGGAATGACTCAACTGTATGTGATATTTGGAACAAAAATCAACCATATTATTTGACTTGAATGCAACAACATTGTTAGCAATCATCTTTCTAGGGACCCCAAATCTTGACAAAATGTGCTCTTCCAGAAACTGCATAATCATTGTCTCGGTGTCCTTCCTAGTTCGGATGGCTTCTATCCATTTGGTGAAATAATAAAGGTAGTGAGAATCCACTTGTGTTGACCTGAGGAAAATTGGTTTATCCCTCCAATGAAATCCAATCCCCATTGATGGAAATGGGCCTCAACATATATGGGCTTCAAAGGAAATGGAAGAAGCTTCCTCCTTCCTTTACATATCTAGCATTTATGGCAGGCAACAACTTTTTGTGAGTATCAGAAAATATAGTGGGCCAATAAAAACTTTTCCTCATGATCTTGTTGACATTGGCCTTCCAATAATTATGGCCTCCATATTCTCCTGCATGAAATTATTCAACAAGCTTCTTGGCCTCCTGCTCATTTACACAGTTCAACAACACCCCTCCCAATTATTTCCAATACAATTTTCCATCTAAGATACAAAACCTTAATGTTTTCTACTTGAGAAATATGGCCCTTGTTTTTCCATGCCATGTGGGGATTCTAGATGTTGTAAGACAAAGATGATGTCATTATTCCATAGGGATTACAAGAAATTCTCAGCTACTTGAGGATTTGGTTGTCCCTTAGTATTTTTCTCTTTTATTGATAATTCAGAAATCATGTGTAGGATGAGAGCATAACAGTTAGATTGTGTGATGATTTTTTTATAACCCTTGGCCTTTAATCAGCTTTTTGGGATTGATATCGAAGTCATATTCAAGCAAGACTACTATCCATTTTACCCTCCTACCTTCAGGATCTAGTTGGGTCAGGATATCCTTTACTGCACTAGTGGGGACATGGGAAATAATGTGAGAGTGCAGTATGTATACTCATAAATCCTTCAAGGACTACACTAGAGCATAATCCTATTTATCCAAGATGTTGTATTTCAGAGGAGCATCTCTCAAGGTTTTTTCTGTAAAAATCAATGGGCTGTTTGTGTCCCTCATGATTCTTCTGTAGCAATAGACCTGCCACTGTGTGCTCTAAAGAAAAAAAAGAATATGAGGAAATATTTGGAGAGATCGGGACTTCCCAGTATAGGGGCCTCAGAAATAGCCTTCTTTATATCTTCAAAGGACTATTTTTCTTCGGCCATCCACTTGATCTATTTGTAATTCCCCATCATATTAGTTATATACCTTACTATTTCAGCAAAGGAAGCAATGAACCTTAGAAAATTTACCTTCCCCATAAAGGATTGAACCTCAACCTTATTCCGAGCGAGCTCAATTTTACGAATTTCCTCAACCCTCTTTGGGTCTATTTTGATGCCTTCCTGAGAAATTATGTGGCCTAGCAACTTTCCTTCCTTCATAGCAAAGAATGACTTCTTTGGATTTAGAGAGATGATGAATTTTATGCACTTTCTAAACATTCTTAAGAGGTGTAAAATGTGTTCCTCATCAGACAGTGAAAATACAGTGATGTCATCCAAATAGATGACCAAGATATTGTCCTTTTCATCATCAAAGTCTATGTCCATGGCCCACTAGAAGGTTTCCCATACATTCATAAGTCTGAATGGAATTTTTTCATACATAAAAGTGTCCCAAGGCGTGGTGAAATATGTCTTCTCTTGGTCTTCTAGGTGCACCATGATCTGATTATAGCCTGACAATCCATCCAAGGTTGATATCCCTTGGGAACTCACTACCCTTTGCAAAATATGGTCCATTTTGGGAAGAACATAGTGATCCTTTAAGGAAACTCTGTTCATGTTCCTGAAGTCAATGCATATTCTTTTCTCCCCATTCTTCTTTCACCAGGACCAGGTTGGCCACCCACTTTGAGAATATAAGGGCTACAACGATCTTTGCTTCAAATAGTTTCTTGATGTCCTTTTCCACCAGGGGTAGCAGCTTGGGGCTCATTCTTCTCATATTTTTCTTGAAAGGCATCTCTTTTTTTTATGGGTATAGTGTGTTGGATAATGCTTATGTCATAAGCCTTAATATCATTATAGCTCCAAGAAAATACATATGAGTGTTCCCTCATCAATGATATGTACTTATGTTTAGCTTCAGGTGAGAGGGTTCTCAATATTTTCATGACCTTTGGATGATCTTTTGTCCCAATGTTAACATATTCCACATATTCACAACTTGGGACCAGCTGGGGTTCCTTTGCAACACCATTAGGATCAAAAATATTTTCTAAAGGAACTAGACCCCTGGGGATGGAGTTACCTTTGAGCTGCATCATTTCCTTTCCACAGAGATTGTTTATATACGTCTGATATCTCTCAGCCTCCTGCAACTCTAGCCCGCAAGCTTCCTCAATTTTTCCTCCATCAGCACATTCAACAAGAATAACATCCCCACCTCCTGGAACTTCTTTGGGAGAAACAATATGGCTTTTCAAGGCTTCCTGAGTGGGAGCAGCCTCCTCTAGAATCCCATTATCTTCATCCATAGTAAATCAATCAAACTCCCCTATGAGAGTGAGGAACTTATAGATTTCCTTCTCATATTCAAATACCTACCAACTTTCGACATTATCAGAGACAGAGGGCTTGTGCCTAAATTCAACCTCATATTTGCTATTGGGATGTAAGGGGTTCTTGAAAACAGCAGCAGAGGTGACCAAAGAATCAGCCAAAAACATTTGTAATCTGGGGATCATATTAAACCTGCATTCCTCAAAACACTCTATCACTTCTTGGGAAACATTTCTGTAACTTCTCATTATGGGATGTCTGGCCTAATACTCACCTCTCATTTGTTTAATTACAAGCTAACAATCTCCATGTATCGCTTCCCTCCTGACTTGGAAATATTTTAGGATCTGAATTGCTAACATCATAGCCTCATACTCTACCTCATTATTTGTGCAATCAAAGGAAAGTTTGTAGGAATAATTTAAAGCTCTCCCTCCCGGAGGTCTCACCCAAACTCTAGCTCCTGCCCCTTCTCTGCATGCTTCCCCATCAAAAATTACATTCCACACTCCCTCCAGCTCTTCCCGGGTAGGAAAAAAGGAAACATTCTATGAACTGAAACTGGCTTTTCCTCCTTCTATGAAGAAAATAGAAGATCCCATCTTAGTGTCCAAAGAATATATGGGGTGGTTGTGTGGCCTCTGAGCACTAGTCACCATGTAGGCCAATTTTCTCTCTCTGAAAATCCTTCTCTATACCCCAAAGATAGCTATGGTGGCATAGGACATTTCCGTTTGAAGAGAACCTTTGAGTTTGGCTGTCCAATATCTTGACAATAGCATTCCAAACTTTGGAGGGATGTCATCCACAACTACATCCATGACAAGGGTTTTGGCATGGATCTGGGCTAAAGAAATGACCAAATATTTAATCAATCCCAGGAACTTGAATTTATTAGAATCAAAAGAAAAAAGACCTTTGTATGGTGTGGTTACTTCCGATCCCAGTTCATCCATGATTCTCCTGGGCATCAGATTGTGGTAGGCTCATGAAACAAGCATGGTATTGTGTAGGATGGCATTATGGATGTTTAGACAGACATAGAAAGGTGGAACGTCTTCATCAAAAGGAACATATGGGGTTTGAATAGTATGGTGGGACTATCATCCTGGAGGTTTAGAGAATCTGACATTTCAGATACTTCCCCTGAAGGATTCAATACTATCGCAATTTTGGAATGATATTCAGAATTTTTTAATAATTCACTAAGAGGGACAGAGACCTTGATCTTGGCAATTTCAGCCTCTAGACTGAAAGAATTTTTTCCCTGATCAGAGCTTCTTGTATTATCCTCTTTCCTTTATTTTCCTTTGGGCTCAGTCACATTTTTTTATCTATCATTAGGCAGTGTTACCACCTAAGTTGTACTTAGTGGTTTTTTATCAAGTGAGCCTGGTGAACCAGACAAGGATAACTTGTTCGGACTTCAGAAGACCTTTGGAAGTACTTCTGGGAAGTGCTTGTTGTACTATATCACATGTTCATACCCCATGGGGGAATTGTAATAAATTTTATAGCATGATAGTGTCTGTAAAAGACTCTATCTCTTAGACTTTATTTGTCAATCCGATCAGCCCAAGGTGTTTTTTCCATCGGTTATTATTGGTTGTTGAATAAACGACTGATAATTTCCGAGTTTTTCACTCCAAACCTCCAAAGTTGGGGTGGTCGGCTTGGAATTTAGGCCTATTCAAGTTATTAGAGTCTATGTGTCAATGTATAAACATGCTAGACATCATGGTCGAGTCATATGAACATGTCTAAGTTCCCCTAGGTTTTTTTCAATTTTTCAATTTTTTAGTTTTTTCAGTGTTTTTTATTAAAATTTAATTTTTCCAAAACTTAGGCTATTTTTTAATAGTTTAATTGGTAAAATTGATTTTGTAAAAATAGTGGGCCAAATAATCAGTTTTAGTCATGTAGGTGCTCATTTTCAAGCTAAGAGCGCCATGTAAACCCATGGACCCACTATTTCCTAGTTTTGAGTGATTTTCCATCACTCAGGTTAGAAAGCCCCAAAAATCAATTATTGATTATTTTAATTAATAAATAGACGAATAATGGAGCAAATCCAAAATCATAGATCAATGGATTCTCAGTCGATTTGATTGAAATCAGTCAGATCTGAACCAGATTGACTAGATCCGACAAATCCTTGATTGATGGAGGTGATCTGGACAAATCCAAAGTTGATATGCAGCATCCTTTATGGATAATTTCTCCCTCCCTCTCTCCTCCACACGTTTTGGCTCATCTCGATGAGTTTTGGTGGATGCTTTAGTCAACAGGTTGAGGTGTCAGTCAAATCAGCCCCCCGATTGACATTTGCACCTAGTGAGACTTAGATCTGGCTCAGTTAGACACAGATTAGGCATTGATGGACTCTCCTTCAACTACAATGGTTTGTCTCCTTGGCATTTGCGCCCCCCCTAGGATGGATCTCCTCTTTTCTATTTAAATAAAGCACGGGCTACCTCTTCCAAGCCAGTTAGAACTGGGATTGAGGTGCTACTGCTATTGTATTGTTGTTATTGTTCATTTGAAATAAAGAGAATCTTTGGAGGCAATATGGTGTTGTGCCATTGTATGTGTGGATGATCATTGCCATTTTTTTACTGAGGTAACCTATATCTGTGTTCAAAATTTGCTAATTGCTTGTGGATTCATTGCTAAGATTGATAAGAAGCTTATTATGATCTTGATAGGAAAGGTTATTTTCAATACGTTTATTGGCCATCTCTTTCCTTTAATGCATGTTTAGAGATCTAGATTCAGCATGTACTATAATCTTATATGCATGTTAGTCTGAATCTCTGTGTATGTACTAATCGGATCTCACAAGTTTTTTGGCAAGTTTTTTTTATTTCAGTTGAGCTGCAGGTTCCTAGATTGGAGAGGATGTTGATCTATTTTTCTTCTTCACTCTCTCCAAAACCTTCCAAAGGCATATTCCCTCGACATTCCACCTGAAAGCTCCACTGTGGATCTTCAAGGAAACCAACATTTCTCTCCTCCTCTTCCTCCCTCAAAATCAACTCTTTTACCCGGTTATTTTGTTCATAGCTTTGAATTTGTTTAGATCTATCATCTTAAAAGTAAATTTAACATAGATCTATCTTCTCAAATCCCATAGTCTATATCTTTCTCTTAAAAGTTTTCATAAGCATTCTAGATCTAGCTTTAGGGAATCATCCTGTTTGCATGGAAGTTTAAAGAAAATTTGTAGCTTGCATGCATTATATTTCTGTTTGCTGTTATAAAAGATAAATCTAGCAATCAATGCACATAATATTGGATTCCTAAAATGGAGGCGAATATCACAAGGAAAGCTTGCTTTCCTTGGTTCCTTTTTTACCCTTTTTAACTAGTTTTTACTGAGCTTTTTTTGGTTAAAAGTAAGCTGACTCAAAGGTACTTTTAGAGTGATTTTGGGAACCTTTCAGTCTAATAATATTGCTGTTTTTTATCAGGCATAACAGAAAAAATGAGGAGATGCTGCTCGAAAGTGACTTTTGGGCCTCTGAATCCCCCCAGGGGTCTCCCTTTTTTACTAAAATCTTTAATTTTCGCACTTTGTAAGCTCTTGATTTCATTCTATATAAGAATAAAGAGGCATCATATCAGTTTTCTGATATTGTAACTGCTGGTAATAAAAATATTTTTTGAATAGGCTCTTTCGAGCCCATTCCCCATCCCCCCTAGGGGGATTTGCGTTGGTGTCAATTTTTTACTTTTTGTTCATATCTTTTCAAACTAGCATAGCTCTAATCTGCAGGGTAGTATACTTTGATTATTGGGTATTACTTAGCTTAAATTTTTTCTAAACAACTAAAAAGATAAAAAAATAATTTGATTGATCTTGTCTTTATAAAACATAAAAATTAAAACTCGATCCATCTGGCGACTCCACTATCTAACATCCCTTCAAGAATTTCTACTGGAAGAAACTGCCGACAATTATTCAATCCTCTACCTAATCCTGAAATATTTATTAGGGAAATATTGAATAGGCAGACTTCTCGTAGAAACCTTGAAGATTTAGGAGACCAATCCCTCTCAGATATCCATCACATATTTGTAGAGAGTCATGTTCACCAATCTCAAGAAATGATGGAATTATTCAAACCCATTGACTTTTCTCAGATAGTAGGTGCTCCCCATGCCATTCCAAAAGATGCTATCAAGAAGCTCCCCATATTTTAGGGCAATAATGCCATCACTTCCAAGTCTCACCTGTGAAAGTGTAAAAAACACCTGGTCAGTTATTGCAATGATGCTTCCCATGACCATGACGATGTCAAAATGAAACTCTTTGCTTTATCCTTAGAAGATGATGCTAAAGAATGGTACTTCAACCTAGATGATGATTCATATAAAAATCTTAGTGAATTCCTAGAGGGTTTTAAGAAGAAATGGGGAGAAAAGAAAGAACCAAGACATCTGCTTACTGCCCTTCATAACATTAAGAAGATGGAGAATGAAACCATGGATGTATTTAACACTAATTTCAGGCATGTGGTTGCAGACCTCCCTAACGAAATCAAGCCAAAGGATGCATCCATCCTCATATCTTACATCGAAGATTTCACTGGTGATTTGAGGTACCAGTTAAGAGACAAAGAGCCGACCAATCTAAAAACTGCTCAGGAATTGGCCGAGAAAATAGAAAAGAATATGCAATCTTCAGGAAAATTCAGCATTCTAGGTTACACTACGGAAAGCGCATCATACAACAAATAAAAGGGAAAAGCTGTTGAATCAGAAGAAAAGGAAGCCTCTAAAGATCCCATGGAAAAGGTAATATACATGATAAAAGACTTGGTTACTAGTCAAAACCAACTAATGGCCAATCATTCTACACACTTGAATCACATTCATAATAGATTGATCACAATGGAAAGGAATAATGGACCTAGGAACTTTCAGCCCAAGCAGAATTAGATGTATCAAGATAGTTTTCCTCAGCAGGAGCCTAGGATTCCAAACCAGTTAGACTCAGCTAACATGGTAGAAGAAGTAATTCCATGGTGTAGACCCTGTGAACATTTCCACCAAGAAAGAACTTGTTATGTTGCAAATCAAGTCATGGAACATGGACTTCCCAAGGTCAGTAATCAGGAAACAACTTCAAGTGAGCCTGATCTTATATACATGGTAGGCCAAGCCTGCCCTTTGTCACCAGCTAAATAGTACACACCTAAGGATGAAACCATTGCAGAATCTTATAGTGAAATTTATGATGAAAATTGTAATGTACATGATGGGACTCCTACGTGTTCTCTATATAATGATGACATTCTAGAAGGTTTACTGCCTTGTGACCTTTTCTCTAAAGAAGATGAGTATGAAAATGAGGACAAGTATAGCTTGGTGCATGATACAAGTGACTAAGACTCCCTTATCCCTGACAAAGATATTGATGAGGAGTCTTGGACATTCATGGAAAATCCGGTCTATGACATGAATAAAGAGGAAAATAATAAACCAGAAACTCTTGATGGTTTTTCTATCTACAGCATATCTAAAGGAGAGAGCATGGACCATGTGGCCTTGGGAAACTTTGATATGAAAAAGGAGCATGCAGTTTATCCACATGATCATTCTGAGCCATATATCAGTATCAGTCATGAAGACAAAGAAAACTTGATATCAGAACCTGATATCAGCAATGAGGAATCCATCACATATAACATAGATGATGGTGATGACTATTGGGATTTTTGTGGATATCTTATTAAGAATCCTATCTATGCTATATCCAGCAAGGGGAGTGTCTATTTAGAAATTTGTGGAAGTCCAATCTACTATGCTTCCAACCTTAGTATGGAAGAGGAGCATTTAGAATTTTCATGTGATCATTCAAAGTCATATTATGAGCCGCACAAGGGTATCGGTAATGAAGACATTGAGAAGTAGTGTTGTGAAAAGTTAGATGTGATGTAGTCAGTGGAATATCAGTCTCAGCCATATTTTTCACATATAGAGGTTCCTTAGGATTTGGAGCTACTTGGGGCTTGTGCAATGATTTATCATTTGATAAGCCTCAGTGATCAGTATGATGATGTAGTCAGTCTACCTCATCATTCTTATTGGTATATCAGTCCTATCCAATCATGGATATAAGAAACCTGCATGAGCACATACAAGTTGGGGAAGAATTTTTATGAAATTATTCATGCCTATAATCTCCCATCCATCCCGCCCATTCTGAATCATCACGCAGGTTTAAATTTTCTGAATAAAGTATCCTTACTTTGGCTGGTTACCAAAGACAAGCAAATTGTTTTTATGTTAATAAAATGCTTAGGTGGTTACATTGGATTTCTGATTACACTTAACCCTTTTTATATCATGCTTAGTGTAGGAAAATAAGCTCCTTGAAAGAGACCATTTACTTTCTGCATTTGTATTTTATACTTACCTATAATAAAAATTTGATTCTTTTAGTTAGTTACATTTATTTTGTTTAAATAAATCAGCTTAATGGTTCATTTGGTTCTTTATAAAACTTGTGTTACTGAGGTTTTTCTTGTCGGGTTGAGATGTTTTTACAGGGTATATAAACCAGAGATTCTGGTGTTCTCATATCCTCTCCTTGCCTTAAATACCATATCGAGCACATGTCCCACAGTTGGAGCCAAAATGTTACCACCTAAGTTGTACTTAGTGGTTTTTTATCAAGTGAGCCTGGTGAACCAGACAAGGATAACTTGTTCGGACTTCAGAAGACCTTTGGAAGTACTTCTGGGAAGTGCTTGTTGTACTATATCACATGTTCATACCCCATGGGGGAATTGTAAAAAATGTTCTAGCGTGATAGTGTCTGTAAAAGACTCGGTCTCTTAGAATTTATTTGTCAATCCAATCATCCCAGGGTATTTTTTCCCTTGGTTATTATTGGTTGTTGAATAAACGACTGATAATTTCTGAGTTTTTCACTCCATACCTCCAAAGTTGGGGTGGTTGGCTTGGAATTTAGGCCTATTCAGGTTATTAGAATATATGTGTCAATGTATAAACATGATAGACATCATGGTCGAGTCATATGAACATGTCTAAGTCCCCCTAGGTTTTTTTCAATTTTTCAAATTTTTAGTTTTTTCATTGTTTTTTATTAAAATTTAATTTTTCCAAAACTTAGGCTATTTTTTAATAGTTTAATTGGAAAAATTGATCTTGTAAAAATAGTGCGCCAAATAATCAGTTTCAGTCATGTAGGTGCTCATTTTCAAGCTAAGAGCACGATGTAAACCCATGGACCCACTATTTCCTAGTTTTGAGTGATTTTCCATCACTCAGGTTAGAAAGCCCCAAAAATCAATTATTGATTATTTTAATTAATAAATACATGAATAATGGAGCAAATCAAAAATCATAGATCAGTGGATTCTCAGCTGATTTGATTGAAATCAGTCAAATCTGAACCAGATTGACTGGATCTGACAAATCCTTGATTGATGGAGGTGATCTGGACAAATCCAGAGTTGATCTTCAGCATCCTTTATGGGAATTTATCCCCCCCTCTCTCCTCCATATGTTTTGGCTCATCTGGATGATTTTTGGTGGATGCTTCAGTCAACAGGTTGAGGTGTCAGTCAGATCAGCCGCTCGATTGACATTTGCACTCAGTGAGACTCAAATTTGGCTTAGTTAGAAATAGATTAGGCATTGATGGACTCTCCTTCAGCTACAGTGGTTTGTCTTCTTGGGATTTGTGCCCCCCCTGGGATGGATCTCCTGTTTTCTGTTTAAATAAAGCACAGGATACCTCTTCCAAGCTAGTTAGAACTGGGATTGAGGTGCTGCTGCTATTGCACTATTGTTATTTTTCATTTGAAATAAAGAGAAGCTTTGGAGGCAAGATGGTGTTGTGCCATTGTATGTGTGGATGATCATTGCCATTTTTTTACTGAGGTAACCTGCATCTGTGTTCAAAATTTTCTAATTGATGTGGATTCGTTGCTAAGATTGATAATAAGCTTATTATGATCTTGATAGGAAAGGTGCTTTTCAATAAATTTATTGGCCATCTCTTTCCTTTGATGCATGTTTAGAGATCTAGATTCAGCATGTTCTATAAGCTTATATGCATGTTATTATGAATCTCTGTGTATGTACTAATCGGATCTCACAAGTTTTTCGGCAAGTTTTTTTATCTGTTGCCAAATTTCTGTGGTGATAGGTTATTGGAGAAAAGTTCGGAAAAGTTTTTTAGGGTTTTGATATTTTTTGGGGCATTGGGTGTGTTTTTAAAATCAAACTTTAAGGTTTTTAAAAATGTTTCAAAGAAATTTAATTATAATTAATATTAAAATTCATTAATAATAACATTTTAATAATTTAAAATATCATTTCAAAAATTTTTTAGGGTTGTTAAGAATTGTAAGCAACATTTCTCCTTAAATTTTTTTATATTGTCTCAATTCAGCCATTAATAATAAAAATTTAATAATATAAATGATTTTTCCCGTAAAATAGGTGGAGGTAAAAGTAAAATTAAAAATGATTTTCTGACCTAGCAAACCCTAGTCTCCACGGCCGACCTACCGGTTCCAGTATTTAACTTTGGTTCTCACTCTCTCCACATTCGACTTGTCCTGATGATGGATCCTGATATGGATTCGAAACGTCGACCTCGTCATTTCGATACTGTGGTTTTTCCGAACTTTTCTCCAACGACCTACCGGTTCCAGTATTTAACTTTGGTTCTCACTCTCTCCACATTCGACTTGTCCTGATGATGGATCCTGATATGGATTCGAAATGTCGACCTCGTCATTTCGATACTGTGGTTTTTCCGAACTTTTATCCAATAAAGTTTTTTTATTTCAGCTGAGCTGCGGGTTCCCAGATTGGAGAGGATGCTGATATAGTTTGCTTCTTCACTCTGTCCAAAACCTTCCAAAGGCGTAGTCCCTCGACATTCCACCTGAAAGCTCCACTGTGGATCTTCAAGGAAACTAGCATTTCTCTCCTCCTCTTCCTCCCTCAAAATCAACTCTTTTACCCAGTTATTTTGTTCATAGCTTTGATTTTGTTTAGATCTATCATCTTAAAATTAAATTTAACATAGATCTATCTTCTCAAATCCCATAGTCTATATCTTTCTCTTAAAAGGTTTCATAAGCATTCTAGAGTCTGGCTTTAGGGAAATCGTCCTTTTTGCATGGAATTTTAAAGAAAATTTGTAGCTTGCATGCATTAAATTTCTGTTTGCTGCTATAAAATATAAATATAGAAATCAGTGCACATCACATTGGCTTCCTAAAAGGAAAGCCAAGACCCAAGGAAAGCTTTCTTTCCTTGGTTCCTTTTTTAACTTTTTTAACTAGTTTTTACTTAGCATTTTTTGGTTAAAAGTAAGCTGACCCAAAGGTACTTTCAAAGTGATTTTGGGAATCTTTCAGTCTAATAAGATTGATTTTTTTTATCAGGAATAATAGAAAAAAGGAGGATCTGCCGCTCGAAAGTGACTTTTGGGCCTCTGAATCCCCCTAGGGGTCTCCCTTTTTTACTAAAATCTTTAATTTTTGCACTTTGTAAGCTCTTAATTTCATTCTATATAATAATATAGAGGCATCATATCAGTTTTCTGATATTTTAACTACTGGTAATAAAAATATTTTTTGAATAGGCTCTTTCGAGCCCATTCCCCACCCCCCCTGGGGGGATTTGAGTCGGTGTCAATTTTTTACTTTTTGTTCATATCTTTTCAAAATAGCGTAGCTCTAATCTACAGGGTAGTATACTTTGATTCATTATCAATTTTATATTCCATATTTGATGTTTTAAAGTAATCTTAATACTTACCCCACGACTTCTCGATTGACCCGAAAGGGAAAAGAGATGCGTGGTAAAACTAATTAGAAAACTGGAATTGTGTATCTGTGTTTTTATTTTCATCATTTGTTTCTTCAGATTTTATAAAATTAACCCCTCCTTGATTCCCCAATTGAGATCCACTTGGATCGAAAGAGGTTTTTGGAGGGTTTTCTTTTTAACAAGAACACCCATTTTAAAATTTACTAAAATTAACAAGATTCCGGTGTGTATGCTCTGCACTTGGCTATGGTTCATCCAATCAGTCAAGCTGTATCAAAAGAATTTGAGTGACTATAATAATTAGGACTCACTCTCCCAAATTGACAAACCATCAGGTGAAAATCCAACACCTAGATCAAACCATTATGGTGGCAAAATACCCAAAGGAAGTGGGAACTTCTAAAAAGTGACCTCGGGGCACCGATCTCTGTCACACCCTAATGGGTGCATTATGAACAATAGCCTCAGAGACTCCATTCAGCGCACATATTCCTTGCAGGTAGCCGTGAAGGTTTAGTTTTGGACATACTCCAAGTACTCTGAGGTATATCTGGAGTCCACCCCTTCGCCTAATTTTAATCAACTCATACCTCA
This sequence comes from Pseudotsuga menziesii, assembly GCA_001517045.1. Lineage (NCBI taxonomy): Eukaryota > Viridiplantae > Streptophyta > Pinopsida > Pinales > Pinaceae > Pseudotsuga > Pseudotsuga menziesii. Next base: position 220,962 of record LPNX011017459.1, on the reverse strand, counting down.
CATTAACTTAAAACGTACCAAGAGGCAATTGCAAAACATTCACTCCAAGCACATGCAAGTACATTTATTTTATTTTGACTCCATTCTAAGGCACTGGTTATTTTCTTGCTATATATATATATATATATATATATATATATATATATTGTGTCTCAACATTGTGCTTTCATGTGCTCATTTTTGTATCTTGTCATCTATGATTGTTTATGGTTAAATGTGAAAACTCCTAAGTAACTCTTTCAGTTTAACATCATTGTACTAAGTATTTTAGCCTTAGTAACTTAATAGGGTCTACCCCCCTTGGCTCTGTTAGGGTCTACCCCCCTTGGCTGTTAGGAGGAGTCAAGAATAAGGTGACAGCCTTGACTCGAGACTTGCCCCCAAGGACACACCGAGTGGCTTGAAGATTTATGCCACATGACCCAGGTGTGTGAAAGGTGGCAACAGGTGGAGTGTTATTTTTTATCTTACTTGTAGAGGCCTTATTTCCTGCATCTTTGTTTCTTATGATGGGAACATCTCTTCTTCTCGGGTTGATCTTTCTTTGAAAATCCATGAAAGCTATCTAATATCCCTTCTTAAACTCGTTTATTTCCTCGGTAGGAAGCTCCCCCACCTCTTGGAAGGAATTATCATGCTCTTCTTTGGTCAAAATGGTAGAGCATAATTCAGTATCTAGCTGGTGGATTTTATCTTCAGCTTTATTTTCATATTCTTGCTCCACGTAATTCTCCTAAGATGGGGACCTAAAAGGTGTATCATGAGGATTACAATGATCTCTGAGTCTATTTTGGAGGGTTTGTGGTCTTCTAGCATTCTGCTTTATATTTTGTTTCTCTTGATTTTCCCTAGGAGGTGGTATGTTATCCATAGAGAGTCTCTCCATCAATTTATCCATGGCCTTCATCATCATGTCCATTCTAACCTCTTGTGAGTTGGATGAAGAAGGTTGTTCAGACTTTTTATCCTTCCTTTTATATCCCTCTTCTCTCCTCCAGTATCCCTTGTCCCTCTTTTTCTTTCTGGCAGTAGACAGGTTCACCTCTACCTCTATGGAATCCTTCATCATATTAGCTAAGGAGATCGGTCTTCTTTCACTCAACAATAGGGTGAATTCACTATCAAAGGCTTCAGCGTATTGGAGCTAGGAATACCTGGAGGGGTGAACTGAGTAGGGATAGCATCACAGGTATTCATAAACCTATCATAGAAATATTGGATGGATTTACTCTCCCTCCTCCTCATGGAATAGTATTGGGACAGATACTGCTTAGATTTTTTCTTGTCTTCCCATTTGTCCTTGAAAGAATATTCAAAGGCTTGATAGTTTAGAATAGAGTGATATGGGAGGTTCTTGAACCATTTTCTTGCTTCTCCAACAAGACTTTGGCAAAATAGTATGAATTTAAAATCATGATGGTCCACTTCTTCTAGGTCTACCCAATCTGAGAACCATCCCAAGTGTTTCTCTACTGAATAACCCCTCTCCCCATTAAATTGTTTCATCCTTTGGGATTATCTCGGAGTGAGGTTGTGAAGAGAAGTAGGAATGAGTATAGGGGAAAATATGTTTTTCATCCTTGGGATTATAGTGGGGATTTCAAGAGGGATTGAAGCTGGTTTAATAGAAATTGATGTGATGTGAGGGACTGTAGGGATATGAGGAGTTATGAGGATGGAAGATGAAGTTTGCTTTAGCTTGGAAGCAGCGGGAGACAAATATGTAGCAGAATATTGTCTTATGGAAGTGGAATTTACCAGGTTTAATTCAAAGGTAATTGTAGGGAACTCTTGGTCAGACAACGGTCATATATTCCCAACTAGAGACTCTAATATCTCAGGCGACTAGGATGTAAGGTAGAATGCGAACATGGAGGGATCCAAGATTACTTCAGATAGGCTAGAATTAGACTTAGTACTCGGAATAAATAGCTCCAATTCTTCACCACAATGCTCAAATATATCACCAATGGAAACAACACTTTTAGAAGGTAAAGAAAAAGTTATGTCTATCCTCTATAGCTTATTGGTTTTCTGAATCAGTCTCTCTAGATCCAAAATTTCTTGAAACGACTCAGAGTCAGGATTGCTCCTCATATTGGTCCTTCCCATCACCAGCATTTCTAGTGGAGTCACCTTCCAAATTTTGAGTAGAGTTGCTAGATCATATACAACCAAGTGTGTGTCTATGACCGGCTACTCAACCACGTCATAGAACTAGAACAATATCATTTTTTTTTGGAGATAATAGAAAATAGTCCCTAGCAACGAAGCCAAGATGTTATCACCCAATAATTTTCCTATGGTTGTGATAGGAAATAACTGGGTTAACCATTTCAAACCAACTTTTAGACTGTATTCTAGCCTATACAGTTAGAGAGGGCTCTCTTTTTGTCACAAGAACATTCACATAAACATTTGGCTTTAAACAAGCATTCAGAAGGCTAGATTTCTAAGGGGAAGGGTTGTTTGGGTTTTAAAGGGTGTAAGACAAAAAAATAGACATCACCATTGGTAAATGGAGTTAAAACCTAAAACATTCAAGGAATTACAGCAAATAATGAACAGTGATAACCTTCGTATTCTGAGGAAAAATAGGTGTTCGTATTCAGCAAAATATCTTTGAGAGATGGCAGGGGAAAATGAGAAGAAGCCCAATGAGACAGGATGCACCTATCTGTGGATGAATCTCTTAGAACACCTTTAGTAGCAGCAACAAGAAAGGATGATAATTTAAATGGATCATCTAATAGAGGATTAATTCCATGGCATTTATCATAAACACAAACAAATGCATTATCTGATGCAAGGAGCACATAACAGAGAATGAATTCCTTGCATAGAAGAAGAAACACTTTAGCATAAATTACACAAAGATGGAAATGAATCATATAGGGGAAAATAGACTGAACAATGAACACCATGATGAATCTCAAGCATTTAGGGCATACTTTGCATTAACGCTCCTAAGAAAAGTTGCAGAGCTACAAAACCAAGCATAGAGGATTCAAAATGAATGTTGAAACCATTATTCCTCTCTTGAGGATATATTTATAGTGTCATGGGCTCCTAAGACCAACTTCGAAACAAATCCAAATTTAGTTACAGTGTGTGGATCAAAACCATACAGAAAAAATATTAAGAAATTCTGACCTAAAATATTCGCTATGATCACAAGCAAATCGGGAAAGCACGTTTGGTTGCACGTGATGGATAAAAATGGAAAAATAGATACCTACGACTCAGGCCTGATTGGTGAAAATGACTTGTTAGAGGATCTTCCAGCAGCCTACAACAATTTTAAGCCTCCTTGCATCTTCCTCCTGTGAAATTGTTCTTGACCTTTGATCTAGATCGAAACTTAATCTGAGCTATCGAAAGACAAATATCGTACCTGATTTTGCAATTTTCCACCTTGACTTATCCCTTGCTAGTTCTCCTTGCGAAATCATCATGGGTCGTGGATCAAGAATCTACTTAGGTATCCACCATTCATTCTTCTGGTTCCTACCTAATTTCGCAGATTTGGAAACTTTGCTTGTCCTTGCATGTTCTATCAACTAAATTAACCTCCATCGTAGATCCATTTTCCCATAGATCGCCATCGTTGACATATGCATGCCCTAAGCAATTTCTCATATTTTAAAACTTAATTTCCCTGTGCACTTTCAATCTACAAAATCAACTTCAGTCATTGATCTAGATCACACTACAATATGAGTCATTGGAACATGCAGCCCCTACCTAATTCTGTAGATTTCAAATGTTCATTTATTTGTGCATGTTAGATCAGCAGAATTTTTTTTCATCGTAGATCTTATTCTACCTTTGATCCTGGTCCTTAAAAATTGTAGGGTTTACCATATTTTGCAAATAGAGAGAGATACTTATATTTTGTGGATGTTTCCCTTTTTCTCACTTTCGATCTTAGGAAGACACTCTTCAATTCATTTATCCAAGGTCAAGTTGTGGGCCATGGAGAGTGGAAAGTGGGATCTTTGCTTTCACGATGTTGAATTTTTACATTTTCACTTTCCGCCTTTTCGCTCCTTTTTGGTTCGTTAATATGTGTAGGAGCTCTCTGAACCATTGATCTAAAGGAAAGAGAAAAGAAGGATTCCAATATTTTCATCACCAAATTTCTATATCTCTGCTTTATGATTTCCTCCTTTCTGCTCCCTTCCAAGTTGTTGATCTGTGCAGAAGCTCTTTGAACCGTCGATCTAGCGAAAAGAGAAAAGTGGGGTTCTAACTTTTTAAAACCAAATTTCTATGTTCCCATTTTCTAATTTCTGCTCTTATACTATTTTTTGAGCCATTTATCTTCAGTGGAAGATCTCCAGACCGTCGATCTTACAGAAAGAAGAAAGTGGGATTCCAATCTTTTTATAAACAAACTTTGGCCCTTTTTGCTTCTGCATTTTAGCTTCCCTCTTTCTCCTAGATCGTTGATTTATCCCAGTGCCACCCTTGACCTTTGGATCTCGGAATGAAGAAAGCAAAATTTAGGTTTTCCAACTTTCACAACCAAATATTTTCCTTTTCTATTTTTCCACTCCTGATTTTTCCTTGGTGGAAATGATTTGTGGCCTTTGATTTTTCTCTGATATGCATCCAGGCCATCCATTCTGGTCATATTTTAACCTTCGTCATATTTTCCTTATTAAGGCATATTCATAAGGCTAAAACTCGGGATTTTCAACAAATTTTTATCTTTCTTTCATTGGTTTAAACTTTAGCAAATGAGTTGGTGCATATGCATATGTAAGAATCTTTAAATTCTAGCACAGGTGATAATAGCTCTGATGCCATTTTAGTTTTTCTAGATCTTATTAGCTTGATTAGGATATTTGTCTTAAATAATAAAAAGTATAGGTACATACATAAGATATAAGAGATACACAAGACACAAATATTTTCACCGGGGAAACCATAAAGGAGAAAACCCCACAAACTTGCTTAAAATAGTAAGATGATCAAAAGTAGTAATAAGAAGTATTAAGAAGCTATCTATCTCTCCTCCCTTTCTCTCTCTCTCTCTCTCTCTCTCTCTCTCATGCAAACTTGAGAGTGTGAGGTGTGTATAAATGAGGGAGAGTGCCTCTCTATTTATACCTTTTAATTGACTAATCAAACATAAGACTGGGGTTCACTTGTCTTCCCTAATAGGGCCGACTTATCTGAGAGAGACTCCAAATACACATTACATGATGTTCCACTAGGGGCTATTTCCTCGACTTACAACATAGGTTGTACCTCAAGGTATAGACACAATTAAGACACCCCGCAAGGGGGTAAACACATCCCCAATGGGGGTACAACAACATACAATGATAATATACATCATAATATATTTCAAAGTTACAAATACATCAACATGATATATGTTAGATAGTAAGTTCATACAGTTGTCCTTCATCTTGGCCATGCCTTCTTTAATTTATATACACTCTTCTAGAAAGGCTTCTTGTTGTCTTTTCTCCCTCCTTTGAGGACCCTAACCCAGGTTCAGACCCTTCTTATTAGCGAAACAAAGCCCAAGATATAAACCGAATAGAGCATAGCTCAATGAACAACACCTGAGATGCAGATGCAGTCTCACTCGAGATATATTTCTAAGGGTAACTACTAGAACCAAGTTTCTACAGTTGGGTAGGGGATTTCTGGTACCTCGGTCCCTTACCAAGACTCTCAATTAATCCTTTGTGTGGATTATTTATGCTTATTGTGAAAATTTAGACCGTGACCAACTTCTCTTATGCAACTAATATAACAACAACCTCTTTGCATCATAATCATATTCAACTGGTACAGTGTGATAGATATATATATATTCATTCATAAGCAAATATATAAGCATTGATTCAATGAAACATTTATACAAATAACTCAAACACATTAAACATTCATGCATATACATAGAATCTAACGTGGAAACCCATCTGGGAAAAAACCACAAAGGTGCTCTTCATCTGGCATGAGAAATATGTGCACCTTTTGTATGCACACTAAGCTATAGACTCTGTTCTATATATTCTTCTCTATCTTTACAGACTCTTTATTCCCTTCATGCTCTTTGATCTTCTGTTCCTCTCTCTCTCTATTCAACTCTACTAACAATCCACACACAGCCTAAATCAACTCAATCTCTACTACACTTTGACACACTCAGCTGTAGATTCTTCAACTCAAATGCACTGATCAAACACTAAGAGACAACAAAATATAGAGAAACTAACATTTTAATAGTACATATTTAACAATGGATAAGCTAACCCACATACAACTTGGGTTCCTTATTTTATATACTCGTTACAGACTTTTACCTATATCTTTCTTAGCTAACTTCCTATACTTAGCCAACAGGTTGTCTTTTTTATTCTAGTATCACCTAATAGTAGGCACTAATTACTTGACTTACAAAGATACCTTCATATGTGTGGTTTCTATCGGCTCTAGTTGAACACGTACCCACAATCTTTATGGCCTGTCACTTTCTAACCGTTATGCCTTACTGTTGTTTTCCAACCGTTATCCACTTGTATTCCTTCTATTACTTTTATTCCATCGCACCTTTCCTTGTCCAACTTCTTCATTATATAGTGGCTTCCTCTTCTGTCATGCATATTACTTCTTCTTCCTTCCTGTTGCTTCTTCTGTCGCAACTCCTTTTTCCTCTTATTTTACGTTGTTGCTTCTATCACAACTCCTTTCTCTTCTTTTTTATCTCTTCCCCATACTTAGGTATAATTCTAAGTGAATTTTGATTTCCTCTCCCTAGGCCCAACAAGCCCCCAACACTCACCTGTGGCTCGTCCCAAGCCACTTGAAGTTATTCCTCCATTTATTTCCTTGTGTCAACTTTACTGTTGACACAAACTCAGCCAACAAAACTAGTTGATAGGGGTTCCCATTATGTCGACACCCAAACCACCGTGATCTCCCCGAGCACCGACCCAAATGGGTTTTACCCCGTCTGGAAACACCCACAAAGTGGATGAAGTCTCACCCAAGATGTTCGAGGTAGAGATGATGGAACCAAGTTTCCACAGAATGAGAGAGGACAATGTGCATCAAATTATCAAATTAGCACAACCTTAATAGATCTGATCATTCAACTCATGCATTAGCAAAACCATATCACTCTTCAATAGATCGCATCATTCTATCATAACAGTAGTAAACACATTGATACGCAAACATATCCAACAGAATTACATCATCTAAAATAGGGAAATATCGCATCATTTATAGATCCATGTCATAGATTCACATTGCATTCATATTTGGGTCCCAGAAAGCAGTAAAACATGAAAACAGAAATGAACATAATCATTCAACTCAACTTCCATCTTGTCATATTACTTCCGCATAAAATCACAGATTCTTCAAAATAGTTCACAGATCAACAAGTGCTCAAAGATGATCCAAAATATTTCTCACAAAGTGCTTTTTTCCCCAAATAATTCAAAAGATAATTAACACTTGTAATTATATGTCTACTCATAGTCTTGCACCTTTACATTCAAGGTCCACTTAGACAACTTCCTAATTAACTCTTAACTAATTGTACAAAATAATGACCAATATCCACAAAATATGGTCCAAAACTTCAAAAGGTGACATAAAATATTATATTCTCCACCTTGCATGCCATATTATACTTGCGTGGTGTCTTTGAGCTTGTGTATCATACGCGATGCTGCACAACTATGTTATCCCAAAACCATATTCCAACAGGCCTCCAACACAATCTTGTGGCTTTTCCTTGAGCCACATTAGCTGGACATGGCGTACTCGTTGATGTTCAACTTGAAGTCTTCATACTGCTAACTGATCTCCTTAACTTGCATCCTGACCTTTTCAATGATCTCCTAACTTCTTGTCAAATCGTGCTTCAATGGGTGCTCCACTATCTTCTCAGCAACCTCCATCTTTCCTTCCTACATGGTCATTAGTGCAGCAGTTTCCTTAACACAAAGTTGCACTCCAATATATTGGAACTCATCTAACTGCTCATTGTGCTTCCGATTTCACTCCTGATCCTTTCCAACACACTACTGCAACTCCTTTAGCTCCTCAGACTTTGTAATCTAAACAACTGGTGACATTATTTTCAATGCCATATTTAATTTTTCCAGTTACCCCTCTACCTCCTGCGACTACTTGGTTGGTTGGGCTAACTACTCATCTTGGACGACGCTGCCCCAAAATTGCACCGTCGCATCAGTGACCTTCTTCGTTTCCTGCTCCATCTCCTCTAGCTGTCGCCATATCCTCTATGACGCTCTTCCTTTCTATGATTTGTTCCAGTGGTGTTTTGGGATGCACCAGATTAGTCAAGTCTATGTTATCTTACTGCAACTATGCGATGACTGCTCCAAGCCATTTTTCTCTCTCCATTGGATCCAGTTCCACGGTGCTCTTAGGCACATACTAACAAGCATCCGAAATGGCCTCTTCTAGTTGCACTCTATTATCCCAAAGGTGTGCCATCTTGACTATTATTCAATATTGCTGTTTCTTCATCTCCATAATCTTCATGACGCTCTTCACCCTTAACTCCTCTTGTGCCTTCTTCAATTCTTCAAGATCTTTTCTGTGCTTCGACTTCCTTCTCCTACGATTGCAAAAAATGACCGCTGATATTTTTCTCTATGTCTTCCAACTCATGGTTGGTGACTCTTTGCATGTGCACCAATGTATTTTTTTGGATAGCATGTCGATGTCGATAGACACATCCTGAAAATGTTGCAGGGAGGCATTCAAATCACATTCGGGGGTATTTGAACATTCTGAACCCATGTCCCAGTGTTGATTGACCTATAGTTTTGGACAGTCGCTCCTTCTCGTGCTCTCTTCAAAATAGTATAATATAAAGAATCAAGTTTTGCTCTTACCTCCATAAATCCCTCTTGCTATGATTTCTTCATTTCCTTTGCTACCGCGTCTGTTGCATCTACAACCTCCTTGAAAAGCCGATTCAACTACGCCTCCATTCCTAACACTGCACTACTGATTGCACCATGTTCATACCGTTTCTTTGTTCTGGACTCAACAAATGTGCACTATGCATCCGAGTCAATGGGTGTCTATGTCGACTCTGTATCGGATTCAAGGTGACTCTACTAATCATCCTTATGCATGGGATCAATAGAAGCATTCGATGGGCATCCTGTTGATACTTCAAACTAACCAGTTCTCTCCATGTTGTAGGCCAATCATTAGCAGATGCCTCCAATTCTTCACCAGATAACTTGTAAGGCATTGGAAACCATTTCTTGTCTGGGTCATGCTGCGCTTGTACATGAATGGCATGTGGGCCGATTGTAAACCGAGCAATCCATTGATACTTCTTCATAGCTTCCTCAGATAACCAGGGAAATTTCACAGTTGTCACCTACAGCGCTTCCCAATAGACCCAAAATTGAATTGCACAATCCTCCAGTCTTTTAGGTTCCTTTACCCACCAAATATTTTGGTAACATACACTCTTACATATACTTTCATCGCTTCTACTTCCATTCCTTGATACTGGAGTGGCTCCACCCAAGCCACAAATGCGATCAAGATCGAAAACCAACTATATGTAAATGGTCGCTCTCTCTCCTATACTTCCACTGTGTCCTCTTCCAACTGGTTCATCAAAAAGGGTGACCAATTTATTTTTACCCCTTCCATGCATTGCTCTGCGCATGTAATCACCCCTGAGTTACATTGAATGGGGCAGTTCTTCCCAACCACTTTGCTGGCTAAAATCCATGCTCTGATATGCACTACCTAGTCATTGATACTTTCAATGCGGTAAGCCCACCCATATTGCTCTAACCCATAGTGCTTCTTCAATCTCAGTGCAAGCTTCTTGTCATTATCCTTTCCTCTAAAATACTGTGAGGGGTCTGGCCCATCCTTCGGTGCACCAGGCCGACAGGGTGGTATATACCTAGGGATATCCTCAGTGAAAACCCTTGTGCAAGCTACTGACTCCAAGACTTCTGAGCTCAATGGACCCATCTGTGGAGCTTCCTCTTCTTCCCCCACAAATATTCTATTCTTCCTCTTCTTCGACACCAGGGAACTATGCTTCTATCCCTTCCTCTTCTTCTTCGACACTGACGATGATCCGATCGGCATACTTGCGATTTCCTTCTCAATGATTACCAGTCTGATTGGTGAGTCTTGTTCACTTGAAATATCCACCATGATTGGTTCACCCTGCATTCCACACCAATGCCCCGCAATGCTCAACAGTCATTCACCCTCTCTTCCCTTAGCAACTTACTCAACTCACTCTGATTCTAATCTGTAACTCTATAACTCTCCTCAATCTTAAACAATGTTTTCTTCCAACCACATCTAGCCCATTCTTATAGCATCAAGTCGATCCATACCCATCATGACCAAATCAATGCGATCTAGTTTACCTCATCATGACCAAATCATGCATTAACTGTCTGAATCCGGAATAGATCCTGTCAATCCAACAATCGAATACACCATTAATATGTGTCGCTTCAACAAGTGTCGCTAGTTAACTTCTTTAACTATCTACATTTATTACTGATTTGACTATGTCGTGACCATGTGGACATTGAGACAAACTTTCCTAACTGCACTACTGAGTCCCCTACTTGCGCATCCACTTCCCCTTGGTGCACCATCCTTCTATCTATCCATCCTACCTACTTTTTTTTTCATTACATAGTGCCTCAAGCATCACGCGACTATGGGCTTGTTCTATAGGGCTTCATCCTGCTACCGTTCACTAGCTTTGGTAGCATCGCACCATCTAACTATTGCAGTTAAACTGATCCTCCTAAATTAATGGAATTAACAGTATATAGACCTAACCAATGCATCTATAACTTACCTAGATGATTCATGAACTTGTTTTCATACAACAGCACCAAGTCTCCTTGTTGAAACTGTTTATTATTTATATGGTGATTGTGCCAAGCCTTTTGTCGATCCGTCTTGATGCACTGGTGAAAAACCGCAACAAATTGGTCTTCCTCAAGATGAACTAATTGGTTCAATTGTTATTCTAGGGCTTCTCCATCATCCATGCTCATCATTGTTGCAATGCGCATACTTAGGACAATTTACTCCATCGGCATGACTGCCTCTTTCCCATACACCTATTTGAATGGTGTTTTCCCCGTCAATCACTTGCAAGTGGTGTGATATTCCCATGAGACTACTGGAATCTTAAAATCCCAATCATCATGGTTTATGTTACATACCTTTGTAAGTGCATGCTCCAATACTTTGTTGAATGCCTCCATTGTCTCGTTCACTTGAGGATGATATGGGGTACTCTTCTTATGTTGTATCTAAAGTTCCTATGTTAATGCACTAACTGTGTGATTGATGAAGTGACTCCCCTAGTCACTCATCAATATCCTTAGACATCTAAACCATGACACACTGTTGTCAAATAAGAACCTCATTGTTGTCACAGCGGTGCAATCCATGACTAGTGCAACCTCCTCCCATCTTATCAAATTGTCTATCACTATAATGATATACCACACACTAGTGTGTTGTCCATGTGAGTTGATTGGTCCCACAAAGTCCACCACCCATTTATCAAATGGCTGCAATGTCACCTGGGGTACTAGTGGCATCTCATCCCTCCTTGATGGATTTCTATATCATTGAAAGACATTGTAGGTTCGCGCATAATACATCACATTAGTATGAAGGGTGGGCCACCAAAGCCTTGTGTGAAGAACCTTCCTCATAGTAGCTCGTCCTCCATAATTTCCACTAGAAAATCACGCATGGGCTTCTGTCAAAATATTCCCTTTTTCATGCGGTAGGACACATCACTGCAAAATCTCATCCGGTCCTAGTTTATATAGTTGTCCAGTGATCAACTGGAAATATAAGGCATTGACCACCAACTGATTCTTCTGACTTGTATTAAGGTCCTCCGGTGCAGTTACAGTCATGAAAAACTGAATGGTTTGATCATAGTAACCATCAACCATGTCAATTCTGAACAACTGCACATCTGGCAATCCATCATCAATGTTTGTTAGTTCTTCACTTGTCTCAATTCGATATAAATTATTAGGGCCAGCATTCAAGTGACCTGGCTTCACAATTATCTAAAAATCAAAATCCTAAAACAGATGTAGCCAACGGCATATCTCCCCCCCCCCAAAAAAAAAAACAAGCTTATTGACTAGGTACTTCAAATCAAAATACTCTATAAACATCTTGAAATGGCCATCCAATAGGTATTTCCTAAAATTCTGTAGTGCATATACCATCACCAGACCTTCCCTTTATGTGGTTGTATAGTTTTTCTCTGCAGATGACATATTCTGACTAGCAAAATCAATCAGGTGATCTATCTCTCCTTATCCCAGTTATGTGAGAACCACTCTAGCGCAACATATGATGCATCCATGTGAACATGAAAATCCTTGTTCCAATCAGGAAATACTAGTATTGGTGTGGAAGCCATCTTGGCCTTCAGCATATCAAAGTTGTCTTGACACTCTTGAATCCATAGAAATACAATGTCCTTGTTTAGCAACTTTTCCACCCGCATTGTGACCATAGCTTAACCTCATATGAACTTGCGATTATACCCTGTATGCCCCAACGTCACTCTAAGCATATTCACATTTGTATGCAGCAGCAAGCTCAAAATCAGTGAATATTTGCAAACGATGTGACCCAACATCATCCCAAAAGGTGCGTAGAAAATACACTTCTTTGAGTTCAGCGCAATCTAATTTTGTCGACAGCTTTCCAGCATCAGTCATAAGTTTTCCAGATGGTCTCTAATCAATCCATAAACTATCTAGTCATCCATATAAACTTGCAAGAAATTTTGAATAAAATATTTGAATGCAGCGATAACAACACGGGAAAATATCACAGGTGCATTCTTCAACCCAAAAGGCATCACAGTGTACTGAAAACAACCCCATTTAGAAACAAATGTTGTTTTGTGGGGATCCTTTTTTGGGATCTTGATCTAGTGATATCCATAAAACCCATCCATGAAAGAATACGTCTCCTGGCCATCTTCTCCTTCCAACACTTCATCAGTGAATGGTGTCGAAAATGGATCATGCATACATGTATCATTCAATTTTCTCAGGTTGATGCAGATCCGAACCTCACCCATTTTCTTATCTTGGATCACCATCGGACTGATCCATTCTGATTCTTCAACTGGCTCAATTATTCTAGCATCCAGCATCCTATCAAGCTCATCTTTTACTCTCTCCTTATATCACGGATTTGGGCGATATGGCCAATGTCTTATTGGTTTCGTGCCTAACTTCAATGGAATATTCATCTCCCCTAAATATCCTAGTATCCCCTTCATCTCAAAAAACTATGTAGGGAACAAATCTTGGAATTTATGCAACAAGTCTGTGATATTTTCCATCATTTCTTCATCCCATTAGTCCCCAACATTTTCAAACTTTGAGCTCTCTTCCGTCCCAATGTTGACCTTTATGATCTTCAATGGTTGATTCATTGGACCCATCGATACATCCGATGCTATGACATCCTGACTCCCTTCTGATTCTGGAATATTGATATTTCATAGATCATCATCATCCTCAGGTCCTCTCGTCATGTTATAACATTCCATAATTGACTGCATGTGACAATGTGCATGCGAATCCATTAGATATGCGAACAACACTACCTTTAGAACAACATCGCGGATGAGCTGTAATGCATTATGAACATCTAGATCGGCATCCGTGAAACTGAAGGTGTGAGTAAAGAAAACTGGCAATTCCCCCCAAGTAGTGATCTCTTTGCACAACTTAGCTGATACAAACCAAGATCGTGACATTTCATCCAATGTGTGGACAAAGGCATGGACCCACCCATTCTTTGGCCGTGATACCCACAAGGTCTGACACTTAATTAGATGATCGCCAGGACTTTTCTTCCCATCATACCTTCCATCATGGTACACTTTTGCATCTCCAAAGTGAACTTTCATCGATATTTGACACAACGACCATCCAATGATCGAATTCTTATGGGTCTTCCACCATCGTGTTGGATTTTCCTTCAAGACTTCCTCCAACACCAACAACCATTGTGGTTCTGACACCTTATCTTCAAATTCAACAAGAAACTCAGATAGCTTAGGAAGTCCTTCATAGATTGGTAATTCAATAGTATCAGTTTCAACACTATATGTTGACTTTGTAATCAAGCCACACTTCCTGAGCGACACCTCATGCAAGCGGTTATGTTAGTTCTCTAAGGCATCATCAGAATTAGAAGACGCAGAGCTAGCACTACACCAACTAATTTCCCCGTCAACAGTTGAATGGACATAATATTTTGAAATGTTATATGCATGATCCCATCCTCTGACAACTTCATCTTTCAATGGCTCAATATACCTTCGCCCTTCATTTGGATCTGTCGAAGAGATGACTCTGATGTCTAGATTCTCAAATGTCATAACACACTTCTTAAAATTGATCACTTTCATACTATCGTTGGCCCATCCAATCCCTAGCAACATGAGATAGGAACCTCCACCATTAACAACTTCAATCACATTGAAATCATCATAGGTCTTCATACCTTCAACTTCCACAACAAGGTGTGGGACTCACCAATCGGCGTTACTCTGGCCTAGTTATATAGTCACAGCTGCACAAGAGACCAGCTCAATATTGGGATCCCCATATTTTGCCATTTATATCTTCTCAGAATATTAACATCTGAGCCTAGATCCAGAATTAATAAATATACCTCATAGTCCCCCATATGAATGTTCATACACATCTCGTTTCCCATGTTTTTCTTATGTAAGGAGTTCACTGCAGAATCCTTCTTCCCCTTAGCCAGTCAATGTAACAGATTCTCAACCTCGGCAAGAGCATCGGGATATCTTTCCATCAGCAAACAACTCTCAAATAAGTGTTTCAAGGTACCATGCTCTCATGATGGTTGTTAACCCAAAAATCCCTCACTCATCTCTACATGGCCTATGCCACCCAAGGACACCCAATTACAACCCTCCATTAGACCCCCACACCCTCAAAAAGGCTTAAGGATGAAGAAAAGGGCTTAAAAACCACAAAAAGGAGCCTAAATAACTCTCCTAGGGGATAAAGCCTCCAAAAAGGAGCTAAAACCCCTCAAAGGAGCCTAAAACCTAAAAAGGAGCTAAAGTTAGGCGGAAGGGGCTAAAAGCCCAAAAAAGGGGCTAAATCCCAGACCAAGGGCTTAAAACTCTAAAACCCCAAAAAAAGCTATAAAAGGAGGGTGGGGAGTCACTATCAAAGAGACTCCTCTCTTCCATACTGTTATGCTGCCTATGGATGCCTTGAGACCTCTTTACCTCTCAAGCCACCCACATCCCCCTCTTGTCCACTCACATTCCCCATTGAGTCATAGCTCCTCCTCCATTGCTGAGTGAGATAGGGAGGTGCTTCCATCCAAGGCATGGTGGCCCATTTCAGCAAAGGAAAGGTATAACATCATTTTGTTTATGTAGTTGCTTTGTTAGTTTAGTTGTTTTCTGACCACCATTTGTTTGCAGGTTTTATTTCTAACATGTTTTGCAGGTTTATTATAGCTTAATAGTTGTTTGCAGGTATCCAAGGCGAATCCCTAACCTTGTTTGTAGAGGGGCTCATGGCAGGGTGAATTTTAGGGGTGAATTTTATCCCAGTGGGCTATTTTTCAATGTTTTTCTCCCAAAAAGATTCACAATTTTGCATTTTTTCAAGTCCTATTTCACCCAATTTTGATGGGTAAAATTTTTTCACCCTAAAAAACGCCAAAATATTATATAAATGATATAAAATCCTTGGAAATTAAAATATTTTTTGAAAAATATCGTCAATCATTTTATGGTTGGAGTTTTAAGAATTGGTAATATTCGCCAACATTTATACACTTTTAAATAGGTATGGTTCCTTAAAATCATCCTTGTCTCACGGCCATTTTCTTTCTATCATTTGCTTTCCGTCCTGTCCAATTTCTTTACTGCATTTTCCACACATAGGAACCTACCCTTCTCTCCTATAGACAGAAGGAAACCATTCCTTCCCCTGTAGCAAAGATAAATCCCTGCTACAATGGTCTTGCCTCCAAAGTGTAATCAAAAGTAGTGGGAATTTCATAAACAAGTAACTTACCCGAGTTTCTGCGTTTCTCATCCCGTGCTTCAAAGAATGTATCCTTCTCCACGTTGACATCTAATTGTAATTTCTTCTTTCTAGCTAACCAGACTTGTGGAATCGAACTATCTTCTCCAGTAGTATCACCTCCATGAGTGACGACATCGACATCAACATCCTACGTTCTGGGCTTCACCGAGATCGTTGCAACCATCCGTCCTTGGTTCTGGTTCAATAGTGGAATCACAGGTTGATTCACATTATAAATTGGAATTTGGTTCTAGTTTTGATTCTGCGATTGGTTCTAGTTCTTGCCTTGATTCTGGTTTTGTAACTGACTCTGATTCTGCAACTGCAGAACATTTTCGGCCTTCAACCTTGTGATCAGTTGTGGACAGTTCTCAATAGTGTGATCAATCACGGTACAATACGTACACATACACTACAATTGTGGACAATATCTCTGATAATGCCCTAGTACACCACAATTATAACATTGGATAGGTCTACGACCTCATCCGCCTCCTCGATTAAAGCCTCCTCCTCATCCTCCTTGGAATCCTCCATGTTGATGGTATTGCGGTTGAGAAAATTATTGATATGTGGGATACGGTTGATGTTGAACATACTGTGCTGACTGAACATATTGTGGTTGCTGTGGAGCCATATGCATATGATTGTACTGTGGTTGTGGCACAAATTGTTGTTATGATTGTTGTGGTACAAACTGCATCTGTGGTTGCTGCTGCGGTACAAACTGAGGTTGCAGTAGTGGTTGTAACACTTGCGGCTGTGGTTGTTGTACCACCCGATGATCCTCTCCCTTCACATAATATGAGTCATATGTTCTCTCCTTGAGTAGGTCATATGCGCGACAATATTTATCTTCATGTCTAACAGATTGAAAAAATGTGCAGTATAGGTCGGTTGGCTTCATTACCATATTCTGCATGTACCCACATTCCTCATGGCGTTGACCATATACTTGGAAAATACAGAAGCATGGTACACTTCAATAAATCAATGGTTTCGATGCCCCTGACAATAGGTAGTTTCGTAAATCTGGGTAATTATCATTGGTATGTCTGTCTTCGTGACATCGAGTGTGCCACAGATCCTCATGTTGTTCCTTCCCCTTCTTAATGTATTGCAACTGGAGCGTCAATTTCACCAACTGCATCTGAATCTGGTTCATATCAACTGCACTTTCTCCAACGGGTGAAGCTTCTAGCTTCATGGCGATCTCCAGAGCCTCGATCTGTGTCGCAATATTCTATTTGTAACACTTTGGTTTTGACCCATTTTGCATTAAATGTATATTATGTATATATTAATCATGGTGTGTAGCTAAAGGCAAAATCCACACTATCGATTTGGTTGTGTTATGTTCGGCGATTGAAATCATTGCCAATGGTATATCGTGATATACAACACATATTAGTTTTGGAATCATGTAAATATACATCTTTAATTAAAATAAACCCCAACCAGCTATGTCAATGCAACCATGATGAAAGGGGCATGATTTTCATAAGGATAATGGGGGGGGATGTTAAACCATGAGCTTATGAGGAAAATCCATGTGTCATCCATTAAAAAAAAATCCTGATGTTAGTTGGGTAGTTATTGCTGGGAAGTGGTGGGTGGCAGGACTATCAATCCTTGCCCACATGCCCACTCCACCAGCAGACTCTCCATCTTCACGTGGGCAAGGAAACCACTACCCATTACTCCATTCTTGCACATCCTCATGCACAGGATTTTTTTCATCGTTTCCTCATGCAGAGAGCGAGAGAAACCGTTTATTGTCACCCATGATTTATCTGGTGAAGGATCCATTCACAATTTGGGGGGCGGTTGCTGTTGTTCTCCCCATGAATTGTGGTTTTGCTGTAGGTTCATTCACGTTGTGGTTACTGTTGGTTCATCCATGAATTTGGTTGTTGTTGGTTTAATCCACAGTTTTGGTTTGATGTGGGGGAAAATACATTTTGGGTTGTTGTTGAGTTGTTTTGGCCACGCTAATGCCAAGAAAAACTCTGAATCAATTTTCTTGGCTTGAGCTGCATTCACCTTTTTTAGTTGCCATCCTGTTTTCTTTTGTTTTTCACAGAGCTATGAATTGCTTGGTTTTGCTGCATGTATGCAATGGTTGGCCTTTGGACTATGTTGGAGTGGGAATGAAGGTCAGAGTATGCTTGATAAACCTGGTGTGTTTGGGAGCCACACAGATAGAGCTAGAGGGTTGGCTTTCTTCTCCACAACCCCTGAATAACACTGGAAGGGAGGTCAGGGCCTGAGGGACTATGTAGCAGAGAAAGGACTGCTTTCCTTGTGTTGGGTGTG
This sequence comes from Pseudotsuga menziesii, assembly GCA_001517045.1. Taxonomy (NCBI): domain Eukaryota; kingdom Viridiplantae; phylum Streptophyta; class Pinopsida; order Pinales; family Pinaceae; genus Pseudotsuga; species Pseudotsuga menziesii. The sequence continues at coordinate 202,483 of LPNX011017459.1, read as the reverse complement.
TGTGGGTGTCCTAGAATTCAGGATAGTTCTAGTGTGGGTGTCCTTATCTCTTCAATGAGCTCACCAGCTTAGCATTCATATTTTCCCAGCTCCTTGATGGCTTGATAAACCCAACTGTGTTGTCTTGGCTGATCTGTGTATTGTTGGATATGTGTAAGCCTACTTATTCCTTATTCCTTGGGGAATCATGCCCGACTTAGGGGTGGCAACGTTGCTGAGAGTTTAAGGAGCACGTTGGCCTATGGTTGGGTGGGACGTTGTAGCAACGTAGCTGGTTGCAGAACGAATTCCTCAATAAGATAAGTATTCTTGGCTATTTCATCTCTGTAATCATATTTACTGTTTAATGAATTATGATGAACATGTTGAATGCTTGGATGTATGGTTTTGCTTCTGTTGTATGATAACCATGTATGCATATTTACTTCAAATCATTTTATTTCAGTTTTTATGTATGCACATGTTCATGGGGCTAGTTTCCTGGTTGTATAATGGCATGGTAGCATCCTCTTCATCATTTGGAGGGTCAGGGACATTACAGATTGGTATCAGAGCCCATGTTGCAGCATGGGCCTCAATGGGGTGTGAAGAATCATTGACAGAGGCAGGTTTCCCTCTGCTTAGCAGGAAGAAATGACAGAAAATTTCAACGAAAATTTTCTAAGTGTGAAAAACATCGGATGGCTTAGGCTGAAGCCCATCCGATACATCAGAGGACTTAGCCGAAATCTCATCCAATGCTCTATATCACCTAGATGGAAGTCCGCCCAACGAAGAACCCACGGAGGAAAAAAAATTTCAAAAAAATTTCTAAGTGTAGAGATCATCAGAAGGATTCAGCTGACAACCGCTGATACATTGGCTCAGATCAGCTGAAGACCGCCGAAATGTCAGCTCATTTAGATGGAAGGGCTTTCGATGCCGCCGGAGGTGCAAAGGTGATTCGAATCCGAGGTGTCGGCGAGGCTCGCCGAAAGGGAGATGACATGGTGGTGGATGAAGGAGGAAATTTTTCTAAAGTGATGCAAGTGTCGAAAAAATTTAGGTGATTGAGCAGCCGATGTGGTGGTAGATGAAGGGAGAAATTTTTTCGAAGTGCAGAAAGCGTCGGAAAAATTTAGATGATCGAGCAGTCGATGCGGCAGCAGACAAAGGAAGAAATTTTTCAAAATTTTTTCTAAGTACAAGAAATGTCGAAAATTTTTAGATGATCGGTCAGCCGATGTGTCGGGAGCCAGAGGAATATCAGCCCAAAATGTTGTGGAAATTGAACCTAGGTGTTAGAACAATTACACTCACAACAATTGCCAATTACACATGCAAATTACTCACAAAGGAGACTGAATAATGGAGCAGAACACTAATCTGTATTGAATAAGTGTACAATAGCCAACCCTATGAATTCATAGGCTGCCACAATAAATAATTACATGATATATTCAAATGCATGAATATGCCATTCGAATTGAGTCAAAATCAGGCTTACTAAATCTAAGCAAATCCCCCATAGGTGCATAAAGCAGTTTCCAAAACTATCTAGGAGCTCACGAATTGGAAAAATCAATTAGGTAATCTAATAGTGGGTGGAAGGACAACTCATACATGCTTTTCATAGGAGAAAAGAGTGGAGAATGTGGAGGACAAAAAACAAGTTAACTTCACCTAGTCAAACTTTCCCAATTGCCTTAAAACACTGAAAAAGCATGAAATAAAGCAGAAAAAGCAAAAATGTGCTAGGGAGGCCAGGAATAAAGCAGATTTGATTCCATGAGGTTTCCCAAGTGCTCCATGACTCAAATTTATCAAGTTTGACCACTATGGATGTTTGGAGGACAACTTGCATAAAATAAGACAAAAATTGGATTAATTAATGTCTAAGGTAGCTAACTATGGGTTGATTATTCTAACACCCCCCCTTAATCCTAAATTATGAGTAAAATATCAGAAAATTATAGGGCCTAGAAACAAGGCTTAGTCACCCTTTACATACTGCATGTCCATTTAACCAAGGAAAGAGGCAAAAACCCAGTGGAAAAAAACCTCCCTTAAACATGGACTGTAAAACAAAATTTGGAAATATTGTCATCACTCATGCTTCACGGCATGATCAGCAATCCCCAGTAGTGATTTGATATTTCTGAATGTCTTCTCACAAAAAACTTTGGTGAAGATATCAGCTACTTGTTCTGAATATGAACAAAAGAGTAGGTGAATGGTGCCATCATGCACAAGCTGTCTGATGTAGTGCATATGGATCTCAATGTGTTTGGTTCTCTACTTCTGAACTGGATCATTGCAAATTCGAATGGTACTCTGATTATCACAGTAGATAGTAGTTTATTATTCTAATTCAAAGCCACACTCTCCAAGTAACCCCTACAACCATAAACATTGATTTGTTGCATTTACAACTCCTCTTTACTCTGCTTCTGTAGATGAGAGTGCAATGGCACTATGTTTCTTGCTTGACCAGATGATTGGCCCTTCTACAAGCATGAACACATATCCTGATGTTGAATTTCAATCTATGATGTCACCTGCCCAATCACTGTCAGTAAACCCAATCAAATCAAGATCAGATTTAGCTTTATAGAAGATCCCATGTGTCCTTGTTCCCTGAACAAAGCTAAGGATCCTTTTGGATGATTTCCAATGGATCTCATGAGGCTGATCCATGTATCTTGAAGCCACACTTACTACATAAGAAAGATCAGGTATAGTATGTGTAAGATACAACAAGCATCCAATCAATTGCCTATACAGTGTATTGTTTACCATAGGTGAAGAATCAGCTTCTTCAAGCTTCACTCCTGAAAGGAAAGGAGTCTTGCTTGGCTTGCAATCCTTCATTTTGAATTTGTTCAGCAAATACAAGGCATACCCTACATTTGACGGTGAGGTAAATACTGGACAAGAGGCTAAAGCTTGGCTTCTTGGGATAAAGAAGTACTTCCAAGTTTAGGATTATTCAGGAAACATGAAGGAAAGAGTTGCCATATTCAATCTAAATGGAAGAGCATCCATTTGGTGGGAACACTTCAAGGAAGTAAAGAGGATCAATGAAAGGATACTTAAGTGGAAATAGTTCAAGAAGTATTTCAAGCAGAAATAACTCTCTGATAGGTATTATGACGACAAGATTAAGGATTTCCATGAGCTGATATTAGGACAGCAGACCATGGAAGAATATGTAAATAAGTTCTTGGAATTGTTGAGGTATGTCAGGTACATCAAAGATGAGAAGGTGAAGGTCCAGCGTTTTCTGAGTGGACTACCTCAGTCTTACAAAGATAGAATTGAGTTTAATTATGATCCTAGAACTCTTGAAGAAGCAATAAGGAAGGCTAAGTATTGCTATGAGCAAAGCAAAGGTAAACCTGACTACCATAAGGCATGGAAGGACAAGAAGAATGAGAAGTTTGACAAAAGAAATAAAGTTTTCAAACCTTCTAACTTTAGGAACCTGCAGAAGCAGCCATCCCAAGCTGCAAGTAAGCCAGTTGGAGTGATAGGAGAAAAGCCTAAAGATCCACAATAGAATAGAGGACCACTTCAATGTTGGAAATGTGGAGGACCCCACATGCGTAGAAATTGTCCACTTAAGAATGAGAGTGCAAGGCCATCCTACAACATTCAAGAAGCAGAAACAGTGGGTCAAGTAGCAAGGGCAGTCCCTAGGATTTATGTATCACTGGAGGACCACTAGGAAGATCACCAATCAACTGTGGTTGAAGATGTAGGTAAGATCTTTGAGCAATATGTTTCTATTTTAATCGACCCTGGTTCTACTCATAGTTAGATTACTCCTAGAGTAGTGGAGATTTGTGCTTTTAAGAAAGTAAAGCATAGAAAATATTGGTTAGTTCAGCTAGCCACTGGGACTAAGAGAAAGGTTAGTGAAGTGGTATAGAAATTTCCACTGGCCATGAATGGATTGGTCACTTGTGTAGATCTGAATGTTCTACCACTTGGTTCCTATGATGTTCTCATTGGAATGGATTGGTTAGAAGCTCACAGGGTGAAGCTTGACTGTTATAACAAGACTTTCGAATGCACGGATGAAGAAGGAAACCCAGTAGTTGTGAAAGGTATTCCAAAGGTGATTTCAGTAAGGTGGGTTTTAGCAATGCAGTTGAAGAAGTTATGTAGGAAAGGTTTCCAGTTGTATGCAGTTCATATTTTGGAGGCAACAGGGGATGAAACTCCTAGGTTGGAGGATTATCAGGTGTTACAGGAATTCAAGGATGTATTTCCTGACGAGATTCTAGGGCTTCCTCCAAAGAGGGACATTGATTTCACAATTGAACTTGTGCCAGGAGCAGCACCAGTTTCCAAGACACCCTACAAGATGAGTACACCAGAGATGCTAGAGTTAAATATGCAGCTGCAAGAGTTATTGGAAAAGAAGTATATCAGGCCGAGTGTGTCTGCTTGGGGAGAACCAGTTATATTTGTAAAGAAGAAAGATGGTACACTTAGGTTGTGTATTAATTACAGATAGTTGAACAAAGTTACTGTGAAGAATAAATATCCGTTTCCTAGGATTGATGACCTTTTGATCAATTGAGAGGAGCAAAGGTATTTTTCAATATTGACTTGAGGTCTGGTTACCATCAGGTGAGAATCAAGGATGAAGACATTCATAAGACAACTTTCAGAACAAGGTATGGACATTACGAGTTTGTATTGGTATCGTTTGGTCTCACAAATGCACCCACTACATTTATGTGCCTTATGAATAGTGTCTTCAGCAGGTATTTGGACAAGTTTTTTCTTGTTTTCCTTGATGACATTCTTATTTACTCTAGGAATGGGGAAGAGCATGAAGATCATTTGAGATTGACATTGCAATTGCTCAAGGAGCATCAGTTGTATGCAAAGCTGAGCAAGTATGACTTCTATAGAGATAGAATTCAGTATTTGGGTCACATTATCTTAGAAGAGGATATATATCTAGACCCTTAAAATATTGAAGCCATTATGAATTGGCCTACTCCAAGAAATGTGATAGATGTAAGATATTTTATGGGACTCGCAGGATACTATAGGACGTTCATTGAAGGATTCTCCAAAGTTACACATGCCATCACTTCTTTGCAAAAGAAGGGGATAAAGTTTGAATGGACATCGAGGTGTGAAGAAAGCTTCCAGTAGTTGAAGAATCTTCTCACCAGTGCACCAGTATTGAAAGTTGTAAATCTAGAGAAAGATTTTGTGGTGTGTACTGATGCATGTGGACAAGGGCTTGGAAGAGTCCTTATGCAAGAAAACCATGTGATATGTTACGAGTCAAGAAAGATAAAGGAGCATGAGAAGAACTATGCCACTCATGATCTAGAACTTGCAGCCATAGTACATGCTCTCAAGATGTGGAGGCATTACTTGATGGGTAGAAGATTTGAGCTAAGGACAGATCATTGTGGTCTAAAGTATCTATTTGATCAGCCTACTCTGAATGCTAGGCAAGTGAGATGGCTGGATTTTTTATGTTAGTTTGATTTTGAAATAAAGTACATAAAGGGAAAAGAGAATAAGGTAGCTAATGCACTCAGCAGGAAAGGTGCAGGAAATGCATGTGGCATCTCTTAGTATTTGCCAATTAGATTTTAGGCAGTAGATTGTTAATCATGCTGCTGGAGATGAATTGTATGGGTGGGTAAAAGACAAATTGCAACAGCAAAGTCTTAAGAAGAGGTATGAGGGATATAAATTGGAAGAAGATGGACTTCTTCCCTATAAAGGTAGAATTTACATTCCAAATGTAGCAGATTTGAGGAGAGTTGTTATGGATGAAATCCATCAAGCTCTGTATTTTGGTCACCCAGAATACTAGAAGACATATGCTACAGCCAAAAAAAAGTACTTCTGGCCAGGAATGAAAAAGGACATGGCTGAATACATTTCAAGGTGCATGAAATGTCAGCGAGTAAAGGTTGAGCATCAACACCCAGTAGGTTTGTTTCAGCCTTTGCCAGTTCCAGAATGGAAATGGGAAGTTATTTCCATGGATTTTATTATTGGATTGCCAATGACTTGGAGACAACATGATTCCATCATGGTTGTCGTAGACAAGTTGACAAAGGCAACACATTTTATACTGATTAAGTCTATGCATAACACTGATGACATTGCAAAGATATTCATGAAGGATATTTTCAAATTGCATGGATTGCCTAAGGAAATAGTCTCTGACAGAGATGTCAAGTTCACTTCAAATTTTTGTAAGGGGTTGTTTGCAGATTTGGGTACAAAGATAAACTTCAGCACTGCATATCATCCTTAGATAGATGGGAAGACATAAAGAGTTAATCAGGTGCTGGAATATATGCTTCGCATGTACGTGATGGACAAACCAACCAAGTGGGAAGATTACTTACACTTGGTAGAGTTTTCTTATAACAATGGACAGAAGGCATCCTTAGGGATGAGTCCATATGAATTTTTATATGGAAGAAGGTGTAGGACACCAGTGACTTGGGATAATCCAGTGAACAGGGTTGTGATTGGTCTAGAACTGCTCAAGGAGATGGAGCAGGAGGTTGTAAAGATCAGGCAGAATCAGAAAGTAGCACAGGACAGACAGAAAAGCTATGCAGATAAGCATAGGGTGAACAGGGAGTTCAATTTTGGGGATCATGTTTACCTCAGGGTGAAGGAAAATAAGATTTCCTTGAAGCTTGGAAGCTGTACCAAGCTGTCACTAAGATATTGTGGGATGTTTGAAGTGCTTGAAAGAATAGGGCCAGTTGCATATAGACTTGCATTGCCTACTAGCACTAGAGCTCATAATTTTTTTCATGTTTCTTTGCTTAAAAGATATGTACATGATTCTAACCATGTGATAAATTGGGATTTCATTCAGGTGGAACCTGAGGGAGAGTTCCAAATCAAGCCAATGCGCATCCTCAACCAGAAGGTCACCATGGTCTGGAACAGAGCCATAGGACAGGTAAAGGTGCAATGGGAGCACTACAGACCTGAAGAGGCTACGTGGGAGCTGGAGGATTCCATACGATTGGCACATCCATTTTTGCTCAATTCTACAGAACATTGAGGCGGTACCGATGTAGAATTTTGTTCAAATTTTGTAAAGCACTGAGGACAGTGCTATTGAAGGGGGAGGGGAATGTAACACCCCAGTTTTGACCCCATTTGCATTAAATGTATATGATGTATATATTAATTGTGGTGTGGAGCTAAAGGAAAAATACCCACCATCAATTTGGTTGTGTTATGTTCTGTGATTGAAATCGTTGCCGATGGTATATCATGATATACGACACATATTAGTTTTGGCATCATGTAAATATACATCTTTAATTAAAATAAACCCCAACTAGCTATGTCAATGCAACCATGATGAAAAGGGCATGATTTTCCTAAGGATAAGGGGGGGGGAATGTTAAACCATGAGCCTATGGGGAAAACCCATGTGTCTGCCATTAAAAAAAAACCCCGATGTTAGTTGGGCAGTTATTGCTAGGAAGTGGTGGGTGGAAGGACTGTCAGTCCTTTCCCACATGCCCACTCCACCAGCAGACTCTCCATATTCACGTGGGTAGGGAAACCACTACCCATTACTCCATTATTTCTCATCCTCACACATAGGATTTTCTTCATCGTTTCCTCATGCAGAGAGCAGGAGAAACCGTTTACTGTCACCCATGATTTATCTTGTTAAGGAGCCATTCACAATTTGGGGGGGGTTGCTGTTGTTCTCCCCATGAATTGTTGTTTTGTTGTAGGTTCATTCACGTTGTGGTTACTCTTGGTTCATCCACAAATTTGGTTGTTGTTGGTTTAATCCACAGTTTTGGTTTGATGTGGGGGAAAATACATTTCAGGTTGCTGCTGAGTTTTTTTGGCCACGCTAGTGTAATGCCCCGGTTTTGACCCCGTTGCATTAGATGTATATGATGATGTATATATTGTAAATGATCATGGTGTGGAGCTAAAGGCCAAGGCCCCACCATCGATCGGTTATGCTAGGTTTTGGGATTTAAATTGTCACCGATTGTATATCGGGGCATGCGGCATATATTATGTTGGCCATCATGTAAATATGCATCTGTAATTAATTAAGTCAACCCGACCGGCTACAATCGCGACAACTAAATCAAATGGGGCAATATTTTCACAAGGATAAGGATGAGGGGGAATTTGTCAAACCTTGGCCAATGGGGTGGAAATCCATGTGTCTTCTTTTCCTTTGCCTTACCCAACCACTTTCATTGAAGAATTGCTGCTGGTGGTTGAGGCAGTTAATTGTTTTGGGAGTGGGGTGGTAGGACTGTCAGTCCTCACCCACATGCACACTCCACCATGGTTGACTTCACTATGGCTGGGGAAAAATGACTGCCATCACTCACGTAGGAATTCTCCTCTCCACGACTATGCTGAAGGCTCAAGCACTTCCCATTCGCATCATTCCTATTGTTGTTCATCCATGGACAAAAACGGAGCTTCTTTTCCTCACGCGGGACCTCCACAGTCTGTTCCTTCCTCGCGGTCTGCTCACATCCACGCACAGGTATTTTTCTATTTTGGGGCTCACACAGTGAGCTGGGAATTGTGTGTTTTTCATCCATGGTTTTCCCTCCGAAGGGCCATTCGGGTGGTCAGTCGTGTGTATTTTTCTCATTACCAATTTGTGGCCTGTACATATGTTGCCTCTGCCCATCTATGAAGTTGGTTTTTCTTTCCATTTTCAGACTATGTAAGTTCTTTGACGACTCCACTATTCATATTGGGTCATTGACTTTCCCCGATGTTGGATGTGGTTGCTGTGGTCATCCTTACATTTTGGGGGCTATTCTAAATTCGTTGGGGAGTTATTTTGGCCACGATATGGCCAATAATGACTCAGGGAATGTTTTCCCTATCTTAAGCTGTATCAGCTGGTTGATTGCCTGAGTGCAATGGTTGGTCTTTGGACTATGTAGGGAGCAGGGATGTTGGCTTAGATTTTCTTGATAAACTTGGTGGTTGGAAACCATGCAGACAGAGCTAGAGGGCTGGCCTTCTTCTCCATCGCCCCTAAATAGCACTGGAAGGGAATGCAGGGCTTGAGGGACTGTGTAGCAGAGAAGGGACTGATTCCTTGTGTTGGGTGTGTTTGGGTGTCTTAGAGGTCAGGCTAGTTCTGGTGTAGGTGTTCTTGGCTCTGCAATGAGCTCACCAGCTTAGCATTTAGCCTTTCCCACTCCTTGATGGCCTGATAAACCCAACTGTGTTGGCTTGGCTATGCTTGTGTATGCTTAACTATGTGTTATCTTGCTAGTTCCCTTATTCCTTGGAGAATCATGCCCAGCTCAGGGGTGGCAGCGCGGTTGAGAGATTAAGGAGCACGCTGGCCTATGGTTGGGTGGAACATTGCAGCGACGTAGCTGGTTGTGGAGCGAAGTTTCCATAAGATAAGTGATCTGTCCATTTTACTTCTGCAACTGTAAATTCTATTAATGAAAATGATGAACCTGTTAAATGAATGCTGGCTTAAATGTATGATGTTTCCGCTGTGTCTGAAAGATGATTGCATCTGTGCATGATAAATGTTCATGTGTGTATGTTTAAGCATTCTATTTTAGCAATTTTATTCATGTACATGTTCATGGGGCTCTTAGCCCGGGTGTTGAAGCTTGTAGCCGCATCCTCTTCGCCGGTCGGAGGCATGGGGATGTGACAACTAGGGCCAAGAAAAACTCTGAATCGCTTTGCTTGGCCTAAGCTACGTTCACCATTTTTGGTTGCCATCCTGTTTTCTTTTGTTTCTCACAGAGCTGTGAATTTATTGTTTTTGTTGCATGTTTGTAGTTGGTTGTATTCGGACTTTGTTGGAGTGGGAATGAAGTTTGGAGTATGCTTGATAAACCTGGTATGTTTGGGAGCCACACAGACAGAGCTAGAGGGATGTATTTCTTCTCCACAACCCTTGAATAACACTGGAAGGGAGGTCAGGGCCTGAGGGACTATGTAGCAGAGAGGGGACTGATTTCCTTGTGTTGGGTGTGTGGGGGGGTCCTAGAAGTCAGGCTAGTTCTGATGTGGGTGTCCTTAGATCTTTAATGAGCTCACCATCTTAGTATTTAGTTTTTCCCAGCTCCTTGATGGCCTGATAAACTCAGTTGTGTTGGCTTGGCTGATTTGTGTATCCTTGGCTATGTGTAAGCCTGCTTATTCCTTATTCATTAGGGAATCATGCTCAGCTTGGGGGTGGCAGTATTGCTGAGAGATTAAGGAGCACATTGACCTATGGTTGGGTGGGACGTTGCAATGACATAGCTGGTTGCGGAACGAATTCCTCAATAAGATAAGTATTCTTGGTTATTTCATTTCTGCAATCATATTTACTGTTTAATGAATTATGATGAATATTTTGAATGCTTGGATGTATGGTTTTTCTTCTGTTGTATGATAACCATGTATGCATCTTTACTTCAAATCATTTTATTTCAATTTTTATGTATGCACATGTTCGTGGGGCTAGTTTCTCGGTTGGCTAATGGCATGGTAGCATCCTCTTCGCCATTCGGAGGGTCGAGGACGTTACACTATTACATAAGTGGTATTCTGATATGAGTTAGCAATGCTGCAATGACCTATTCCTTATGTTGAATGTATCTCATCTCAAAACTAACTCTTTCCATTGATGTCTTAAATATTTGATCAAAATCCTAAATATTCTCATTGGGATACTACTTAATTTCCTTCAATTCTGTAATGTACTGTGCTTCATACTTGGGTTTTCTGAATTCTTCAATAAGGCCTCTCCTAACTTTTTCCAATGTCTTCATCGGATTCCCTATTGGAACTTGTACAAATTTCATGTACCAATCCTGTGCGCGGCCCTAAAGGGTTGTCGCCAACTGGCCTTTCTTGACTTCATCATCCGTAGTTTATCTGACAATCCATACTGCCTCACATAGGGACCAGTATTGTTCTGGATCCTCAATCTTGTTCCCATGGAACAAATGTAACTTTGCCTCCTCACCTTCCATTCTTAGCCTTCTTCCTATAGATGATGATCTACTACTACTATTAGAGTGTTGTTGGCACATTGGACACATCGATGTTGAACTTGCATTTGTTCCTGATTGTGATGTAGTGTGTGGAGGTGTGGGTGCATTGTTGTTGGGTGTTGATATTTCCTCTACCCTAGGTGTAGTCTGGGTCTAGCTGTCCTCATCATCACTGTAGGGTTTCTTTGTCTCATGTGGTATCCCTCCATGGTCTTGTGTTCCGATAGTAGCAAGACCTTCCCTTGTCCTCTGGCTCTTCTCTTGTCAAAACCTTGATCCTCCTCTCATAAGACAACTTTCTTCCTCAGCTTCCCTCATAGTATCATTGTAACTTGCACCCATCTACCATGTATCATTCCATTCATCTCCCCCCTGTCTTCACAGCATCCACATCCCCCACACACTAAAGTTCTACTACTCGAGGTGCATCTTCAGTATGCCTTTTTCATAGATGAGCGTCTTAAGTGAAAATTATAAATACAATAAGAGCCTACCTCTTGGTCTATTGAAAAATTCTCTTTCTTCTTCGTTGTAGGAATTAGTAGTATCAACAATAAATTCAGTGATATATCCTTCCAATATACTGTCCATCCAGACTTCAACATCCCATGATGCTTTGTTTTCGGTTTCCTACAACTCCTGGATCAATTTGAGGGTCTAGGACGTTGGCTCACCTTCTTGGAAATTTGTCTTAAGATAGGTGGATCGCACCAACCACTTGTACAAGATGATCAGGAATTCAGAGAAAAAATACTCATGTGGATCATCGTGTATGTACCTTACCAACCACTTATCTGTCGTCAGTCCCGGGTTCTGATTTTCCTTCTCTCAGCAAACTCTCGTAGCTTCTTTTTGAACTAGTATTGAATTTCCGGTCTCATCAGATGCCACAACATGTCCTCCCCTTAGTCGCAATAAGGTCCCAACAATGAAACCATTTGTTGACACAAACTCGGCCTACAAAACCAGCCGACAAGGGTTCCCACTCTATCGAAACCCAAACCATCGTGATCTCCTTAAGCACCAGCCTAGATGGGTTTTACCCTGTCCAGAAACACCCACAGAGTGGATGAAGTCTCACCCAAGATGTTAGAAGGAGAGCTTACGGAACCAAGTTTCCATAGAATGAGAGAGGACAATGTGCATCAACTTATCAACTTAACGCAACCATAACAGATATGATCATTCAACTCATGCATAAACAGAACCATATCACTCTTCAACAAATTGCATCATTCTATCATAACTGCAGTAAACACATTTATGCGCAAATAGATCCAACATAATAACATCATCTAAAATAAGGAAACATCGCATCATTTACAGATCCATGTCACAGTTTCACATTGCATTCATAATTGGGTCGCAGAAAATAGTAAAACAAGAAAATAGAAACGAACACAATGATTCAGCTCAACTTCCGTCTTGTCATATTACTTTTGCACAAAATCACAGATTCTTCAAAATAGTTCAGAGATCAACAAGTGCTCAAAGATGATCCAAAAGATTACTCACAAAGTGCTTTTTTCCCCAGATAATTCAAAATATAATTAACACTTGCAATGCTACGTCTACTTATAGGCTTGCGCCTTTACATTCAAGGTCAACTTAGACAACTTCCTAACTAACTCTTAATTGATTCTACAAAATAATGACCAATACCCACAAAATATGGTTCAAAACTTCAAAAGGTGACATAAAATATTCTATTCTTCACATTGCATGCCACCTTCCACTTGTACGGTGTCTTTGAGCTTGCGTAGCATTTTCAATGTTGCACAACTATCTTATCCCAAAACCTCCTACCAACATTTACTGTGAAAATATTGCAAGATTTTTCCACTCGCTCTGCTTCCAGCCGCACTTCTTCCTCTGTCTTCTGCAATTGTTCCACAAGGTCAGAAGTGAGATATTTAAACATTATCTTCTCTATTGATGTTGTTGCTTCACGCACCTTTTGATGTACATCTTGAATGATGGCTGTAACTCTTTCCACTTCAGCATACAGCTCTTCCACCTTTTCCACACCGTGTTGTTGTTGTGTGTGCAACACTGTTACCTGCTACTGCAATTTCTTCATATCCGCTTCCTTATACATTTTCTATGCTAAGGGTAGTTGCTTCATGTCATTCCTTATCTAAGTAATATTTGCTTCAATCGAAGTCAACTCATTTTCATGTTTCTCTGATTCGTCATCATCCATTAGTGCTTCCCAAGTCTAAGAGACTTGGTCGGCAGCCTTGCCACATATCACTTCCACTTCTTCTATCTTCTTCGCAACTTCAATTGCTGCTTCTCTTCTTTCCTCTATTACCTAGGGGGTGTGCTTGGTTTTACATTCTCTTCAAGTTGTTTTACATTTTTCCTAAGGTAGGTTGCTATCTTACCAAGTCGAATGAATTTGTCCTCTATATGCATTTCTACTGTAATTTCTTGATCATTAATATTTGTACATGCTATATTTATAACATTCTCAAGCTTCAGCTTACTTTCTTCCCTTACTTTTGTTTTCTTCTTTATCTTCTGCATTTTGTCTTCCTTTCGTTAATAATATTCTCAGATTTCTTTGTCTTCTTTCCCATGAAAGTTTCTCTTACTTTGATTTTCGTGACTGTAGCTTTATGTAATGCATATAGAGTCAGTTAGTTGCACCTATGAGAAATTTATAGTTATTTGGCCAATGCTTTTGGCCACATCATTGAATTCTAGGGTTCCCAAATCTAGTACTTCTCCTCCAACTTGTAAGTTTTATTGGGTGAGCTGGTTTTGGCACCTGATGTTCTGGTGCTTTAGAAGGACCAATTTCATGTTGTGACTTATATACTTGTGGAACATGGTCATTTGCGATTATAACTTTTTTTAAATATGTCTTCCACCTACCGATGTCTTGCAAAATTTATTGTGCAGCTTCCTGGAGTGCTTCTCTTAAAACTGTTAATTCTTCTTCATCCATACTAAAGGTATTATCTTGCTTATTAGCCTTTCTTTTGATGTGCTTAGGTTCCCTTTGTTCTGCTTCTTTCTTATCTTCCTACTCATCCTACGGTGGATTTGGCAAAGTGTCACATGCCTCAATTTTGAAAAATAATATTATCTTATTTGATTTTATTCCAAGACATTATGTTAAATTTTATGCTAAGTTGTAAATGATGACTCAGCAAAGTCAAGGATATTGAATGTAATTCTGAATATTTTAATTATAAATAAATAAAAGTGGAGACAACAGCTTTGGAGAGCTATTAAAAAGAGTGTTATTGGTCAAGTTGGTGGAGGAGACTAGGTGGACAGAAAATAGACAAGTGGAAGCATCCTCAAACACTTCCAATGTTGCAGGTGGCAACCTCCCTACATTTGGGGTCATGATCCCCCAAGAAAGTGGGATCAGAGCAGGTGGCTCAATTAATGACAACTAACCAAAAAAAGACCTAGGCAATCTTAATAAAAATACCCATTGAAGAGAGCTGAAGCTGCTCATATTCCAAGAAGAGAATCATTCAGGTGAATGTACTTCAAAGGCTTTCATTGGGAAGGGAATTCGTGGAAGGTGTTTGAGGGGTAAACTGCAGAAAGTGATCTAGTACATCTTTTTAGCTGAAGGATCTTGTTGCTGAGTGTAGAGTTAGTACTAAGTCATTGGACTAGTATTTTGTTTCTTGCTCCACTAGTTCTCAGCCAAGGAGACCAAGAACAGGCTCAGGGGTCCTGAGAAGACGTTGTTTGAGCACTCTCCAGGAGTTGGTAGGGAGGAACGGCCTCCAAATGCTGTTTTCATCCAGCTTTAAATAGGTTATACAGTCTATTATTTACTGTGTTAAAATTTTATATCTGAGAATGAATGATTGATGAATGATTACATGTTTTGTAGTGAACTGACAGAGCTAGTAACCCTTTAGTTATTTGAATATTGAATCTGTAATTGATGAAAATAATACTACCTGTGTTTTTCTCCGTTTCGAATAAACCAGGCCGTACTCTAACACAAGTAGTGTGTTTAAAAATAGATGAAGAATATGATAGAAGACTGAATTGAATAGATGTATTATAGATTTCATAATATCAGAATAATTTATTTCTGTTTGTAGGTTATTTTCAGAAAAGAACAATAACCTATCTATTTCTTTTTACTATTTAACCAGCTTGTTGATGTACCATAACTCATTACAGGTAGCAAGTTATTAG
>LPNX011017459.1:154971-185632 GCA_001517045.1 Pseudotsuga menziesii | reverse complement strand
ATCAACATATAACACAATGATCATTAATGAACCATTAATTAACTTCAAATAGACATTTGGATCTGATTTTCACCGAACAAAATTCAGTGATAGCAAGAATCTATCATTCTTGGCATACCAAGCCCTGGGGGCTTGCTTTAGCCCATATAATGACTTTCTCAACCTGCACACAAGAGATGGGTTAGTAGAAAATACTTGAGGCTGCTGCATGTATATCTCTTCAGTGAGATCTCCATTCAGGAAGGCACACTTTACATCCATGTGATGTACCTCCCATTGCTTTGAAGCTCCAATGGCTAAGGCTAGCCTGATGGAGTCCATCTTTGCCACTGGTGCAAAGGTCTCATTGTAATCTATACCATGAACCTGTGAGTAGCCCTTGGCTACCAATATGGCCTTGTACTTTAGAGGTGAACCATCAGCAGCAAATTTGGTCTTATACACCCACTTACACTGAACTAGCTTCCTCCCTGGGGGAAGATCCACTAGCTCCCAAGTGTTGCTCTTCTGGAGTGAGATGAACTCTTCCTTCATGGCTGCTTGACATATTGGATCTCCTGCTGCATATTCATATGTCTGAGGATCTGATTCCACCATCAGATAGCATTTCTCAGCAAACATAGGATCCTTCATGCACAGAGCACTCTCAAATTGAGATCTAGTCCTCCTAGGGTCATTGGGATTCCCAGCTAGCTCTCCTGCTGCATGAATGGTCTTGGCTGCCCATTTTGGCCTTGTAGTGCTGTTAGGATCTACAATAAACTCATCACTATCAGACATATCAAAATCAGCATGTTCAACAATCTCTTCACTTACTTTCAGAGGTTCAGGTGGTGAAGAGGCTTCTCCAACTTCCACTGTTGCAAGGGGTTCTTCTTGAAACTGAACACACCTTTCAATGAAGGCTTTGTTTGTGCTCAAATTTATCAGCTTGTACCCTTTTGAATCTTTAGAGTACCCAACAAATAGACACTCTTAGCTTTGGGGCTGCAAAGCCTTCCTCTTCTCTGTTGGAATTCTAGCCCAAGCCTTTGAGCCAAAAATCCTGAAATGGGTCACATCTGGCTTGTGCCCACTCGATGCTTCAAAGGGATTCATACCATCAAGCTGTTTATGAGGCACCCTATTCTAGATATAGGCTTCATATTTTATAGCTTTGGCCCAGTACTTTAGTGCCAAATTTTTGTCCTCCATCATGCATGTTGCCATCTCCTTCAGTGATCTGTTCTTCCTCTCAGCAACACCATTCTGTTGTGGTGTGTAAGGGATAGAATGCTGCATATGAATACCTGCATTTGCACAATATTGAATAAACTCATACTTGACATACTCACGACCATTGTCATATCTGAGGACCTTGAGTTTCCTCCCAGACTGGTTTTCAACCAAAGCCTTAAAGACTTTGAAGAGGCCAAAAACTTCAGACTTGTGTTTCAGGAAGTAAACCTAGCAATACCTGGAAAAGTCATCTATGAAATTCAATGCATATTTGGCTTGACTCATGGACATATGAGGGAATGGGCTAGAAAAATCACTGTGGATCAACTCGAGGGGTGCAAAGGTTCTCTCATGACTAGCTTTCTCAAATTTATGCTCTAGGTGTTTTCCTAGGATACAACCTTGGCAGACTCCTTTGGAAAATTTTATCTTGGGTAACCCTATAACCATCTCTTTTTCACTAAGATCAGAAAGATACTTGTAATTTAGGTGGCCAAATCTTTCATGCCAAAGCTTGCTTGCCTCATTAGCATGAATCAGAAGAGCAGAGGGTTTTGAGTAAGGTAGGAAGTGTGAGAACATGTATACCTTCGAAGTATGATTTGCAACTCCTTTTGCAATGAACTTGCCACTTGAGATCTCTATGATCTCAACTTCATCAGGGGAGACTATGACCTTCTTTGGAGACCCAGTGTGAGTCATCTATTACACTGATAAGAGGTTGGAGGCAAGACCAGGAACATACAACACATTGCTGAACTGACCATGATCAAGATCAATCCTCCCTTTGCCCAAACTTTCAGTGAGAGAGTCATCTCCCAGTACTATTAGTGGACCTTTCGACATGTCAAGTGAGGAGAATTCCTCCTTGGTCAAAACCATATGTCTTGAAGCTCCAGAATCAATGATGAAACTAGGTGAGCTTGATGTGCCAGCAACCAATGCATGAACTCTCTCTCTGTCTTCTGAACTTGATCCTCCTTCTCTCTTCTTTGAGCTGTCTGGAAGGGAGATGCCATTCTTCTCCAGGATTTGGGTCAGCATGTCTATTTGATTTTTCATACAGGATATTTCAGTGTGATTGCCCTTATTGCAGTATGCACACTTTCTCATTTCTCCTTTATTCTTGTTCTTCTGGTAGTTCTTCTTGGAACCTTGAGGCTCCTCTGGAGACTTGTTCTTGTCTCTCTTTTGCTTAGGTGGATTTTTAGCTTTCTTTTTTCTTTTTGAATCCACCCTCAAATCTCCAGCAACCAGAGCTTGGTCTTTGGATGGTTTGATGGTGCCCATCATCACCAGCTTATCCTGTTCTTGTGTGAGAGATTCCATGAAATCTGCAAGGCTAGGCATCTTCCAGGTTCAAGCTGTCAACTTTGTGGCATAGAAGGTCAAAACAAACACTGAATAGTTAGGGCCAATATTTGAGAGTATGGCCAAGACCAGCTGATCATCCTTTTTTTCAATCCCACATTGTTTTAGCTGCAAAACAAGTGCTTTAAACTTGGAGAAATAGAGTTGCAGGGATTCAAAGCTATTTGGACTCAGGGAGATCAGTTCATTTTTGATTTGATGTCCCCTCATCTCATCTATCTTTCCAAAAATATCAACAAGCTTCTCCCATACTTCATTTGGTGATGTCAATCCATCAAGATGGAAAAGGAGGTCTCTAGAAATACTTAGACACAAGAGACCATAGGCCTCATCCCTCCTGTTGTGCCATTTTATCTTCTCTGCAACTGCATTGGGATCTGCTTCTATTACCATAGTCACTCTGTAGAGGCCTTTCACTCTCAACAGTATCTCCATCTCTGCTTTCCATTCAAAGAAGTTGAAGGGAGTCAAGATGATCTTCTGAGATTGATCCATAGCTTAGAAATTGTCCCGACAGGCTCCCAGTCACTGATGTCGAACCTGCAAAACAAATTTGAAGGAGAGAAATTGATCTACAATGGCTCTGATACCATGTGGAAATTGAATCCAGTGATAGAACAATTAAACTCATGGCAATTATCAATTGTACATGCAAAATCACTCACAAAAGAGACTGAATATGGAGCTGAACACTAAACTGTATTAACTCAGTGTACAATAGCCAACCCTGTAACATGATAGGTTGCTGCATTAAATAATTACATAATGGATTCGAATGCATGAGGAGGCAATTCGAATCTAGTCAAAAGAAGGCTTACTAAAATTAAGCAAATCCCCCATAGGTGCATAAAGTAGTTTCCAAAACAGTCAAGGAGCTCACGAATTGGAAAAAGCACTTGGGAAAGATAAAAGGTAATGGAAGGAAAACTCATACATTCTTTTCATAGGAGAAAAGAGTGGAGGATGTGGAGGACAAAAAACTAGTTAACCTCACCTAGTCAAACTTTCCCAATTGCCTTAAAACACTGAAAAAGAAGGAAATAAAGCAGAAAAAGCAGAAGGGCGCTTAGGAGGCTAGGAATAAAGCAGAATTGATTCCTTAAGGTTTCCCAAGCACTCCATGAGTCAAAATAGGAAATTTTGACCACTATGGATAGGCAAATGACAACTTGCATAAGGTGGAATCATGAAACTAGGCAAATAAGACAAAAATGATTAATTTAATGTCTAAGGTAGCTAACTATGGGTTGATTATTCTAACAACTATTAAACAACTAGGTTATTATTGTTAGAATAATCAACCCATAGTTTACCCATTTAAACATTAATTTAATTATTTCTGTCTTATTAGCCTAGTTCATGTGTTCCACCTTGTGCAAGTTGTCATTTGCCTATCTATAATGGTCAAACTTGCCTTATTTGACTCATGTAGCACATGGGAGAGATAAAGGAATCAATTCTGCTTTATTCCTGGCCTCCTAGGCACCCTTTTTCTTTTTCTACTTTATTCCCTGCTTTTTCAGTGTTTTAAGGCAAAAGGAAAAGCTAGACTAGGTGAGGTTGACTAGTTTTTTGTCCTACACATCCTCCTCTCTTTTCTCCATGCAAAAGCATGTATGAGATACCATTGCACCACTCTTTATCTTGCCTAAGCCATTTTTCCAATTCGTTAGCTCCATGACAGATTTGGGATCAGCTTTTTACACCTATGGGGGATTTGCTTATTTTTAGTAAGCCTGCTTTATGCTAGATTCGAATTGCTCCTCATGCATTCGAATCCCTGATGTATGTTATTTATTCAGAAACCTATGTTATTACAGGGTTGGCTATTGTACACTGATTTAATACAGTTTAGTGTTCAGCTCCAATTTTCAGTCTCTTTGTGAGTGATTTTGCATGATCAATTGTTAATTGTTGTGAGTAAAATTAATATATCACCTGGTTAAATTTCCACATGGTATCATAGCCATTGTATATTGTTTCTCTCCTTCAAAAATTGTTTTGCAGGTTCGACATCAATGACTGGGAGCCTTCTACTGATAGCCGGGACAGATTTTCTAAGCTATGGATCAATCACAGAAAACTATCTTGACTCCTTTCAATTTCTTTGAATGGAAAGCAGAGATGGAGATACTGTTGAGAGCGAAAGGCCTCTACACGGTGACTATGGCAACAGAAGCAGAGCCCAATGTAGCTACAGAGAAGATAAAATGGCACAATAGGAGGGATGAGGCTTATGGCCTCCTGTGTCTGAGTATTTCCAGAGACCTCCTTTTCCATCTTGATGGATTGACATCACCGAATGAAGTATGGGAGAAGCTTGCTGATATTTTTGGAAAGACAGATGAGATGAGGGGACATCAAATCGAAAATGAGCTGATTTCTCTGAGTCCAAATAGCTTTGAATCCCTGCAGCTATATTTCTCCAAGTTCAAAGCACTAGGTTTGCAGCTGAAAAAGTGTGGTATCGAAAAGAAAGATGATCAGCTCGTACTGGCCATCCTCTTGAAGCTAGGCCATGATTATTCAGTGTTTGTTTCGACCTTCTATGCCACAAAACTGACAGCTCGAACCTGGAAGAATCCTAGCCTTGCAGATTTCATGGAATCTCTCACACAAGAACAGGATAAGCTGGTGATGATGGGCACCATTAAACCATCCAAAGATCAAGCTTTGATTGCTAGAGATTCAAAGGTGGATTCAAAAGGAAAAAAGAAAGCTAAAAATCCACCTGAGCAAAAGAGAGACAAGAAACAGTCTCCGGAGGATCCACAAGGTCCCAAGAAGAATTACTAGAAGAATAAGAACAAAGGTGAAATGAACAAGTGCACATACTACAATAAGGGCAATCACTCTGAAAGCTATTGTATGAAAAAGCAAATAGACATGCTGACCCAACTCCTGGGAAGAATGGCATCTCCCTTCCAGAAAGCTCAAAGAAGAGAGAAGGAGGATCAAGTTCAGATGACAGAGAGAGAGTTCATGCTCTAGTTGCTAGCACATCAAGCTCACCCAGTTTTATCATTGATTCTAGAGCTTCAAGACACATGGTTTTGACTAAGGAGGCCTTCTCCTCACTGGACATGTTGAAAGGACCATCTATTGTACTGGGAGATGACTCTCTCACTGAAAGTAAAGGCAAAGGAAGGATAGATCTTGATCATGGTCAGTTCAGCAATGTGCTGTATGTTCCTGGTCTCACCTCCAACCTCCTATCAGTGTACCAAATGACCCACACTAGGCCTCCTAAGAAATTCATATTCTCCCCCGATGAAGTTGAGATCACAGAGATCTCAAGTGGTAAATTCATTGCAAAAGGAGTTGCAAATCATGCTCAAAAGGTATACATGTTCTCACACTTCCTACCTTACTCAAACCCCTCTGCTCTTCTCATTCATCCTAATGAAGCCAGCAAGCTGTGGCATGAAATATTTGGCCACCTAAATTACAAGTATCTTTCTGATCTTAGTGAAAAAGAGATGGTCATAGGGTTTCCCAAGATAAAATTTTCCAAAGGAGTCTTCCAAGGTTGTATCCTAGGAAAACACCCAGAGCACAAATTTGAGAGAGCTAGTCATGAGAGAACCTCTGCACCCCTCGAGCTGATCCACAGTGATGTTGCTGGCCCATTCCCTCATATGTCCATGATTTAGGCCAAATATGCATTGACTTTTATTGATGACTTTTCCAGGTATTGCTGGGTTCACTTCCTGAAACACAAGGCTGAATTTTTTGGCCTATTCAAAGTCTTTAAAGCTTTGGTTGAAAACCAGTCTGGAAGGAAACTCAAGGCCCTCAAATCTGACAATGGTGGTGAGTATGTCAAGTCTGAGTTTATTAATTACTATGCAGATGCAGGTATTTAGATGCAGCATTCTATCCCTTACACACCACAGCAAAATGGTGTTGCTGAGAGGAAGAACAAATCACTGAAGGAGATGGAAACATGCATGATGGAGGCCAAAACTTTGCCACCAAAGTACTGGGCCGAAGCTATCAACTATGCAGCCTATATCTAGAATAGGGTGCCTCACAAACAGCTTGATGGTATGACTCCCTTCGAAGCATGGAGTGGGCACAAGCCAGATGTGACCCATTTCAGGATTTTTGGCTCAAAGGCTTGGGCTAGAATACCGACAGAGAAGAGGAAGGCTTTGCAGCCCCAAAGCCAAGAGTGTCTCTATGTTGGATAATCTAAAGATTAAAAAGGGTACAAGTTGATAAATTTGAGCACAAACAAATCCTTCATTTAAAGGTGTGTTCAGTTTGAAGAAGAACCCCTTGCAGCAGTGGAAGTTGGTGAAGCCTCTTAACCACCTGAACCTCAAGAAGTAAGTAAATAGTTTGTTGAACATGATGATTCTGATTTGTCTGATGGATATGAGTTTATTGTAGACCCTAACAGCCCTACAAGGCCAAAATGGGCATCCAAGACACTACATGCAGCAGGAGAGCTAGTTGGGGATCCCAATGACCCAAGTAGGACTAGATCTCAATTTGAGAGTGGTCTGTGCATGAAGGATCCTATGTTTGTTGAAAAATGATATTTGATGGTGGAGTCTAATCCTTAAACATATGAAGAAGCAACAGGAGATCCAAGATGGAAAACAGCCATGAAGGAGGAGTTCAACTCACTCCAAAAGAGCAACACATGGGAGCTAGTGGATCTTCCCCAGGGAGAAAACTAGTACAGTGTAAGTGGGTCTATAAGACCAAATTTTATGCTGATGATTCACCACTGAAGTACAAGGCCAGATTGGTAGCCAAGGGATACTCACAGGTTCATGGCATAGATTACAATGAGACCTTTGCCCCAGTGGCAACGATGGATTCCATCAGGTTAGCCTTAGCCATTGCAGCCTCAAGGAAATGGGAGGTACATCACATGGATTTAAAATGTGCCTTCCTTAATGGAGATCTCACTGAATAGATATATATGCATCAGCCTCAATTTTTTGCTACTAACCCTTCTCTTGTGTGCAGGTTGAGAAAGTCATTGTATGGGCTAAAGCAAGCCCCCAGGGCTTGGTATGCCAAGATCGATAGCTTCTTGCTATCACTGAATTTTGTTCGGTGAAAATCAGATCCAAATGTCTATTTGAAGTTATTTAATGGTTCATTAATGATCATTGTGTTATATGTTGATGACCTCCTCATTACAGGAAGCTCACCGGCTGATATTGCTTCCTTAAAAGGAGCTATGAACCAAGCCTTCTCCATGACAGATTTGGGGCTCTTAAGTCAATTTTTGGGGCTTGAGATTGCTCAAACCAAAGCTGGAATCAAGGTGCACCAGTCCAAATATGCCTTGGACTTTCTGAACAAATTCAGAATGAAGGATTGCAAAGCAAGCAAAACTCCTTTCCTTTCAGGAGTGAAGCTAGAAGAAGCTGATTCTTCACCTATGGTAAACAATACACTGTATAGGAAATTGATTGGATGTTTATTATATCTAACACATAATAGACCTGATATTTGTTATGCAGTAAGTGTGGCTTCTAGATACATGGATCAGCCTCATGAGATCCATTGGAAAGCAGCCAAAAGGATCCTTAACTTTGTTCAGGAAACAAGGACACATGGGATCTTCTATAAAGCAAAATCTGATCTTGATTTGATTGGATTTACTGACAGTGATTGGGCAGGTGATAGCACAGACAGAAAGTCCACTTCAAGATATGTGTTCATGCTTGCAGAAGGGCCAATTAGCTGGTCAATCAAGAAACAGAGTGCCATTGCACTCTCATCTACAGAAGCAGAGTACAGAGGAGTTGTTAATGCAACAACTCAATGTTTATGGTTGCAGGGTTTACTTGGAGAGTGTGGCTTTGAACCAGAGTACTCAACTACCATCTACTGTGATAACCAGAGTACCATTCGAATCTACAAGGTTCCAGTTCAGAAGTAGATAACCAGACACATTGAGATCCATATGCACTACATCAGAGAACTTGTGCTTGATGGCACCATTCACCTACTCTTCTGTTCATCTTTAGAACAAGTAGCTGATATCTTCACCAAAGCATTTTGTGAGAAGACCTTTAGCAATATCAAATCACTGCTGGGGATTGCTGATCATGCTATGAAAGCATGAGTGAAGACAAGATTCTACAATTTTGTTTTACAGTCCATGTTTAAGGGAGGATTTTCCCAAGTTGGTTTTGCCTCTTTCCTTGTTTAAATGGACATGCAGTATGTAAAGGGTGACTAAGCCTTATTTCTAGGCCCTATAATTTTCTGATATATTACTCATAATTCAGGATTAAGGGGGGGTGTTAGAATAATCAACCCATAGTTTACCCATTTAGACATTAATTTAATTATTTATGTCTTATTAGCCTAGTTCATGTGTTCCACCTTGTGCAAGTTGTCATTTTCCTATCTATAATGGTCAAACTTGCCTTATTTGACTCATGTAGCGCATGGGAGAGCTAAAGTAATCAATTATACTTTATTCCTGGCCTCCTAGGTGCCCTTCTACTTTTTCTGCTTCATTCCCTGCTTTTTCAGTGTTTTAAGGCAAAAGGAAAAGCTAGACTAGGTGAGGTTGACTAGTTTTTTGTCCTACACATCCTCCTCTCTTTTCTCCATGCAAAAGCATGTATGATATTCCATTCCACCACTCTTTAGCTTTCCTAAGCCATTTTACCAATTCGTGAGCTTCATGATAGATTTGGGATCAGCTTTTTACACCTATGGGGGATTTGCTTATTTTTAGTAAGCCTGCTTTATGCTAGATTCGAATTGCTCCTCATGCATTTGAATCCCTAATTTATGTTATTTATTCAGCAACCTATGTTATTATAGGTTTGTCTATTGTACACTGATTTAATACAGTTTAGTGTTTAGCTCCAATTTTTAGTCTCTTTGTGAGTGATTTTGCATGATCAATTGTTAATTGTTGTGAGTAAAATTAATCTATCACCTGGTTCAATTTCCACAATTATAAATTACTTACAGTCCTTTAGGGATAAACAAAAATACATTGGGTTATTATTATAAACTGGAAATTTCCACAACACATTGTAACACTAGTTAAAAGCCAAATTAAATAAGAATAGAATTTGTTAAAATTAAGTAGAATAATTTGTTTTAAAACGAGGGTTTCCACAGGAAAAACCCTAGCTCGTAACTCTGAGAAAAAACGAGTAAGATTTATAACTAAACTATGACTACATGTGTTAGTATTAAAAAATTAATTATAAACTTTTACAGATTACTTTAAACAGTGCACAAAACTTCACTTACAGTCGAGAAGGGTAAAAAAATCTGAGTACACAGAGTATAATGTTAAGCATTTTGATAGATCGAGAAAATCTTGAAGACATAACTATATTTACAAGAGAGTTATTGTTTAAAGTTTATAAATCTGTAAAGCTAAACATTAAAGGAAAACTAATTACATTGCTCAGTTTAAGATTGAGTTTACCCATCGACTAGTGAGGGTTTGAAACTTGGTAAATCAACAATGACCTGTAAAAGAGACAGTATATTTTATGGCATGCCTAGGACAGCTTCCCCAAGTCTGGGTTACTCCAAATGACCATGCTGATACAAGTAGGGTAAGAACCCAACATATTAACCACAGGGCTTACCCGTATTAAGCCACGAACCATGGCTTTCAAAGACAGTCTGCATACTTCCTTCATTGTGAATGCACGAAGTTGCGAGCCCCCTACAAGGAGTTTTAAATACAAAAGTCAGAAATTAAATAACCTAAAATTTGTTTATGCTATCATAACAGCAAAACACCTGCTGCAAGTTAATTTAACACTAAAATAAATTTACCTGTGGATTTGAAACGTCGAACAGTCTCGTAGAAGTACTGTCACCAACATACTTTTTCCATATATAGACCTAATAGCCTATAAATATTGAACCTCATGCAACGATGAGCCACGAGGACGACGAAAGGAAGTTTGAGCAGACAGCAAGCCAAGGGAAATGATAGACTCAACAAACTTGTGGAGTGAGAACTCATAGTCACTGAGAATGGCTTTAAAATTGAATACCGGAGGCAAAGGCCACTAACCCAAGACTTGAGACAACTAGAACGGAGGAAAACTTACGGCCGCCATGAAAACCAAGCAGAGCAGCCTCAAGGGCCAGCGTGAACTGTGGAGAAGAAATGAAAAGGGTTAGGGTTACAATGATTCTT
This sequence comes from Pseudotsuga menziesii, assembly GCA_001517045.1. Classification (NCBI taxonomy): domain Eukaryota; kingdom Viridiplantae; phylum Streptophyta; class Pinopsida; order Pinales; family Pinaceae; genus Pseudotsuga; species Pseudotsuga menziesii. The sequence continues at coordinate 174,885 of LPNX011017459.1, read as the reverse complement.
ATATCTTCCACGCTTGACCAAGAGAAGACCACGTGGTCACGATAAATTAAACCATGTAGTGGATCATTTCTATAGTTTCCTGCATACAATAATAACCAATTATTTAATCATTGAACATGATGCATAAACTATAATATAAACCAATTTATTGCTTTGTAAATCTATTACAGCGCTCATCATATGATATGCTAGATCGAGGTTAGAATAACAACGTTAATTTTACGTTGACCTAGCAAAGAAGTGTCACCATTAAATGTTGGTTATTGCCCGAAATCAATCATGCTTAGAAACTTACTCCATCATTAACCATATGTCTATTATATTGTAACATCACTAATACGATATGGATGTTAGTAGTTGTTTTCTTTAAACATTGACATTGATATGGATAGAAGACATATGTTATATGGGAGAGCTCAAGTTTAAATATTTATAACCACCGAACAACTATAGATCTCTTATGTAGAAACATTATAGTCTATACTTGGATAATCTCTTGTAAAACAACCTTTCAAGTTATAACATTTATAAAATGGCACAACGTAGTATTTGTAGAATCATAAACTCTATTTTAAACTTGTTTATGACCTTGAACTAATTATAGACTTGAATTTCTAATAAAAAAAATAGATTATGAATGTCTATAAGTCATATAGGAACTAATAAATCAAATGGTAGAAATCTATGAAGTTAGCAAAGTGTATTGTAAGAACACTTTTATTAATTTCTTTTACATAGTTCAGAGCGATGAAACTCTGATAGAATTTGGTTGTGACTCAACTTGGTAATTGCTAATGATTCACCATGTATATTGGTTAGTAAAGTGGTTATGGAATAACTAGAAAGTCGACCTTTTTCGAAAGCAACAATCTCAGAAAAAACTGTTTGTAGACAGTATCTTAATACAAGAGAAGTATCATAGAAAAATTAAGAAATTGAATAGGAATGATCCTACTTGAGTCTAGAATTATTAGAACCACATGGTTCGACATGAAGTTAAGAAGTATAGGAAAACCATGATTTCATGTGAGAAAGCATTATGGTTTTTGTTAGCACAAATCAATCTTATAATGTCAAGAAGGTTAAAGGTTGTAAGTTTCCTCGCAGAAGTTAAATGTCGAACACTTGTTACACAGATAAGATAATATGTTAATGTATACATACTGACAAAACAATCATTATAACATTGCAGGTTATGCACATTAAAGTAGAAGTTACTTTGCAACTGAGATTATAATTTTAGAGCCACAAAACATATCTTACTGTCGCTACGTACATCTGAACTTTGTTATAAGAAAAACTGAAGGAAGCCAAACGGTTTCACCTCACGGAAGTGGTTTGGAATTTAGAAGCTTAATTACTAAGCTCTATAATTGCAAATAAAACACTACTGGATACTTTATGAATTTTAAAACGTTACTCATTCGATCATACCTGTAAACCTTTAAGAACCAGTAATCTTCTGCGTTAGCATAAGTGCTAAGTAAGCCCCAGATTCAAAAGTTAGATTCCACCTACTTGACATGAAGAAACTCATCAGTAAACTGAAATAAAACAATACGCAAGTAAACCTTGTTCTTGTTACAAAAGAGAACTCCTAAGTTAACATAATTGAGATTTTGTAAAACTAATCACTTGACTGTTTCTTTTATTGCTAACCAACTAGCTATTAGTAAACTGTAAGTTTTAGCATTTTTTGTTGACTCAAAAATTTTAATTTTTTGTGAAAATTTGGGGTTTTGACATGTGGTATCAGAGCACAAGGTTCAAACACTAGGCCTTGACAAAGCCCAACTAGCTCTTAGGAAATAGTAAACTGAATTATTATGCTAACGTATTTTTTTTAAATGTTATTCAATTAGAGAAATTGTTTTCTGAAGTTTAACAGATAGGTATGGAAAGGATGGAAGAATATGCAAAGGAGGAATCTTCAGTTACTGAACTAGGAAATTTACCAAGAGATCCTATACCAGAGGACTTAACTACCCATTCCTCAGAATTGTTACAAACTGTAAAGGACTTAAAAACTGAAATGGAGTCTATAAAGCGAGAAAATAAAAGGATTCTGAGGGCTCAAGAAGAGCTTAATTAGATCCTAACTGAGAAGTTTCAAACTAAGGGTAGGGGTAGAAGAACTGAATCAGAATATACCAGTCATCAAAGTAAATCTAAAAAGATGAAACATACAAAAACTGAAAGTAGTTCGTCTTCTGAAGTGTTTGGTGAACAAAGAAATTACCATTCTACTAGTGACAGTAGTGATGATAATCTGTACACTAAAAAAGGAAATACAAACCTTATGAGGAAATTTCTGGGGAATTCAAAAAGATAAAACCACCAACCTTTAATGGAGAGACTGAGAAGGGGGAGGAAGCTGAATCCTGGTTATCTGGGATGAAGAAGTACTTCCAAATATATAACTATTCTAACCAGTTAAAGGTTAGAATGGCTATATATAACCTCTCAGGAAAGGCTGACATTTGGTGGCAGAAATTGGAAAGAGTTAAGGGAATAAAAGAGAAAAATGTAAACTGGAGTACCTTTAAGAGGTATTTCAAAAATAAATTCCTGCCTGAGCAGTATTATGAGGAGAGAGCCAAAGAGTTTTATGAGCTGAAGTTAGGATCAATGACAATGAAGGATCTGAACAGCAAGTTCTTAAGTCTACTTAGGTATGTACCATACCTTGTAGATGAGAAACCAAAGGTACAGTGATTCCTTAGCTATCTACCTTATCATATAAAAGATAGAATTGAATATGATAACCCAAAGACCTTGGAGGAAGCTATGAGAAAAGCTAACTTCTGTTTTGAGCAGAATCAGAAGAAAGAAGTCTTGGCCAACTGGAAAGCTAAGAAAAATAATAATTAGTTTGAACAAAAGAAGAAGGATTTTGTGCCTAACAGAAATTTCAAAAACAATAAGGCCAAAAATTATTCTAATAACAAGAATTTCCAAGGAAACAAGAGCAGTACACCCAACAATAAGAATAATCCTAAAGGTAAGGAATTTGCAAATAATCAAGGAAATTTTACCAAGAACTTTGAGTGCAAAAATCCTATCAAGTGTTGGGAGTGTAATGGTCCACACTATGCTTCAGTCTGTCCAAACCGGAAGAAGAATGTTATCAATATTCATACCATACAGGAGGAGATGACTGTTGGGGAACTAGCAAGGAGCATGCCTAGAATCAACACAGCCTTGGAGAACCGACAAGATGAATATCAAACTTCCATGGTGGAAGTAGAAGGTATGATAAATCAAACCCCTATAACTATTTTGATTGATCCAAGAGCTAGTCTCAGTTATATTGCACCTAAAATGGTAGAAAAATGTAAGTTATCTGTTGAAAATTTTGAGAATTCTTGGTTGGTTCAGTTAGCCACTAGTGCTAAAAGAAAAGTAACTTGTTTTGTTAAAGAATGTGCAATAGTTATGGATAAATTGGAAACTATTGTTAAACTTAATTTTTTTTCTCTTGGCTCTTATGATTTGCTGATTGGTATGGACTGCTTAGAACAACATAGATTAATTCTAAATTGTTATGATAAAACCTTCACATGTTTAAACAATGATGAAAAAATAGTAAGTGTTAAAGGAATTCCTAGAAAAACTACTGTAAGGCAAATTTCTGCTTTACAACTTAAAAGAGCTATTAGGAAGGGATGTAAAGATTATGCAGTAACAATTACTGATGACGAAAGTATAATTAAAATAGATAAGTTAAAAGTGGAAGACATACCAGTCTTAAGAGAATATATTGATGTATTCCCAGAAGAAATTTTGGGATTACCTCCGAAAAGGGAATTGGATTTCACCATTGAGCTGGTACTGGGTGCAGTAACTAGCTCAAAGGCCCCGTATCGAATGAACATATTGGAACTTAATGAATTAAAATCTCAATTAAAAGAATTAATTGATAAAAAGTATATTTGACCAAGTGTGTCTCCCTGGGGGGAACCTGTCATCTTCGTCAAGAAGAAGGACGGAACTATGTGACTTTGCATAGATTACCGTCAGTTAAACAAGATGACCATCAAAAATTGATATCCATTGCCCCGCATAGATAATATGTTTGATCAACTACGTGGAGCCACGATGTTTTCGAAAATAGATTTAAGGTCTGGATATCATCAAGTAAGGATTAAAGATAAAGACATCTTTAAGACATCTTTTAGAACAAGATATGGTCATTATGAATTTGTTGTAATACCATTCGGGCTTACCAATGCCCCAACTATCTTCATGTGTTTAATGAACGACGTGATGCATAAGTATTTAGATAAGTTTTTTATCGTGTTTATCGATGACATTCTAATCTATTCAAAAAATGAAGAAGAACATAAAGAACATCTAAAAATTGTTTTGCAAGAGTTGCGAGAACATCAACTCTTCGCAAAGTTTAGTAAATGTGATTTCTTCAAGGATAAGATTCAGTATTTAGGTCACGTAGTGACCAAGGAAGGGATTTCCATAGATCCTAGAAAGATAAGGGCAATCAAAGATTGGTCGGTTCCTAAGGATGTGATGGATGTTCTATCTTTCATGGGCACTGCCGATTACTACCGGAGGTTCATTGAAGTTTTTTCGAGGATAGAAAATCCGATAACTTCCTTGCAGAAGAAAGGAAAGAAGTTCGACTAGAATTAGAAATGTGAAGAAAGCTTTAAAAAGTTAAAAACTTTATTAACCAGCGCACCTATTTTAAGAATAGCATATCCTAATAAAAAATTTGTAGTGTGCACTGATGCCTATAATGATGGCTTAGGTGGTGTTCTGACTCAAAAAGGGCATGTTATTGCCTATGAGTCTAGAAAGTTAAAAGTTCATGAAAATAATTATGCAACATATGATCTAGAATTAGCAGCTATAACACATGCCTTAAATATGTGGCAACATCACCTAATTGGCAGAAAATTTGTTTTAATGACTGACAATAAAGGATTGAAGTATCTTTTAGATCAGCCAAATTTAAATGCCAAACAAGCTAGGTGGTTAGCTTTCTTAAGCAAATATGATTTTGAAATTCAGCATATAAAAGGTAAAGAAAATAAAGCTACTGATGCATTAAGTAGGAATGCAAGGCTGAATTTTGCAACAGCTATCAGCACTTATGTTTCAGACTTAGATGAACAACTTAAAGAAGGAATAGAACAAGATGAAATTTACCAGAGTTTGCAAGCTAAAGCTAAAGAAAATCCAATAGAAAACTTAATTAAAGGTTACAGTTTAAATGAAAAAGATTTTTTATTGTATAAAGATAGAATGTATGTACCTAACATACCTAAAGTTAAGATGCTAATTCTGGATGAAATTCACAAAACACCATATTCAGGTCATCCAGGTTATCAAAAGACTATAACCATGTTAAGAAAAGAGTATTTCTGGCTAAATATGAAAACTGAAGTAGCAGAATATATTGCTAGGTGTTTTGAATGTCAACAGGTAAAAACTGAACATCAACACCCAGCTGGTTTGCTTCAGCCTTTACCCATCCCTAGCTGGAAATGGAAAATAATTAGTTTAGATTTTATTACTGGACTGCCTAAAAATCAAAATCAAAATAATTCTATCATGGTAGTAGTTGATAAGTTAAGCAAAGCAACTCACTTTATACCTGTTAAAACTACTTACAAAGCTGCAAACATAGCTGATATTTTTCTAAAACATATTTTCCGATTACATGGAGTACCAAAAGTCATAATCTCAAATAGAGATCCTAAGTTTACAGGAAACTTTTGGAAGTCTTTGTTTAAAGGGTTAAACACCACATTAAATTTTAGTACTTATTTCCATCCTCAAACAGATGGACAAACTGAAAGGGTAAACCAAGTATTAGAATACCGATTAAGAATGTATGTGAAAGACCAGCATGGTAAATTGGAGGACTATTTACATCTAGTAGAATTTGCTTATAATAATAATTATCAGACATCAACCAGATTTAGTCCTTTTGAAATTTTATATGGACAGAAATGTAATACTCCTATCTCTTGGAGTAATCTAGTAGATAGATTGGTATTAGCTCCAGAACTGTTAAAATAAATGGAAGAAATTGTAAAACAAGTGCATGGAAATATTAAAGTGGCACATGATCGGTAGAAAAGTCAAGCAGACTTAAAAAGAACTCCAAAGGAGTTCTAGGTAGGTGAACATGTGTTCATCAAGGTAAGGCCCAAAAAGAGCTCTCTGAGATTGGGGAGTTGTGTAAAATTGGCACCTCGTTATTGTGGCCCATTTGAAATTCTGTCTAGGATTGGACAAGTAGCTTATCAATTAGCATTACCACCTACTTTAAGAGTACATAATGTTTTTCACATTTCCGTTTTAAAGAAATATGTTCATGATGCTACTCATGTTGTTAACTAGAATGATGTACAGGTGGAACCAGAAGGAGATTTTCTGGTGGAACCGGACTGTATCCTTAGGAGGAGGGAGATTACACTTTGGAACCGCACCATTGGACAAGTAAAGGTGCAATGGAAGCACCTTAGTCTATATGAAGCCACCTGGAAATTCGAAAGTAATATGTGAGATGCATATCCAATTCTATTCCAGGGGAATTCTAAGGATGAAGAATAAATAACATCGAGGACGATGTTATATTCTAAGGGGGGGTGTATGTCGCATGCCCCAATTTTGCAAAATAATATTATCTTGTTTGATTTTATTCCAATATGTTATGTTAAATTTTATACTAAGTTGTAAATGATGACTCGGCAGAGTCAAGGATATTGAATGTAATTCTGAATATTTTAATTATAAATAAATAAAAGTGGAGACAACAGCTTGGGAGAGCTGTTAAAAAGAGTGTTACTAGTAAAGTTGGTGGAGGAGACTAGGTGGAGATCAAATAGAAAAGTGGCAGCATCCTCAAACACTTCCAATGTTGCAGGTGGAAACCTACCTATATTTGGGGTCATGATCCCCCAAGAAAGTGGGATCAAAGTAGGTGGCTCAATCAATGACAACTAACCCAAAAAAGACCTAGGAAATCTTAATAAAAATACCCATTGAAGAGAGCTGAGGCTGCTCATATTCCAAGAAGAGAATCATTCAGGTGAATGTACTTCAAAGGATTTCATTTGGAAGGGAATTTGTGGAAGGTGTTGGAGGGGTAAACTACAGAAAGTGATCTAGTACAGGTTTTCAACTGAAGGATCTTGCTACTGAGTGCAGAGTTAGTACTGAGTCATTGGACTAGTACTTTGTTGCTTGCTCCACCAGTTCTCAGCCAAGGCGACCAGGAATAGGCTCAGGCGTCCTGAGAAGACATCGTTTGAGCACTCTCTAGGAGTTGGTAGGGAGGAATGGCCTCCCAACGCTGTTCTCATCCAACTTTAAACAGGTTCTACAGTCTTTTATTTACTGTGTTAAAATTTTATATCTGAGAATGAATGATTGATGAATGATTACATGTTTTGTAGTGAACTGACAGAGCTAGTAACCCTTTAGTTATTTGAATATTGAATCTATAATTGATGAAAATAATCCTACCTGTGTTTTTCCCCATCTGGAATAAACCAGATCATACTCTAGCACAGGCAGTGTGTTTAAAAATAGATGAAGAATATGATAGAAGACTGAATTGAATAGATGTATTATATATTTCATAATATCAGAATAATTTATTTCTGTTTGTAGGTTATTTTCAGTAAAGAACAATAACCCGTCTAATTCTTGTTACTGTTTAACCAGCTTGTTGATAAGTAGGCTAGAAAAGAATTAGCCATAACTCATTACAAGTAGCAGGTTTATCATAGTAATAAGTTACTCAAATAAATAAGATGTATTTAATATAGTGCATTATTTTGTTATTTAAACAAGATGATAAACTGTGTCATGTTATATATTTATATATTTTCTTTGTATTTTATTCATTAACCTCTTGCTTATGCAGTAGAAAAGTTACAGCTAACTATTTGTTTATATTTATTCAATAAAGGTATAAACTAATAAATATATAGTTTAATTACTAATCATAGTAATTTAAGACTAACAGTTATTATTAACTAAGTAAAGAAATGTAAAGAATAATCATGGTACTAAGAACAAACTTATTCATAATATTTAAGTTATTCTATCATTTCCCTTTTACTATTCCAATAGGAAAAACAACAAGAATATAATAATGAACAACATATACAAAATGTATACTTATCAAAAGAACTGTTCCTTTTAATTTGTACAAATAGGGTGTATCTATAAAAACAAACAATAGGGTTGAAACCCTTATATATATTACAATTACAAATGTCAATGCATCAAAGTTATAAACCAAATTAATTGTATTATGTAACTATTAAACAACTAGGTTATTATAAATTACTTACAGTCCTTTAAGGACAAACAAAAAGGAATTGGGTTATTATTATAAACTAGAAATTTCCACAACACATTGTAACACTAGTTAAAAACCAAATTAAATAAGAATAGAATTTGTTAAAATTAAGTAGAATAATTTGTTTTAAAACGAGGGTTTCGACAGGAAAAACCCTAGCTCGTAACTCTGAGCAAAAACGAGTAAGATTTATAACTAAACTATGACTGTATGTGTCAGTCTTAAAACATTAATTATAAAATTTTACAGAGTACTTTAAACAGTGCACAAAACTTCACTTACAGTCGAGAAGGGTAAACAAATTTGAGTACACAGAGTATAATGTTAAGCATTTCGATAGATCGACACAAGCTTGAAGAAAAAACTATCTTTACAAGAGAGCTATTGTTTAAATTTTAAAAATCCGTAAAGCTAAACATTAAATCAAAAACGATTACATTGCTCAGTTTAAGACTGAGTTTACCCATCGACTAGCAAGGGTTTGAAACTTGGTAAATCAACAACGACCTGTAAAAGAGACAACATATTTTATGGCGTGCCTAGGAAAGCTTCCCCAAATCTGGGTTACTCCAAATGACCACCCTGATACAAGTAGGGTAAGAACCCAACATATTGACCACAAGGCTTACCCATATTAAGCCGCGACCCACGGCTTTCGAAGATAGTCTGCATACTTCCTTCACTGTGAATGTACGAAGTTGCGAGCCCCCTGCAAGGAGTTTTAAATACAAAAGTCAGAAATTAAATAACCTAAAATTTGTTTATGATATCGTAACAGCAAAACACCTACTGCAAGTTAATTTAACACTAAAAGAAACTTACCTGTGGATTTGAAACGTCGAACAGTCTCGTAGAAGTACTATCACCAACATACTTTTTCCACATATAGACCCAACAACCTGTAAAGACTGAACCTCATGCAACGGTGAGCCACGAGGACGACGAAAGGAAGTTTGAGCAGACAGCAAGCCAAGGGCAACGATAGACTCAACAAAACTTGTAGAGTGAGAACTCACAGTCACTGAAAATGGCTTTAAAATCGAATACCTAAGGCAAAGGCAATGCTAACCCAAGACTCGGGACAACTGGAATGGAGGAGAACTTACGGCCGCCATGAAAACCAAGTAGATCAGCCTCAAGGGCCAGCGTGAACTGTGGAGAATAAATGAAAAGGGTTAGGGTTACAATGATTCTTATATCTTCCACACTCAACCAAGAGAAGGCCACATGGTCACGATAAATTAAACCATGCAGTGGATCGTTTCTATAGTCGCTTGCATACAATAATAACCAATTATTTAATCATTGAGCGTGATGCATAAACTATAATATAAACCAAGTTATTGCTTTGTAAATCGATTACACCGTTCATCATATGATATGCTAGATCAGGGTTAGAATAACAATGTTAATTTTACATTGACCTAGAAAAGAAGTGTCACCATTAAACGTTGGTTCTTGCCCGAAATCAATCATGCTTAGAAACTTACTCCATCATTAACCATATGTCTATTATATTGTAACATCACTAATACGATATGGATGTTAGTAGTTGTTTTCTTTAAACGTTGACATTGATATGGATAGAAGACATATGTTATATGGGAGAGCTCAAGTTTAAAGATTTATAACCACCAAACAACTATAGATCTCTTATGTAGAAACATTATAGTCTATACTTGGATAATCTCTTGTAAAACAACCTTTCAAGTTATAACATTTATAAAATGGCACAACATAGTATTTGTAGAATCATAAACTCTATTTTAAACTTGTTTATGACCTTGAACTAATTATAGACTTGAATGTCTAATAAACAAAATAGATTATGCATGTCTATAAGTCATATAGGAACTAATAAATCAGATGGTAGAAATCTATGAAGTTATCAAAGTGTATTGTAAGAACACTTTTATGAATTTCTTTTACATAGTTCAGAGCAATGAAACTCTGATAGAATTTGGTTGTGACTCAACTTGGAAATTGCTAATGATTCACCATGTCCATTGGTTAGTAAAGTGGTTACGTTATAACTAGAAAGTCGACCTTTTTTGAAAGAATCATTCTCAAAAAAATTGTTTGTAGACGGTATCTTAATACAAGAGAAGTATCATAGAAAAATTAAGAAATTGAATAGGAATGATCATACTTAAGTCCAGAATTATTAGAACCACATGGTTCGACATGAAGTTAAGAAGTATAGGAAAACCATGATTTCATGTGAGAAAGCATTATGGTTTTTGTTATCACAAATCAATCTTATAATGTCAAGAAGGTTAAAGGTTGTAAGTTTCCTCGCAGAAGTTAAATGTCGAACAATTGTTACACAGATAAGATAATATGTTAATGTATACATACTGACAAAACAATCATTATAACATTGCAGGTTATGCGCACTAAAGTAGAAGTTACTTTGCAACTGAGATTATAATTTTAGAGCCACAAAACATATCTTACTGTCGCTACGTACATCTGAACTTTGTTATAAGAAAAATTGAAGGAAGCCAAACGGTTTTACCTCACGAAAGTTGTTTGGAATTTAGCAGTGTAATTACTAAGCTCTATAATTGCAAATAAAACACTGCTGGATACTTTATGAATTTTAAAATGTTACTCGTTCGATCATACCTGTAAACTTGTAAGAACCAGTAATCTTCTGCATTAGCATAAATGCTAAGTTTCCACCTACTTGACATGAAGAAACTCATCAGTAAATTGAAATAAAACAATACGCAAGTAAACCTTATTCTTGTTACAAAAGAGAACTGTTGAGTTAACATAATTGAGATTTTGTAAAACTAATCACTTGACTGTTTCTTTTATTTCTAACCAACTAGCTGTTAGTAAATCGCAAGTTTTAGCATTTTTTGTTCACTCAAAAATTTTAAATTTTTGTCAAAATTTGGGGTTTTGACACAGAGACAAGATGGAATCATTATTGTATGAATCTTTCTTGGTTTTCTTGTGTCAGAGGTTTTTCCTGATCTACATCCTCATACACTATCTTGGCTTCTGGAACAGGTAGGCACCATTGTTTTTTCCAATCATTGGTAATGGTTTCCACTTCCTCTTCCATTAGTACAAACAATGTCACCAACCATTGGTGATATGAGTCCTTTTGTGGTTGCATGAAAACATAATGTGGTCCAATTTGAAATCTAATGACTTTGTGAAATCGTGCAACAATGTCATCATGAAGTCTTACCACTTTATTCACCTGATTCCTTAGGGCTTCACCATGTAGGAAAAAATCAATATTACAGTCTGTCTTCCTGCTTCTTTTTTGTGAAAACCATAGGTTCTGGTATTTTGATCCTCTATAAGTAATAGGTAGATATACCAGTTGGTATTCCACTGGGTCAGACCAAGAAACAAATGAAATTAAAATTAACAACCAGGCATAGTGGAAAGGTTTACTTTCTTCTCGTGATGTAGTCGCATCTTGTACAAATTGTTCAACAGAAATTGTGACCAATTAATTTGAAATCCCTCTGCACATAGTTTGGCTAGTGCAACCACACCTGCATTACATTGGGTTGGACGTAATGTTCACAACATCTTGCAGAACAATATATTCGTTGCAAAGCGAGTAGTCGGGTCATTAATGGATGAAATTAGGAATCCTCTATTGGCCCTAACCATATCATACTTATCATAGATCCTTACGATCATCGTTGGGTTCTTGTCCTTCTTTAAAAGTGGCGATAGGTCTACTCGTGCTCATGGAATTCCTGTAATTGCTGAAATAAGGTTGACATCAACTAAGTATGCCTTATATATCCACAGGTATCCTCCATGAAATAATATAGTAATTGTTTCGTATAGGTGTTTACTTATATTCTTCGACCAAAGTGTGGCATGAATAGTAATGATAATATATTAGACTGCTCCAATCCTTTCTCACGTTCCTTTACAACAAAATAGTTAGGTGATTTGGGTGTTTCCTTTACCAGGCCCATGTAGTTCTTTCTATCTAGTGTGCTCAGCTTATTGGTATCATGATCATCAAAGGATACCATTTGCAAATTTGGCATAATTCCCTGCAGTACCTTAATTCCTTTTGGCAGTTTGGGTGCTACCAGTGGGGCTCGAATCTTGACTAGAATTATGTCCTTTGGTGCATCTTCCCATCTTGGTGGGATGTATGGTGGCATCAAAGCTCTAGTTTCTGAGTCTTTATCATTATCAGGAACTAGTGGTGTTGTCATTTCTTTCTCCTTCCTCTTCCTCTTCATTGCATGCTTTCCCTTTGAAGAGACTGAGGATCCTGGTACATCAGTTATGTGTTTTCCTGATGGCCAAGGTAGAAATTTCCCAATAGCTAGGGCATGCTACTGAGTTGGTGGAATATTTCCTATAGTATCTTTCATTATATGCGTGGGTGATGCAGGTCCTAATTCAACTTCCATATTTGCACTAGTGCTCGAGATTAAAAATACCATGAAATTGCTTCGGCTCTTGATGTTGTAGACATAATCACTCTTATTTCATGTAAGAATAATGAAATTGAGATCAGGAGTAAAGTTTGATATGAACCAACATTTTTCGTTAGTTTTTCTTCAAACGAGTGGTCATTTAAGTCAAGCGGAATCTGTCCTTTTAATCCCATAGGCGTACTTCTAACTCATTATCTAAAATTTTATGTTATGCTGCCAATTATCTGCCACTTTAAATGGTATTTATTTCCATAAATACAGACAACCTTCTTTCCTTTCCCTAGGCCCAACACTTCTCCTTCCAACTCTCGTACAGAAGCTTTCCAACAACATTTCTCATAAAGGCATCAATGTCAAGAAAGTTGTTCATGGCTACCATAAGCTTCTCTTTGTCCACCTTTAGTGATACACTCAAATGATGTGGCTCACAAAGAAGAACCTCCACCAAGGTTTCTCTTTCCAATGGATGACACATAAGACCATTTTCTTGTGGCATGGATCCACAACACATACTTCATTCTCAACATACCGGTCAACTTTGGATTCATTTGCAAAATCACTTCCATGATATGAAATGGAGGGTGTCTCTGAAGGTTTCAATTTAATGTGGCCTTTGTAAAAATAAAAAATTGCATCATACCTTGGCATTTCATCTTCGTCCTATTCATGTAGGGACACTATGGTGGCCTACTCTTCCACAAAACTCTTTGGATCACACACAAGTTGTGTTGCCTTTTCCTCTTCTTCCTTGTGAAACTCAAGCGCTGACTATAAATCTGATTTGTAATCTTCTTTTGGATCTAATACAAAATATGTCTCACCACCCTCACATGAACCAGCATCCTTAGCACTGATATAGAAATCACCCACAAGAAAGTTGGAAGTGCATTCATCTTCACTTTTTTCTCTTATGAAACCACCTTGCGTTGACTTGCACTCCACCTCATGGATATCTACCTCTACTTCATTTCTATTCTCCTCCAAGCAACTTGAGACTTCTTCATCTTTAGTGGTACTCATGTCACAACTTTTAGAGTATCTATTTGAAGAAAAACCAAACAATCTCATAATGATTGAAAATTCTGATGGATTTGATGAATCTTTACCTTTGGCTCCTCTTCCTTCTTCTTTACTCAAAGAAGGAGAACAAATTGGTTCCTCTATGGATGATTTGTTTCTCTTGAAAGAATGCTCATCAACATTCTTGGGCTAGAATCCATACTTGAAATAAATGTCTGCAAAAATATTCTTACCCAAAGCTAGATACTCCTGGTAGCAACGAGACATGTTTTCACATGATTCTATCATTTATGTCAAGTCTTTTTTACCCATTGGAAAATTGGATTTGATCTCTTCTCCATCTAATGGACAATGGAAGTCATCATCCTCAACTCTTGGCAGGCCACCATCAATATCGAATATTTCTTCTTCTTCATATTGTCTGTAGTATTCTTTATACTACTCATCATAGGCATCATCTGTCGTATAACACATGGCTGCAATTTCTTCAACTTGAGATAGTACTTTCCACAAGGGTGGAGGGAAGTGCTATTATACCATTGTAATATCCCTAATATGAATCAGATCATAATATTAACTCCTACTGCTGATATTATCAAAAGTTGAATAAGATTTTTACAAATTATTGAGAACTTTCTTTAACAAGGCATAATACGAACAATAAAGACATAAACTGAAGGTGACAGAGGGTAAGTGGATGAAACCAAAATAAAAGTTTGGAGAGTGAAAGTTCAGATCCCTAAGCACTTAGATGTTGGTCCCTTTTAGGTTTCGAGCATTAGCTATGGTGAAGTCTACTCCCATGCTTATGGGTGTCCCAAGCAGTGCAAACTGAGATTGAACAATCAATTCCAAGAAACCAAGGCTTTTGGAAGGATAAGGTGAGTTGTCAGTCATTTTTTAGGAAACAAATAACCATTAAAATAGGTTTAGAATAGCTCTGAACAGTTTGAAGGTGTTAGGGAAAAAACTAGGAATTTGACCTAGAGAAAGTCTATGTAGAGGATGCCACTAAAACGTTGTACAAACTCAACAAATTCTCAATATGTGAGTTGGGTTGGGTTTTCGGGTGGATTTAAAAAATACAACAACTTACATAATGCAAATTGAGCTTACAAATCACACAAAACATCAAAAGCTGTAAAACTAGTCAAAGAGTAGGGGTAAGAAAATAACAATGAATTTCGAATTTGTATTTTATCATACTTGCAAAGAAATATTATCAGAGGCTTAAAAGTCTATTGTAACCATCATCAAGCTCATATATCATTATGATAGCCATTACATCAATATCAATGCATTAAATTTACAAAAGGACCATTAAATGGGCATCGGAAGACTTCTCTCATGAAAATTTAGCATTATGATCTTCCTAAATAGAATGCTTATTGTATATCAGACATAAAAAAGGTGGGACAAGATCAACACTTTCAATGTCCTTCTCGGAAAAGACATTACAATTTATGAATAAATTATTCGCATAAAATGTCTTTTTCCATCTATATGTTATTCTCACATTTGCAGGCCTTCTATTGAAAGGTGGATCATGGAAAAAGTGGGAGAAAATAAATGATACAAAGTTGGTGATTGATGATGGGATCTTTGAACTTTTTATGTCACCGCAAGTGGTGATATATATAGATGGGTAGATTGTATTAATTCTACTATACAAAAGTTAAATTTTTAATATTTTGACAAAGTTTTGTAAAAGTTGTGAATTTTTTTATTAAATATAAAATGTTAAAAATTATTTATCTTCATGTTGATTGGTTTATGTGCTTGATGACGTTTGATATCTATATCTCCCCTCCAGTGCTGGGGGTTGGGGAAAGCGTCATAGTAATTAGTAACTTGTGTGACCCATACAAGTTTTAACATAAGATTGTAGTGTGATGCGTATGACTTTTTGACATAACTTATAGAAAGAATAAAAGTAGTGTACACCTGTCGATTACATGCACCCATCTGTTGGATGCAGGGATTGGTATTAATTATAGGAGCCTTAATATATGGTCGGGAAATGTGCAGTGTAATGGGGGATATTAATATATTTCTATCTCTAATTTCGAATTCCTGATTGATCCTTATGCGAGAGACAAACCATATTCCTCCATGCCTTTCCCGAGCAACGTCGCCCACGACACACTTCAAGTCATGCGCATGTCAACTGCCATGCAGCCATTGAAAAACAATGGTGGGCCATTCTATGCCTGAGTCCGTATACAAGGGAGTAGAACGACAATGAAGTACTTATTATTACCAAGTATCATGTTTCTCGCACACAATCTTTATTTTCTTCTTCTGTTCTGTTGGCTTAGTTGTTTGTTTCTCGCACACAATCTTCATTTTCTTCTTATGTTCCACTGGATTAGTTGTTTGGTTGCTTGCTTTTCACCTACAGACTTAGAAGGATGAGGAATACCAGTTACTTGCTTGCTCTTTACCTACAAACTAAGAAGACGGATGGAAGGCTATTTACTGAAGCAGTCCGTCACTTCATTTACTCGCACGATGGAAGAAGCCGCTCGGTTCCCGCAGGCAGATTTGACAGGCGTCCAATTTCGCGTTGCATCGTCCAGAGAAATTGTAAGTGGATGCAGGAAATAGAGAAGAATAATGGGCAATTGATTTCTTGTTTACTGCAATTCTAAGGAAAATAATATATTTTAACTCAGTTAAAACTCATTTTCATGCCAATTCTGTTGGAAAATACCTTTGAACTCTGAATGTAAAGAATTTATATGTATGTTATTCAAGTTAAACAAAATATAGCACTTGTTTTTACTTGTTTGGTTGGGAGTACACTTTTAACCAGTTATCAGCCATAACGACTCTCTCATCCTTGGTAATGAGCTTATAATTTTCTTTTTCTGAGCATTGAAGAATCTCGACAAAACATGAGGTGGGGTTTGGCTGGGGTGGGGTGGGATGAAGAGGATTTAATAAACTTGTTTGAGCAATTATGAACTAAATTGTTTTCCTGGGAAAGTTACCACCCAAAGGCTAGATAAATGACATTGTACAGGAAAGGGCTCTTTTGTTGAAAGACAGAAAACAAGCATGATCCAAGGTCATTTCACCCAAAGTAGCATCATGCAGAGAATTGCTAATTCCACAGAATTACCAATTCCATAGTAACTCTAAAAATCACAGTTATTATGAAGTTTCCTAGAAATTAAAATTTCTTAACGTCATCTTCATCTTCTTGGTTGTTGCAAAAGGACCAGCCTTGATTGTTGCATCATTAATGTGAAGGATGGTGATGCCATTGTCACATATAGTATAGACTACAATATGTTTTTTTTTCATAAAGGCAGTGAATTCCAATAATTGGTATTATGTTCTAATTTTACAATAAGATGCTTATGGTTATTAATTGAGAAAGTTTAAACGTGCATGGGAGGTTTTCTTAATTGGAAGCCATGCTTTAAAATATAAAGTCGCGGATAGTTTTGTCACAGATAGTTTAGACTACAATACGCATTTTTTTTCATAAAAGCAGTGAATTCCAATAGCTGGTATTAAGTTATAATTTGGTTTGTGAATTCCAATAGATTATTATGTCAGCGCAAGCTGTTGGTTAACTAATGCCATGTGTATATTATATAATATGCCAATGTCGTGTTAAAGTTTGGCTCCACGATATGGTATAATATAAACCATAAATATTAATGCCATATCTCTAAGATTTGGTTAATTGGATATTGTAAAAACTATGAGAACTTGTAGGTCTAAATTTCTAATCCTGTAGTTTCTAATCAATATATTTTAACATATAGTTTGGTTCATTGAGTTTTTTAACATATAGTTTGGTTCATTCGTTCATTTACAAAGTATTTGTTTACATAGTATACAATTGTATTTGGAAAATATTCATTATTTTTTCAATAAGTAGGTGATTTATTTCTTATTTAGTTTTTCTTAGCATAAAAGATGTTCTTATTCAATTTTAGAGAAATTTAGTTTATATTATGATAGTTATTAGTGAAATCCAATAGATTTAAATGAAATTCATAGGAATTATTTCTTATTTAGTTTTTCTTGGCATAAAAGATGTTCTTATTCAATTTTTGAGAAATTTAGTTTATATTGTGATAGTTATTAGTGAAATCCAATGGATTTAAATGAAATTCGTAGGAATTTCCCTTCACCTCTAATGTATATAAGTTTTAAGAAAAACCATGGCTTCAAGGGCTATTTGTTGTAGTTATTTTATGATTTTGGTTGAGTGGTCACTTCTAATGTATATAAGTTTTAAGAAAAATCATGGCTTCAAGGGCTATTTGTTGTAGTTATTTTATGATTTTGGTTGAGTGGTCACCCTAAAGGTTATTTATTCTACCTATTTCATTGAAGCCATTTGTGTGTTTAGTGTATGCTACACCCCCTTCTCCAAGTTTACCTGGATGTATCCATATTTAATATGCAATAAATTGGATCTTTGATCACGAACAAGGATGCTTAGCACACATTTTGCATCTTTTCCAATTATCTTTGTTTCCTCAAAACATTGAGAAATCAATTCTATGGCTAAGTAGTGAAATCCATTTGATGGCTAAGTAATTTTTTTGGCAATATAATTTTTTGTTTTTGTTACAAGTTTGTGACAAAATACGATATTTCTATAGTCTATATAGCATTAGCTATTACCAGTTGGGGTGACATTGCCACCTAGTGACTCTTGTTTTTTATTATCTTTTTACAATTTTGAGAAGTTTTGAGTTTACTTTTTAGGTAATCTGTTCTGCTTTTTGGGCATCTTTGTAACTAATTTTGGGATTAAAACAACTCTTAATTTGGAATTGATGCATTGAAGATAACCATATCTATGGACAAGGTGATTTATCTAATACATTTTTTGAAAAAAAATCATAATAATTATTACACATTTTATAATAAAATTATATAAGTATCTAAAATAAGGGGATCGTCTTCGTGATTCCTTATAAAATTTTAACTTTAATGATTAGTATTAGATATTTTTTTTTGGTTCACTTTCATAAATTGGAAATCAGGTGACAACTTTTTTAGTTTTTCAAAGAGAATTGGGGTAGTTAACATTGTATAGATTACAATATTGTGGAGAAGTAAGATGAGACTTTTATGTAATTTTTTTTTAACAGTATTATATTGTTAAGAAAATTTAGTAGCAAATCAAATCAAGTATAGGATTTTATAGAAAATAACATAATTTTAAATTTTAGTTATAAGGTAATCTTCTTGGGAGATATAGCAATAGAAATAGTTAAAGATTATATAAAGAAATGCAGAATTATTTTTATGAGGATAACATAAAATTTATAGCAATTGCAAACGTTAAAAATTATATAAAAAAAAAGTTTTTCTCGACGATAAAAAAAAAAAGTTGTGAAATTGTTTTTATGAGGATAACCTAAATACAGTGGCGACTCCTCTATGATTATAAAGTGGGCTAATATGGAATCCGCCCTGGATATGGTGAATCTAGAGGCCTGGTGCCACAACACTAGGATTCTCATATCCTCCTTCATGTGGGTGGATCTCAGTCATGTTTATAGGGAACATAACAGGAGGGCAGACATCTTATCTAAGGAGGGACTGCATTTGGCACCGAGACATCTCATACTTACAGAATTTTTTGGGAATGAGATTATTGGAGAAAGCTCAGCACAGCTCTTTTAGTATATGCACTTTTTTACTTCAGATTATCTCTCCAGTTTTGTGAGACACATACAGGTTATATGTGGAACATCCTTTTTACTGATTACTTGAGTATCACTCCCTCCTTGGATCAGTTTTTTGGGTTCCTGTTATGTTCTTTAGGAACATTGATGACTGTACTTGATTGTCTTCCTATGGGAGGGTTCTCTTAGGTAGTGAACCCAAAGTGCTATGAGTTTAAGTTTCTGTGGAAAGGTATTGAGACGCAATGTATTTACTTGTTATTTACTTGTTATTGTTGGGCTGATAGGATTGTATTTGCTGATATACACAGGTAGGACTGTATATTATTTCCGCTGTACATGAACAGTGTCGATTCACTTGAAGATGTAAAAAGTTCCTTTGATTCAATGAATACCAAGGAATGTATTTTTTTCGACTGATTAAAAGAAAAAAGAAAAAAAAACCCTAAATACA
>LPNX011017459.1:108374-154875 GCA_001517045.1 Pseudotsuga menziesii | reverse complement strand
AAATATCTTTCAAAATATTATAAAATATTTAATATTTTCTTTTGAAAAGATAACTTTTATTAAAAAACAATTAAATTTACTGAATATTTTGTTATTACTTTTTATGTACAGTGTAATATTATTATATTATATAAATAGAAAAATATCTTTCAAAATATTATAAAATATTTAATATTTTCTTTTGAAAAGATAACTTTTATTAAAAAACAATTAAATTTACTGAATATTTTGTTATTACTTTTTATGTACTTTCATAAATTGAAAGTTAAGTAAGAACGTTAATTATATGTTGTATATTACTTTGTGTTTAAGTAAAAAATCATAAAGTTTAATATTATATCATTTTTATTTATTGTTGTTAAGATAGAGACTAAGGGGTTATTGCAATTTATTTTAGAATGTAGGTTTAAGAGATTACGTAATTTATTGTGGTTATATAAATCGAATATGATAGATAGACCTCTTGTTAAGTAAAGTTTATAATATTTTATGTTAGTTTTTTAAGCATTTTTTATTATTTGATAGATGGTATCAAATGATTGGACTAAATGAAAAAAAAAACATTTGATATTAACATAATTTAAATACTATAAAAAAATATCAAATCTGATTTATCAAATTTATACATAAATATAAATATTATTATAATATAAATATAATGTTTTTAATAATTCAAAATTTATTTAATATATTCATAATATTATTTAATTTTTAAAATGTTTAACAATTTTTGTTGTTGTTAAGTGGAAGGATTTTCCTCACTGGAATGTTTGTTATTGGCTTAGTTACCATTAACCAAGGGTATGTAAGCCCTCAAAATCACCCGGACGGGGGATTTGAATTGACGATTGACGGGGGATTTGAATTGACGATTGACGACTTTTCTGCTTAGGGGCGTCTTAACCATAAGGCACCACCAACTCTTCTACATCTTACAAAGAAAATGTTTAATAAAATTAAAATGAACTTAAATTTATTTTAAATAATAAAAACATTTAAAATTTGGTTTTTATATATAATAAATTTAAAATTAAAATAAAGTTTTATTTATATTTATAAATAAAAAACTGAAATGAATTTACACTTAAAGTTGAAGTAAATCAAGGCAAGTGAAGTAAATAACACCTTATAGGTATAATGAATTGACATTTAAAGTGTCTAGTTGAAATATTAAATTTTGGTTGAAGGTAGATTTTCAAGTTTGAACACTTTTTTTTAAAGTCTACATTTTAAGCCTTTTGCTTATTTTAAATGATGTTTAGGATAAAAGATTATTAAAATGTTTAGTTTAATTAGCTTAGATTTAAATCCTGGGCTCTATCAAATCTTTTTAGATGTAAACATTTTATCAAAAGCAATTTGCAGAGAGGTTCACACCAAGAAAGATTTGATCGGTCTAGATACTTGATTTATAAATATAAGTAACGCAGTAATTAAATATAATAAGATTTGTACTCAAATACCTTATTTGCTTATAGCTTATAAGAGGCTTAGCATAAAAGACCACTAAAATGTCTAAATTTTTTTAATAATTTTTATTAAAAACAACTAAAATACCATTTTTTTAATAAAATCTAATTAAAATTGTTCTTGGAATTTGCTTCTCTTACACTAAATACCCAAGGAAGCAAATAGGTCCCGGCTTTTAAAACTACAGAGATAACTGAAATTAAAATGTGAAAGGTACAAATAGTGATTTCAACAATAATTTCTTTTACAGGATTACGTCTAGCCTGCGTAGCAATCGTTTTGCCCACCAACTGGTCTTCACTCCATGTTTCCAACCTACTATTATTCACTACACCGCCCTCGGTAGATATAAGAAGAACGGTAGCTATGAGATAACGTTTCAGATCTCTATTATATTCAATCGCACTCCACCGCTATCAAATCTGAGTCGAGTTCTTTTCCCCAATTTGATTCTGCAAATTCATTCATTTTCTTCCTCTGTATTGAATTCGATCATACTGCGATGGAAGCACGGAGCATGGAAATAACCCTCAGCTCGGCCCGCGATCTGAACAACACGGTTATTCTCACGAAAACAAAGGCCTACGCAGTCGCATGGATCTCGAATGATCAGAAAAACAGGCAGTGGACGCCGGTGGACGAAGAAAACGGCACCAATCCCACCTGGAACCAAGTTATGAACTTCACTGTCGACGAAGCCGCCCTGCAGCAGGGTCGCCTGCTTCTGGAGATCCAAATCTATAACGATTCAGCTTTCGGCGACAAAGAGATCGGCCGCGTGAGCGTCCCATTGATAGAATTTCTGAAGCCCGCCGATAACAACAAGGGCGCCAGCTCCAGCCCGCAGTTCGTCAGCTACCAGGTCCGGAAACCCACCGGAAAAGCCAAAGGGGTTCTTAACCTTTCTATCAAAATGGGCGAGAAGTTCGAATTCAAGCAGCAGCAACAGCCACCGGAGGAAGCAACAGTCGATTTGAAGCTGCAGCAACAGTCACGGGAGGTTGCCACAGTCGATTTGAAGCTGCAGCAAGAGTCACGGGAGGTTTCCATAGGGTCATATGCAACGGCGAGGACGGAGCCCGTGGCCGGGTACCCAGTCCACCCATCGGCCTCGCAATCGACGCTATATTCACGAGCGAATAACCAGTACCCTACGCCACCGTATTCACCGCAGGCGGGATATCCCCCTCCTCCGCCTCCGCCTCACCACCAGGGTCACCCTCCGCCTCCGCCTCACCATCAGGGTTACCCTCCGCCTCCGCCTCCGCCTCACCATCAGGGTTACCCTCCGCCTCCGCCTCCGCCTCACCACCAGGGTTACTTTGGCCCTCCGCCCCCGCCTCACCACCAGGGTTACTTTCCGCCTCCGCCACCGCCACACCACCAGGGTTACTCAGCCTACTAGGGCTACCCACATTGCAATGGGTAACTGTGGAGTCAGAAGCGTCATTAAGTTGGCTTAATTGGCGGAGCTCTTGGCGAACTGTTGCTTAGAGATATTATCAGTGATACCAGTTATAATGGAGGGTTTGATGATGGCGATGACTTTGGAGGCGACTTCTAACCTGTTAGTTTTAGATATTGGCCACCATTATGTAAGTTCTATATTTGGCAGTGCCTTTGAGGAGGATATTTAATGTATATTGGCAGTTGTTTTGAGTAGGATATTTAATTAAATATACATTAGTAAATAGTTGTAAAAACGATATGCGTTCTGAATTTATATTTTGTTGGTTTTGTTTTGATGATAATGCATGCTTAGAACATGGATTACAATAACTTTTAACATTATTTTAGAAATAAATGTATATAATCAAATGAAAATGTTAAATCAATATAGATTTATTTTAAACTTAATTTATTAAGCATTAAAAATGATGCAATTTTTTAAGGTATATTTTTTAATATTATGTTTAATAAATTTTATTACTCTTTTGCTTAATAGATTTGGACTTCAGATTTTTTGGAGAGATAAGAGCAAAAAGTACTTTGACAATACACAATTTTAGGTTTAAAATTAGTTACCCAAAAAATGCTTTAACAATACACCAATTTAAATTTATTAAAATTTAATTTTTTTTATTTTATAAATAAACTTAAATTTATTAATTTATAAATAAAAACATTTTTTTTTAATTAGTATATAACACCTCATCGCCCTTTAACTTCCCTTAATAGATTAACATTTTTCAAATAGCATGTCCATATTTTTTTCAAATAAAAATATAAAATACACCATCTTTGAAAACCTTAGGATACATAATTGTAAAAATGGTTGAGTGTTAAGTTCTCAGGTGTTTCATCTCTTAATTCAGATTTCACATTATATCTTTGTTTTGAAAAAATCTCATTGTTAGATGAAAAAAGACAGTATTCTATAGGATTCTTTTTATTGAAAAAAACATGTTTATAAATAAGTAGGCCAATATTTAACATTGAAATGTGTAAATTTTGGCAATATTAGACACTAAAAATGACCAAAAAATGATATTTTTTATTTAAACCAAAAAATAGCCAATTAACCAAATTTCGCCCCTAATATTATTACCGTGCTTTAAAACTATGTAGACTTTAACTTCCTTAAGCTTAAATCAATGTTTTAAATAGATAATCAAGTATCTCTTCCTCCACTGAATGAGTTGGAGAGCTTCTCTAGTGAAAAGATAATGAACCAAATGAACCAATGATTTTACTAAGCTTTATAATGTATTGCTTTCAAGATATAAATTAATCATTAATAAGCTTTATAATGTATTGCTTTCAAGGTATAAATTCAATGGAAGTTAACCAGATTAAAGGATGTTGGTTAACTAAAGTATTGCTTTTCAAAGTATAAATTCAATATATATGGAAGTTAACTAGATTAAATGATGTTGTCTAATTAAAATGGGTAAATGGGATTTGTTTTAATGTTGGCAATCCATTCAAACAAATTTTGTTTGTTTTAAATGGATTGTTGTGGTTTTGTAAAAGTTTTAATGATATTGATATTAAAATATCTAACAAAATTAAAAACCTTTAATTTTGTAGCCAATTGCTATTCATTTTTTTGAATGGTGTTGATTAGTGATTTAAATCAAAATATGTGTAAGGTGAAGCCCAAGAAGTCAATAGCATATTAATGTTTTTGATATGGAAAGCATGCTAATATATTGAGCAAGGTAAGGCATGCTAGTTGCTTCATTTTGTAAGGCGCTTTAGGGGGGTGGTGAGAAATCACATTTTTGTTTTAGTATAGTTTGTCAAGCAATGAGACTTGAGTACTAACCAAGGAACGTTCTATTAAGCAAAGGTTGGGTTTAGTGTATCAAGAACATTGTAATGTTTTGAGGCCTTTGCTTTGCAAGGAAGTTGGTTGTTTGAACTAATAAGAATCAAGAAAAAACCATGTTTGACTCACTAGGAAAAGGGCTTGTCACTTCAACATGTAAGGAATGGGGGTCTAGTCCTTTGTGAGGGAGTCTTTACATGTGAATCTCTTGAGCAAAGGAATATGTGCTTTCCCCAAGCAAGGGATGATGCATGATACCGAGCAATGGAATAATGCATTGGGTTATTAGTGTTATTTTTGGCAAGGAGAAGAAAAAAATTGGGAGTTGGAAAGACTTGGTGGAGGCAAAAGGAGTTGGACTTTTGAGACTGGATTTTTCTTCCAAGAGGCTAAAGAGAATCAAGATAACTTTTCATCTTCATGAAAGGAAGAAATTATAGTAAAAAAATCACGAGTAGCAAAAAAACATAATTGCATTTTTGGGGAAATAAGAAAGTCATGAATGATACATAAACAATAAGCCTATGGTGCGTTCGTCTCTTCAACATGGATATCTACATAAATAAAATTGTATATGCAATCTTAACAATAATTTGTAAACACTGATTTATGTTCTTGGTGCATGAATGAAAATCTTTGTTTCTAATATGAATTACACCGCTTGGTGGCATGCTTGTGATGATGAAACTATCACCCATCAATGGAAAGAAATCCCACTATCTTTGCAATGTCCTTTCCAAGAGAACTTTATTTTTATGAAGATGTATTTAGAGCACTCTGTTAATGCCAAAATAAAACATCACTATATTGTGCAAACCTTATCAGTTGATAAGGAAAAAGAATGACTTTGCTTACTCATATTCTAGCACTTGAAATATATTGTTATCTAAATGTATTTTTTTGTTATTTATCTTATCCTACAATTCTAATCAATCTCTTAACATGAACAAACTTAAGATCGATGTGGATGAATAATTGTTGGTAAATATGGTGTTGGAACTTTGCTTTGTGAATCAAAGTGCTTACACAACTCTCATGCAAAGAAATAAGTGCACTTGAAATTTGTTCACATAATATTTGTCAATCACTCTAAAATCTAATTTCCTTTTCAATGTTCAATTACAACACTTAAATCCTTTTGTTGACATGTTGTAGGTCATTGACAATTTAGGAGAGCTTGGAGACATCAATTTGGATACTTGCATGATGTACATGGAGTGGAGTCAACACATAATGCAATCCACACTTAATTATATATATATGACTTGTTTCCCATTTATAAGACAATGGTTTTGATCAAATATATAAAATGCCACATGTTTGGACACCTTCATTGGTTTATGAATAAATGGTTGTAGCTATTGACAATGCATTCCAATTAGTTCAATATAATGTTGGTTGTAGCTAATAGTCTTAAGAGAATGCACAAGCAAGAATATCACTTAGTGAATGGAATAGGGGGGAAGATGAGTCATGCATGTCAAAACACATTGGAAACGAGGCCAAGGCATACAATTGTATTGACAATAACAATGTACTAGTTAGGGTAAATCCATGAAGATATGTAACACTTTTTGGCTAAAAGTGGCAATGAAAAATCAAATTTTTACTCATTCCTTATTAAACCCATCAAAACTAATATGTCCCTTATAAATTTCGACATGCAACAAAAAACAAATTGCAAGGAATTATGTTGCATTTCCGCCCATATTTCAAAAAAAGATTATTTAATATGCAAAAATTGAATTTAATGATAGGCTTGTTCTTGCAAATCTCGGGAAAAGTTTACAAGTGGCTGGTGTGCATGTAAACTAATTTAGTGATAAATGCATATCATTTGAAAAAATATATATGAACACAATCTACACAAAATGCATTTGGACGCGCATATTTGTTTTTCAAATTTATGGCGAAAAATTATATATTTCTAATTTTTTGAAACTAAATGTTGAAAGTTTTAATTTCATTTTGAACACTTGTGTGTGCACATAACTTTTTTCCACCAGTTACAAAAATTAAAAATTAAAAAAAACATGCTTTTGAAGGGCACACGTTGGTTTGGGGCATATATATTTTTTGAATTTTGATGGCTTTGTAGTTTTCATGTTGATTTTTCTTTGTGTTGATTCAAAGTTGTGGACATGGTTTTGTAAGTGTAAGTTTCAAAAGAAAAACATAAATTATCATATGAACTCAGAAACACATAAATGATATGCCAATGGATAGACGATTAATTGATGAATCCATTGGTATGAAATCCACCATCTGAGATGCACCCCAGGATATGTCCTTAAAGCCTATTTTAAAGCACTCAATCAAGTGTTTATGCACATTTGAAAATACCTCAATCGAGAGTTACTGTGCAGTTATGTAGGAGCTCAATCAAGCTAGTAGCTTGATTGAGATACTAGCTCGATCAAGTGTTCAAAAAATGCTAGATCAAGCTTAATAGCCGTGATCGAGCTATTGTTCGCCAACTTTTCTATTAATTTTTCCTTTATTTATTTCCCTCTAACCATACTTGCAAATTAAAGGGAATTCATAGGCGACAAACCTATGCAATACAACTATGCCACACACTCATGTATCCCATATAAGGGACACCAAAACTACTACCTTGATATCCTTACCCCTATACCACTAAAACCTTGTAGCCTCAAGCACCTTTAATTAACCCATTACTCCTGAGCCCCCTAACACATGACCCTCTATCCCAAAATTCACCTTGTAACACACACATGTACTCAACACACTTAAGCAACAAATCCAACTAAGTGTTGGTCACCCAAAGAAGCACGGTAACTTTTTCTATGATGGTGGTTCTCACTTAATAAACATAAAGTATGCGCATAAGTGATTCACCAATTTTATGCACATAGAAAACACAACTAAGTGTTATATAAAACTAAACTAACCCCTTGATCCCTAACACTAACCCCCATAGCCTCAACCCCCTTTATATCTCACATACTACCCTTGAACCCTATGACACCCTTAACCATTAATCCATAAGGATTTTATGCACATAGACACCTAATGCACTTAAGAGAAACAAATTATCAACTAACCCAACTAACTTACACAAATAAGCAACTAATCAAACTAACCAACACACATAAACCCATAACCCACATAAGAATTGGATCAACGTATTAAAAGTCAAATATAGGAAACATGTATATGTGATATACAATGCACATATGGGGCTAACATAAGTGATACTAATCTACTACACTAAACCATGGAAAATTTAGGGGCTAATCTTATCCCATGGGCGAAATTCAAGGATTCTAATGTTTTGATGGGCGATTTTTTTATTAAACGTCACTGTACTATCATTAGCCCCATTTTTATTATTTATTTTTAATAAATGGCAAATTATCCCCATAAAATATATAAAGGAGACCCTAAATTGAATCATTTTGCTCATATTTGATTCGATTTGGAGCTCCTATCACCCAATAAAATAAGCATCTCGCTCTAATCCACCCAAATCAATGGAAATGGCAGTTGTTGAGGGTAATTTCACTCTTCAACGATCATGGAAATCCGTGTTTTTGGTATTTTTTCCCTTCAATAATCATGGAAATCCGGGTTTTTGGTAAATTTGTCCTCATATTACGGATTGAAATTGATTTTCAATTAAAATTCACCCTATATATATGTTGGTTTCGATTTGGTGTTTATCATAGCTAAAACGATTTTGGGTTTTTCCAAATTTCTGGAATTCGGGCATGTGGAGCAAGCAATCAAGGATTTTGGGCCTTTATTTTCCAAATCTCAGAATTTCGGGCCTTTGGAGCAAGAAATCAAGTTGTATTTGCTTGGGTTCTTCTCAAGTTGCTCTGTCTTCATTCAACTTCCAAGTAAACGACATGATCCATGTTAGTATGCTTAAAGCTCGATGTTAAAGCTTGCTAAACGATTTGTGCTAGTCAATATGTAAATGTTGGGATGATCCCCAAGGATTTTGTTAAGTCTTCTCATCTTGAGTATTCTAAAAACCTAAGGGTATATGATATTCTTCTTCATCATCTAGCAATATCTCATCATATAATTCATTAAATTATTTATCTTGCAACGAAATCATGAAGTGCTTCAGTTCTCCTAATCCCAGCGGTGACTTGAATGCATTTGATTTCCTTAAGTGGCAGGAGAGGCTCCATTCCTTGCCTATTGTTTCTTTATGGATTATTTCCAAACATCTCATTCGAAAGGGACCACATAAGTCGAGTTTTATTGGAAAAATCTAAGGATGTAGGTGAAAGCACCTTCTACTCTTAATACTAGGGTATCTTCTCTACTCACTGGTATCATCTCATTTTACACCAGGGTCCCAACTTTTCTTCGTTGAAACTATATTTTAGAACCTCTTTTCTCCTTTCTTTAGATAAATATTTAAATCTCATATCTTGGGTTGTCACCACCGCATTCTAGGAATGTGGCTGGAAATATTTTTCTGATAACTTAGAAGGGTCCTCTTGATTTAACAATGTTTCCTTAACTTACTTCCCATGCTATTAATTTTCCAACTTATCTTTTTTTGTCCAACTTTGATGATCATTAGGTATTGGGTAAGAACTACATTTAAGACATGATACAAAAATATGTGGATCATATTTGCAATGTATGTCAAGAGCTAAATTCGAATTACCGAGTATTTTTGCATCTTTTAGGGATCCTTTATGATTTAAAAATCCATACCCTCCCATGGCTATAAGAAACTATATGGTTTTTCTTCCTAGATTTGGTAAAACAAGTTTCTTCTATGTGTAGGAGTTTTCTAAGGTATTCTAGGATGAATTTCTTATTGGTAAGAAGCTTCAAAGGCCTATAAGGAGCTTTAAATAACTCATATAAATGGATGACTATGTAATTTCCTGCCAAGAACTAATCACCCCTCTTGTGAAGGATTCTAGTGTAAAAACAACCTTTTGTTTCATTGGGTATTATCTCTTGTTTCTATTGTCACATACGTAGTAGATGGGCTATCATGATTATGGAGTAGTCTCGAGCACAATTCTAAGACAACCCTTTACTTTGAGATCAACAGTTGATGAGAATCTAGTTGATGGCCGCTCTAATTATTCAATGGAACTAGATCATACAGATGATGGTTTCATGTCATGGCTGAGCCTCATGACCTCGATTTGATGGACTAAGTAAGCCATTCTTTGTTTTCAGAGCAGATATAGTGATAGTGCCCATGTTGTACAACAATAGTGTTCAAATCCTTTTAGATTTGTCTAGATTAGGTGTAGGTATATGACCCATGTGATACATGGATATGTACATGTGGATTTTAGTTTTGCTTGTTTATCTATTTTAGTAGCTAGATTTGGCTGATAGTGGTTGTGCATTGGCAATATTTAATCTGGTTTTATTGAGATCTAGAATAAAAGTGATCTAGTGGATTTACTCAAAAGGTTCTTGTGTATACTCATTGGTCATGCCCTATTTATAGTGTGGACTTGTTTATTTCCATCAGGGACTTAGCTTGATAATATTGGCTTCACCTTATCATTGTCTTCACTCATCCTATCTCATCTAGTTTATGTTTTACCCATGAATTGTGTCTTGACTAGTGAAATCAAGGATTTCCCCCATCTATACCTCTATGTTGGATTAGATCCCATGTTTATATTGCGTCTCGGTGTTGGTTTACATGATTTTTATCACAAGGATTGTCTTTATCTAGTCCTTGAAAACTAGTAGTCTAATCAGCAATGTATTTAGACACTAAAGTATTAGAACTCATAAACCTTGTATCTAAATGATGCAAAAAGTAAAGTTGTGATTAATAGTGGTTTTAATCGCTAATGCCTAAAGTAAAAATGTTATAAAACTAGTCAGTGGACAAAGGATAAGCACTCATCCATTGTAGGATGTAAGGCTTATTTTCCCCTAAAGGGAAACAAGGTGAGGCAAACCCGTCAGGGCTATGGACGCTTGATGGAAGCGATGATAAGCCTTAGTCATTTACTAGAGCCCAGAAGGATTTCCATGGCACCTACCTTTGTAGGATGACTAGTATCTTGTGTTGAATTGAATAAAATGTCGTAAATTTTAAAGGGATTACATGTTAAATATTGTTAAAGATTACTTGTCTAGAGTCTAGTTGAATCACTCTCATTATTCCACCCATTTGTGAGGCACCACCATTCTCTAATGTTCATCTAACTCCAACATATGTGTAGTGTGGATCCCCTTGTCCTTTAGCCGATATCTTCATAGTGTCGAGTGTCAATTCATTCCCCTTTCCCTAAACTTGTTTCACCACTTTCACCCTTGATTAGCAAAATGGCCAAGTCTATGAATAAGTATACACTTGAAGTTTTTGTTTATAGTAACTGATTACTTTGATTTAGATCTATTATGTGTATATTGTGATTATAATAGGGTACGGGATCAATCTTGGCTATGGAGGTAGATGATGATTATGTCTGGTCTATCAATGTTCATTAGACATATTCATGTTTCATATGATGGTTTACCATGGTGGCTTATGTTATTTTTATGGTTATCAACATTTACAGGTTTTATTATTATTATTATATTATTATATTATTATTATTATTATTCTGGCATGGATGGGGACTTTGATGTATATTTTTTATGGATATATGGTGTATGAGTACTCATTCCTAATGGATTTGTATTTTCTAAGTCCATTGGTGCACTCATTTTCAGTTTCATGCACTTGTACTTGATATACATATTATTCTGTCATCCAACAGTTGTTCACTCCACTAAATTAAAATAAAATGATTTTTAGTGGTTATTTGTTTCTCCTAGGGCGCTACAGGGACACATAGTGTTTAAAGAGTCATATTACCATATTTCCATGATGCCGGTTCTGTTTTTGCATTCAGTTGGTGCCCAGGTTTAGTCAAGAGTGAGATATGAGCATTTATATTTTCCCAAGGAAATATTTAACATATTAGAAAAATGAAAATGGCTAATGAGGAAATCGATTTGGGTAAATGAGGAAAGGAAATGGCATGATATTGATCTAAGGCACATTATTGATGTTATTTTCTCCTTCCATCACTAGTTTTACTCTTCATGTGGTCATGTGTCATGGAATTCATCACTTTGGTCATTTTTATGTATTTTAAGGGGCCACAATTTGGTTATTTGGTCATTATGATGATATATTGATAATTTATATGATGTTGTGCCATGGGGTTATTCTAGTGAAGGACTTGTTTACCTCCTATTCCTGCCATGTGTTCCTTTCTTGGGCCTTTGTCACTTGTCATATGGTGTGTCCCCCTTGAAGCATTTTAGTGGGTGCACCCCCTCTTATGTTTTAGTTGATCCATGTGATGTATGTGTCACTAATCTTAGCCATCGATTATTATGATTTATATTTTGATCCTAGACATTTATACTCTTGGAGCTATGTTTTTTGTATCGAGAGATATATTTATTGAGATGCTCTCTCATTGTAAAGGGACTTTTTGATCTTGGATTCTTAAATAATAAAAATATCTTTGCACAAAATCTTGGAATCTTTGTTGAATGTTCTTGTGGGGAGATTGAAAAGTAATTTCTATTTGACATTCTTGAGGATCTTTTATTCCCCATATCATTTTCTTGCAGGGGTCATGTTGGTTTGTCCCGACGTTTTGGAGAGGAATATATTGTAGGGGAAACTACCATATCACTCCTCCAAATTGATTTAAAATTAGGGAGTTTCCTTATTCACAACAGGATTTGAGCCCAAAATCCGACGACATCCGACATAAAGTACTTTTTTGTCGGATTACAATAATGAAAAGCACTATTTTTTTCGTTGTTTTCTTCATCTTGAAGAATTGTCGATTTTTCGACCTTCATGTTCGTAGGTTTTTCGACGAGTCTTGTTGTCGATTAAGCGATGAAAGCTGGTTGGATTTGTGACTAAAGGTGAAAGGATGGTCATTGGATTTGTGACAAAAGGTCAAGGGATGTTCGTCGGATTTGCGATGAGGTCAGGATATTTTTTACAATAGTATGAAGGAATATTTGCAATGGTAAGTAGGTTCATATCGTCGGATATTCGACGACAGTGAAATTTGAAAATATATAAATTACAAAACATACCAACATGTTTTCTACAGAAGTGACAGATAGTTTGCGGAAATTATTTATTCCTTGACGGACGATTTGAGGAATTGTTTTATTCTTCGATGACCAATTTGCGGAATTATGTTTTTCTTTGACGGAAAATTTGTGGAATTTTTTTTATTCTTCGACAATCCACCATTTGTGAAAATAGTGATGTGTGGACCTTGATTTTTTAATATTTTTGATAGTATTCATTCACAAAATTCGTGACTAAATGTCAAATAGCAATATTCCTAATCCAAACGAACAAAATCGACAATTGCTTGCTAGACTATGGGATGCAACGAAAATAAGGGGTGATGGTAGATGTTATTGTCCATTTAGTCAATGCAGAGGCTTTAAGAGAAGAAGAATATTGATCACAGCTACCACAAAACATTGTAGGGAACATGGAAATGCTAAGGGGGGGAATCAGTATCGTCCATGTGTAAGTTTAGCATTATAAAGTTTTTTATATCTTTTTCTTTGGTAAATGTATGTATTATTTTAATATTTCCTATATTAACTTATATATATTGATGTATTCATGTATTTATAAAGGAAAAACATCCTACAGTATATCGTTCATAGGAAGTGATTTTAGAACAAGTATCAGAGGAACATGTAGCGCCTATGCTTAATGGAGAACAAGTGAATGGTCATATTGAAGAAGATGATCATACTGATAATTTAGTTGAAGATGATGGTACAAATACATTGATCCATGATTCATTGAATGTTAGAATGGATGATGACAATGACGATGATAATGAAATATTGATGATGTTCACGACATACCTCTTCTTGAGAAGGCATATGAACCCCTTTATGAAGGCTCCACAAAAAATCTTCTCTTTGTTATATTATTGATAATGAACTTGAAGGTTATGAATGGTATTTCAAACATATCAATCACACGGATGTTAAGGTATGTAAAATAATCCATCACATATGTACGATCATGATAAAGTTTATCATTATTCCTCTAATAATTGTATTGTTAATTCATAATTCAAATTAATGCGGATGAAGTGTGTTTCGTTAATATTATTTATATATTATATTAACTCTATTTTTATTTTTATTTGATGTAGCTTGATAGCTGAAGTTTTATTACCACCATCAAATATTTTACCTCGCACATATCGAGATTTATCTTCCATCATGAAAGAGATTCGAATGCATTATGAAGCAATTCATGCATGCCCCAATGACCATGTTATATATTATAATCAGCATGAATTTGCAACAGAATGTCCAAAATGTCATATAAGTAGATATTGAACATATCAAGTAACAAAAAAGGTGCCTCACAAGGTTCTTTGTTATATTCCCATCATTCCACGTTTGCAACGATGTTTCAGGTGCAATAACATAGCACAATTTATGGATTACAATGCCCAGAACATAATTCAAGATGATGTTATTCGAATGACTGCAAATGGTTCTGCATTTAGAGATTTGGAGGAAAAGTGGCCTCACTTTAAAGAAGAACCCTGTAATCTTATGATTTCTTTGGCAGTAGATGGTGTTAGTCCATTTGCACATATGAGATCCATTTACACGGTGTGGCCTATATTTGTTATCAACAATAACATTCCTCCATGTTTTTCAATAAAGAGGGAGAAAATAATGTTGTCAATGATTATTCCAGGTATATTGTGTCAACAACTGTTTTATTTTTAATGTAGTTGTGGCATCTCATTTATCGTACTTTGTTTCATAATGTCATATATATATTTTTTATTTTATTCTTGTGCATGTTTTATATATCTTAATGGTTCTCATAATGATATATTTTATATCTAGTTCAAATCAATCAAGTAAGTTCCAAGTCAAATATATGAATGTATATATCGAACCTCTTATAGATGAGCTACGGAAGTTATGGAATGAAATCATTATGTATGACGTATCTAGAGAAATACGACAAAGGAAATTTCAATTCCATGCAATGGTTGTATGGACAATACACGATGCACCAGGGTTAACCCATTTTTGTGGTTTGTATTTTTAAGTTCCACTTTAATTGCATTTAATTATATGAAGTAGTTAATATAGTTTATATATAATTATTTTTGACATAGATATTCCATATCTATATATTGTAGGTCTTCAGACAACGGAAAAATTTGCATGTCTATTTTGTGGTCCTAATATCAAATCTCATCGCTCAAAAAGCTTAAAAAAGGAGGTGTTTGATGAGTATAGGCACATCCTCTCTAAGAATCATAGGTATATAACAACTGAAAAAAAAATATTTTCAATGGGAAGCAAGAGACTACATTAAAACCATGGAGAATGACACCTCACCTTTGGAAGACGCAATATAATAGAAATCGTCAAGCTGGTACATATGGATGATCGTATATGAGTTGTTATGCATTTTTTTTTGTTTACTGTATGGCCATAATTGATTTCTATAATTGATTTATAAACTAATATTCATGATGTCCGTCGTGATCATGAAGGAATTAATGGGATTCCATGAGGAATGAAAATTTATCCTATACAATTCAGTAGGTTGCCCTACTATGAGCACCTACAAATTTCTCATCTGTTTGATGCAATGCATATTGGAAAGAATGTGACTGAAACATTATGGCAACTATTGCAGCTAAGGAGCGAGAAAGATAAAATTGTGAAAGTTTGCAAAGAAATTCAAGAATGAAACCATGCAATGAAAGACGTCATTCAATTTCATAGCAACGGAGACCAAATTAATATAAACTCAATTCCATGGATGTTTATGGAGCAACAAAGTAATGTTGTAAAAGAAATAATGCGGAAAATTAAATTTCCTGCTTGATTTTGTGCGAACTTGAAGAATATCATAACAAAGAAAGGTGATTTTGTGGGGGTCAAAATGCATGATTGACACGTCTTCATTAAGGTAATTATTATTGTTATGTCCATATTTTTTTTAAAATTTTATTGCATAAATTTATTATTTTGTTTGTCTACTCTTTATTTAAAAAATGGCATGGTTTGTATATTGATACAGTATGTTCTACCTCTCTCTCTCACTGACAACTTTGACAACAATTTCAAACAAGTTATATATAATCTTGGGAAATACATGAGGTAACTAGCAATTATTTGCATGTGCTTAGTGTTTCTTTAATTCTTCGTATAATTTATATTTGTTTTTTGTGCACTAATTCATGTTATGTAATTTAATGTTTTTTTTTGTTAAATATTGTTATTGGTTTGTGTCAATTGTAGATGATTGTCATCTAAAGAAATCCATAAAGAAGATATAAAGTATTGGAGGAGAGAAATTCCTCGTCTCATGTGTGAAATGAATAAGCATCTACCTTCAACATTTTCCAATGCACAGAAACACTAACTCATACACCAAGTTGAGGAGATTTAATTGTGTGGGCCTGTGCACTCAAGGTCCATGTGGATGGTTAATAGGCACTTGAAATTTATGAAGGGTTTGGTGAGACAATGAGCACGTGTTGAGGGATCTATTATGGAAGGATACATGGTATACCAAAACATGTTGTAGGTTAGTGAATATCTTCCTAATTTAGCATCAAAACTCAATTTACGTCGCATTTGTGATCTGAACTCCAATAACAATTTTGAAGGGGAGTACCTGAAGGGGAAAGGTAGATTGAGGAAGGTGAAAGGTAATTATTAGCTAGCATATGTTAATTAATAGAATACATTTGAAAGTTGACTTTTATGTATATATAGTGTACATATTCTAATTGCATATTCAATTTATTGAATCAATTAAGAGCATATACTTTGTTCAAAAAATTTACATATGTCTTGAATGTTAATTTTTATTGTCATTAAGCAGTTGGCCGAGAGTGGGATGCAATTCATTTATACATTGCAAACAATCTTGACTCGATGAAGGTATGGATTGAACGATGCAAACAATCAGGTCATGGAATATCATGGGAAGGTGTGGCTTCATTGGTAAAAGGAACACATCTCAATGGAGATACAAATCTTACACAAAGGGAAATCAATTCAGCATATGGTTTAAAAGACAAGCAGACAAGCATATTAATCAATCACTCTAATTCTTTTTTTTTGCAAATTACATTTTGATGTACATGTTTTTCTTTTCCATGTATGGATGCATAAGCATGTACTCAATCATAAATATTGAATCATTATGTAATCTTTTCATGAATTGCTTGTTGTAGGTAAAACACCATAAGGCTATGGTATGCAATGGTTGTAGATATCGCATCAAAAAATTGGATGAAACAAAGAAAACATTAGATTGTGGGATATCTATAGTCTTTGAGGTGGCCAATGTTTCATCTAGAAGTGACATACATCCAAAACTCTTAGAAAATCAATACTATGGGTATTTGGAAGATATTCTTCCATGTGAATTTAAATCCTTCAAGGTAGTTCTATTCATTGTCAAATGGTATAGGTTACGATTGAATCAAAGTGATCCCGATAAAACTATTATTAAACATGATAATGGATTTACCATGGTAAATACAAGGCTGTTTGATCCAGGAACGGAGCCCTATGTTCTTCCAAGCCAATGTGAACATTACTCAAAGGTTCCAAGCAAAGTGGGTTGGTCATTTGTTGTGAGACGCGATCCAAGGGGAAGGACCGTAAAGTATGACCTAGAGGAAGGTAATGAAGAGGCTACTCCGTAAGAAGAAGATGATGATGAAGAGCATGATCAACATGAGTTATATGATCATGATTATCTAGAAGAAGATGTCCAAGAATTAGTTGAATCCGATGATGTAGCAGACAATGTCCATGAAGATTATATCGATGATGAAGTGATGATCATAACTGACTTAAATGATGATGATGATATGGCCAATCCTTACAATCTTGACTCTGGATCTGATGATACGGATGATGACTTCGATGATGACTTGGATGAAGAAGATGATGAAGTCTATTGAAGGGTGACTATTTAATTAGAAATATTATTTTATCTTATTTGTTTTAAAAAGAGTTACTAAAATTAATGAGATCATATATTTACATATAGGAGGAAAGACGAGGTTAAAATAATCTAGGACAAGTATCCAAATATTTGAATATTATTATATAATTTGATTTGCAAAATCAATTAATTTCATCAAATTGAATATAGCAATATATGATTCATTTGATTGTAGTTTAATAGATCATGATCATTTTGGATTTGTAGATATATGATTCCAGTAGATTTACAGTGGGACAGTTTGTACATATGATACGCAAGAGAGTAAATGTAGGAGCAGAGAAAATAATATTTATTTTTGTGAACAATGTTCTTCCACCTATTGGTAAGTTAAATATTATCAAATTTAATTTGATGTTCAATGTCTTTGCAACTAATATTGTTTGGGATTTTCTTTCTCAATACTTAAGTTCACCATCATCATCATCATCATCTGCTACGTGGGGCCAATGATGAATTTATTTATGTATGTGCTATCTTGGTGTGAAATTTGGCATGGTTAGACTAGGCACATGCATTGAGGGTGTGGGAGGGTTTCTAGACTCAAACATCAACATCATGATTATAATTATTTTTACAATTAAAAATAAACCTATATTAAATAAATTACTTCATATCATCATCATCATCATCGTCACCGTCATATGCATCATCATCAGCAGCAGCAGCAGCAACATCGTCGTCATCATCATCATCATCAACATCATCAACATCATAATCATCATCATCATCATCATCAATAAAATAATCATCATCAAAATCATCATCATTATCATTAATATCATCATCATCAACATCATCATCAACATCATAGTCATCATCAACAACAACATCATCATCATCCTCATCATCGTCATCATCATGATATTCATCAATTCATATGATATCAACATGGTCATCACCATATCCATCAAAATCATCATCATCATCGTCGTCATCGTCATCATCATCAACATCAACATCATCATCAACATCATCAACATCATCATCAACATATTAGTCATCATCATCATCATCATCATCATCATCATCCTCATCATCCTCATCATCATAATATTCAAAAACTAATTCATCGTCATCTTCATTGTCAAACATGTCTATCACTAACAAATTGAGCAACAAAAACCATACCTATAGATTAATTAATGTGCAACGTGGGGCCAACAATGAATTTTTTTTATGTATGTGCCAGGATGGTGTGAAATTTGGCATTGTTAGACTAGACACATGCATTGACGGTGTGGGAGGGTTTCTAGACTAAAAAATTATCCATCATCATCATCATCATAATCATCATCATTATCATCGTCACCATAATCATCGTCGTCCTCATTAACAACATCATCAATGTCATCATCATGATCATCATGATCATCAACATCATCATCATCATCATCATCAACATCGTCATCATCATCATCGTAATCATCAACATCATCATCAAGTACATCATAAAACTAAACATCATCATCAACATCATCATTAAAGTTATATTTACAATTAAACATAAACTAGAACAAATAAATTAATTCATATCATTATCATCATCATCATCATCATCATCTGCATCATCATCATCATCATTATCATCATCATCATCGTCATCGTCATCGTCATCGTCATCAACAACATCAACAACAACAACATCATCATCATCATCATCAAAATCATCATCATCAACATCATCAACAACAACATCATCATCATTAGCATCATCATCATCAACATCATCATCATCATCATCATCAACATCATCATTAGCACCATTATTGTCATCAACAACATCATCAATGTCATCATCATCATCATCGTCATCATCATCACCATCTTCATCATTTAATATGATATCAACATGGTCATCACCATGTTCATCATCATCATCATCATCATCATCATCATCATCATCATCATCAACATCGTTGTTGTCATCATCATCGTCGTCATCGTCATGATCATGATCATCATCATGATCATCATCATGATCATCATCATCAACAGCATCATCATTAACATCATCATTGTCATCAACATCATCATCATCATCATCATCATCATCATCATCATCATTTTCATCATCATCATCTTCATCATTTCATATGATATCAAGATGGCCATCACCATCTGCATCAGCATCATCATCATCATCATCATCATTGTCATCATCATCATCCTCAACATCATCATCATCATCAATATTATCAACATATTCATCAACATCATCATCATCATCATCATCATCATCATCATCATTGTTGGCATGACCCACCAATAAAGCCTCATCGACAGGGGTTCCCACTCTGTCGATTCCCAACCATCGTGATCTCCCTGAGCACTGGCCTAGGCAGGTTTGACCCTACCTAGAAACACCTGTAGAGCAGATCAAGTCTCACCCGAGATGTCGAGGGAGAGCTGTCAGAACCAAGTTTTCGGTAGTAAGAAGGGAGGGCATGGCATCAACGACTGAACTTCATAATCAACTGATACTCCAGAGACAGTTTACCATAATCGCATCAATCATCACAGATCTATTGGCATAACTAATAGATCACTAACATATTACATTAGTTTATTTATCGCAGCAGTAACATTCATTCATATAACAGATACGGTAAACATCCATTATTGTCATTGCAGAGCACAAAAACAGAAAAGAAATAAGAAACAAGATCACTTCAGGGAAACATCCGTCATATCATATTACTTCTACGCAATATATCCAAATCATATAGTTCTTCTCCATAGTAGGAGAATGATCACAACCCAAGATTCAATAGCTGGTCGACACAGACAGAGCTGAAACTGCTCAAGAACAAAATGAAGGGACAAGGTCACATCTCAGATCACAAAATGGATTGATCGATTAATCTTTCTCATCAATGATACTGATTTACAATTGCAATTATAACTTTCTATATAGGCCTTCCCCTTTAAATCCAAGTTCCACTTCTAACTAACTTCTAACAAACTAGTGACCTATATCCACAAAATGTGGTCAGTCAGTACAAAATTGCATAAACAATTCCAAAAATGGTTATTCTTTTTCCTATCACGCTGTTGTGGTCCTTCACGGTGGTGTGTGAGCTTGCATATCCTCTACGGTGATGTGCAACTCACTTACCCAATACCCCTGCCAACAAGCCCCCAACATAGTCTTGTGGCTCATCCTCAAGCCACATCAGGTTGATAGGGTGTACTCCATCGTCTTGGTCTTGAAGTCCTCAAACTGCTGTGAGATCTATCGGACCTGGAGCTGAACTCATTAAAATATGTCCCGACAATTGAGAAGGTCCTGCTTCAATGGGTGCTCCTCTCTGGCCTTGCCATCCACCATCTTCCTACCTTCTTGTACCGCCTGTAGCACAGCGACTGCTTTCATAGCCAACTGCTCGCCAATGTCTTGGAATTATTCGAGTTGGGTGCTACACTTGCACTAACATTCTTGGGCTCAGGCGGCTCATTGCTACAGATCCTTTAACTCTTTAGAGCACGTAATCTAAACCATGAGAGGCATTGTGCGCAATGACGTCTTCAGTGTCGTCAACTGAGCTTCAGCTTCCCGCGCTTGCTTGGCCAATTGTTCCAGTTAGTCATCCTGGATGACACATTGCCAGAACTTTGTCATTTGGTTAGCGATTGTCTTCGCCTCCTACTCCATAGCTTCAAACTAGGTTGCAAACTCCTCTATCATATTCTTCTGTTTAGAAATCTGTTTAGGTGGCATGTTAGGGTCAACAAGAGAATTCAGCAGATTGTTAGCTAACTGGAGCTAGGAAATCACCTCCCCAAGTCACTTATCTTTGGCGACAATAGTGAGTTCCATCGTGCTTTCATAGATGTGTTTATAGGCCTCATCAATAGCTTGCTCAACCTCACTGCAACTAGCACACAGCTGCGATTTCTTGACAATGAGGCGGTCTTGCACCTTCTTTAACTCAATGATTTCATCGGCGGATTTTTGCTACAGCTCCTCCTGTGTTTTCTTCAATGTGGCAATCTCCCATGCCTTTTCTTCTGCAAGGTACTCTTTAATCTTTCGCAACTCTTCAAATTCCTCTTGCATCTTCTTAGCGACGTCTTGTGAATGCACATACCCATCACTAAGCTCCTTCTGCCTATCAGCCAACTCCTGGCTGGCACCCTGCTGTAGCTGCACTAAAACCTGGGTAGGTAACTTGTTGAGATTGACAGCAATGCTCAAAAATGGTTGTAGCAATGAGTTCGCTTCTGTAATTCCCGCATCAATTGCAGTTAGGGGAACTTGCACGTTCCTAGCCTGTGGCTCAGTGCTAATCATCAAGAAATCTTGCATCATAGCCTTTTTTGGTGTCTCTTTTGAAATAGCAAAAAAAATAACATCTAGCTTAAGGCTTACCACAGTGAACACTTCTTGACTAGACACACACATATCTTGCGCCACAACATTAGATGCATCGGTGACAGCCTTGATGAGTCGTTGTAGTTGGTTCTCCATCATCAAGTGGGAGTTTCTACCTACGTCAAATTCCATGCGTCTTTTAGTGCATAACTCTTCCAACATGCATCGGGCTTCTAGATCATATTCCGTCGATGACTCTCCATTGGAGTTGTGGAGATATTTCCCTTCTTGGACTAGATCATCAGGGGCATATTCTGGTGGCCCTGTATATATCCCCTCCATGCTCATAGGTTTGCGCCAGTCAGCTGGCCAATCTTGAACAACGACCTCCAATTCTGTATTTGTGATTTTGTAGGGCATAGGAAGCCATTGCTTGTTGGGATCCCTTTGTGCCTGGATATAAATGGAATGAGGCCTGATAGCAAACCAAATAATCCTTTGATATTTGGATGTGACGACATTCGATAAGCAAGGAATCTTGATGGCCATGGCCTGTAGCACTTCCCAATAGACCCAAAAATGGATTGCGTAGTCTTGTTGTCAACTGGGTTCTGTGACCCACCATAATTTCTGATACCATGTGCCTTTGCACACCTTTTCTGCAGTGACTAACATTGGTTGGTAGTCCTCCAACTCCATCCATGCGACTAAGGAAATGAGAATTAACAACCAAATATAGGAAAAACTACATTCCCCGGCCTGAGCGGCAACAACATCTTCTAACAGTTGGTTTAACAGAAATAGGGACCAATTCATTTGCATCCCTTCGATGCATTTTTGTGCACACGCAACCACACCCAAATTGCATTGGACAAGCTGATTCTTCCTAATGATCTTGCTAGCCAAAATGCGTGCCCCAATACACACTGATCGCACAAAAATACTTTTGATGCGATAGGCACAACCATCGCGCTGCAATCCAAATCTCTCCTTCAATTGCTTGGCAAGATTTTTGTCATTATCCCAACCTCTGAAATACTGCACTGGATCTTCTTCGACCTTTGTTAACCTTGCAATGTCGGCAATTAGGTCAACCATGATCGGAATAGGGTCATTCAACCAGACTGTTCCACCATGAAAGCATGCCAACAGATGTTTGATGCATGCATTTGCTTCGTTCAATATTCCAAAATGAGGTAGGCATGTTAATGAGCCCCAACAATCCAGACTTGTCCAAGCCCTGTGCCCATGGGTGAGGAATCCATATAATAGGCACACCAGGTACCGTAGGTACTGATTCATAAGGTTCATTCGCTATGTCCTTAAGTAGCAACAAATCATGGTCTTCGTACTTCACCTTGACCAAGGCGGTGACGATGTCCCTCGGGCAAGTCATTCCTTCTAGTAGCAGCAACAACTTTGACAGATACCTCTAATTCTTGGTGAGATTCCTCGGCTTCGCCCCTGATCACGTT
This sequence comes from Pseudotsuga menziesii, assembly GCA_001517045.1. Lineage (NCBI taxonomy): Eukaryota > Viridiplantae > Streptophyta > Pinopsida > Pinales > Pinaceae > Pseudotsuga > Pseudotsuga menziesii. The sequence continues at coordinate 131,302 of LPNX011017459.1, read as the reverse complement.
GGAGCAACACATCCAATGATATTGTTGATAGAGATGTCCCTAGGCACCATAGACTCGACAGTTCCCGAGCTTGATGGGTCGGTCTATGTTGTGTCTTCCCCTTGCGCCCTAGCAGTCATGCATGTGTATCTCTTCTGCGGTGGTGTGGAATTGGGCTTCTGGGCCTTCCACTTCGCTCTACGGAAGGAAGAGGACCCGATTGGCATGCTCATGACTTCCTATTCAATCCACGTGGGTCAAATGGGGGACTCCTGCTGGCTTTAAATCTCAACTGTGTTGGGAGTGCACGGCATGCCACACTCTGCAATCCTCACAATGCAAACAAAATTTCACTTCTTGCCTATCACACTCAATTCTACTCCTGCACTGATCTCAACACTTCACTCAACTCAACTGAGCAATACCTTGCGCCCGCATCCCATGCATTCTTATAACCAATTAACCGATCCAACTCATCATTTCCAAATATACTGTGTCTATCATGACCAAATCTGGCATTAATAACCCTAAATCCGTCGGTAATCCCATTTTACTAATGGTCAGATCAGTCATAAATGGGCGTCGCTTCATCAAGCACCTCCAGCTAATGGTATTAACTGTCTGTATTTATTATTGATTTGACCACCTTATATTCTTGCGGCTGTCACCAATGGTCTCCCTTGCAACACTACTAAGTGTTATCCTTGCGCAATGTCTTCCTATGTGCTCACCTCACTGCAATCTACTTAAGCATTTTTTTTCTTGCGCAGTGCCTCGAGCATTACACGGCTTAGGCCCCATTCTATAGGGATTCAAGTAGCTTCCATTCACAAGTTTTTGTAGTACCGCACCATCTAATTGTTGTAATTAAACTACACCCCTAGAAGTAATTGAATGAACAATATATGGACCTAACCAGTGCATATGTAACTTACCTATATGCTTCATGAATTTATTGTCGTATAATAGCACCAAATCTCCCTATGTAAATTGCTTGTTCTTAATGTGGCAATCATGCCACGCCTTCTGTCGATCCTTCTCAACATATTGGTGGAAGCATATGACAAAGCGATACTCTTCTAGTTGGACCAATTGTTCGATGTGCTCCTCTAATGCTTATGCATCATCCATGCATGTCGCAGCAACAATCCGCAGACTAGGAACAATGTATTCCATGGGCATGACTGCCTCTTTCCCATATACCAATTTGAACGATGTCTTTCCTATCAACCTTTTACAAGTGGTTCGATATGCCCATAGTTCCGCTGGAGTTTTCAAATCCCACTCATCGTGATTAGTATTGCATACCTTTGTAAGTGCGGTTTCCAATATTTTGTTGAAGGCCTCAATAGTTCCATTTTCCTACGAATGGTAGGGTGGCTTTTCTGATGCTGCACCTGCAACTCCTCGGTTAGTAATCTAATGGTTCGATTGATAAAGTGACTCCCCTTGGCATGCATCAATATCCTGGGACATCCAAACCTTGTCACAATATTCTCAAATATGAACTTGGTTGTTGTTGTAGCAGTGCAATCCACGAATGGTGTAGCCTCCACCCACCTTGTCATATAATCGGTTGCTGTAATGATGTACCGTGCACCAGTCCTCTTTCCTAGTGGAGTAATTGGACCCACAAAGTCCATGTCCCATTTATTGAAAGGATGTAGAGTTACTTGCGGCACAAGCGGTTTAGCCGTGATGTTTTGCTGACGTGTTGACATACATCATAGCTTCGCGCATAATCTGCCACATCATTATGTAAGGTAGGCCACCATAACCCAACATGCAGTAGTCTTTCCTCCATAGTGGCCTTCCGTGATTCTTGCATGTGCTTCTACTAGAATAGATCCTTGCTCATGTGGTAATATGCAGCGTGGAAAGATTCCATCTAGTCCAAGTTTGTATAGTTTCCCTGCAATTAGCTGGAAATCCGAAGCTTTCACTACCAACTGCTTCTTCTGATTGGTCGGCTGGTCCTCTGGAGCAACTCCAGTTGCCAAAAACTAAATAATTGGAGCATAATGGTCATCTGCGATGTCTACGCAGAATAGATGTGCATCGGGAAATCCATCATCAATATTGGTAGGCTCTTCTCCTATCTCAATGTGAGACAGATGATTAGGGCCAACATTCAACCATCCTAGCTTCACAATTATCTCAAAGTCAAATTCCTAAAAAAGTAGCAGCCATCGACAAATATTCCCCCCCAACATAGGCTTATTGACCAAGTATTGCAAAGTAGAATGGTCCGTGAACATTTTGAAGTGTCCACCCAAGAGATAGTGCCTAAATTTTTGTAGCGCATAAACCATGGCCAAGCCCTCTCTCTCAGTGGGTGTATAATTTCTTTCTACAAAAGACAAATTCCTACTTGAAAATGTGATTGGATGATCCAGGTCACCCTCACCTAGATGCAAAAGTACTACCCCTAGCGCAATAAAAGAGGTGTCGACATGGATGTGGAACTCCTTGTTCCAATCATACTAGGATGGGTGTCGATGCCATCTTGGCCGTCAGTGTGTAGAAGCTCCCCTGACACACATGATTCCACTCAAATGCAGCATCCTTCTTTACCATCTTCTCCATAGGGGTTGTAATCGCAACATATCCTTTGATGAACTTACGATAGTATCCGGTGTGTCCCAGCATTTCCAGAAGCATCTTCACATTAGTCGATGGTGGAAGACTAAGGATAAGTGCAATCTTCAAAGGGTCGACCAACAGCCCTTGCTTGCACATGATGTGTCCTAACAATATTCCGAATGGCAGGAAACAAAATGCACTTCTTTGAAATCAATGCAATTTGATGTTGTCGACACCTTTCCAGCATCAATCACGAGTTTTCTAAATGATCCCTAACCAAACCATAGACTGTCCAATCATCCATGTATACCTGCAGGAATTTCTGAATGAAATATTTGAATGCAACGACAACCACCTGAGAAAATATTGTTGGTGCATTCTTCAATCCAAAAGGCATGAATGTATATTGAAAACAATCCCATTCAGTGATGAATGTGGTCTTATGCTGATCTTCCTTTGTGATTTGGATCTAGTGATACCCCAAAAATCCATCCGTGAATGAGTACATCTCCTAACCGCCTACCCCTTCAAGGACCTCATATATAAAGGGAGTTGGAAACATATCATGTGGGCAAGCGTCGTTCAGCTTCCTCAGGTCAACAAAAATACAAACTTCTCCAGTATTTTTGTCCTAAATCACCATAGGGCTTATCCATTCTGAATCTTCAACGAGCTCAATGATTCCAGCATCCAACATCCGTTCAATCTCATCTTTGACACGTTATTTGTATCGCGGGTTCAGTCGATACTACCTCTGTCGCACAGGTTTCTCATCCGATTTCAATGATATTTTCATCTCCCTAGATCCCCTAATATCCCTTTCATTTCTGAGAACCGTGTCGAAAATATATCCTGGAACTCATGCAACAGATCTGTGATCTGTGCCATTGTCTTATTGTCCCAATAGTCCCCAATATTAGTAAACTTTGGGTTTTCTTTTGTCCCATTGTTAACTTTTCAGATCTTCAGCAGCTGACTCATGGGGTCGGTTGGTATGTCCCATGCTGCAACATTGTGATTGCCTTCTGATTCCAGAATTTTGACATTCCTCATTTCATCGTCATCTTCAGGTTCACCAGATATATTGTAGCATGCCATCAGGGATTGCATATGGCACTGTGCATGTGTATCTACAGGGTATGTGGGTGGCACAACCTTCAATACTACATTGCAGATGACTTGGAGTGCATTGTGGACATTAGGCTTAGCGTCCTAGAAATTAGAAGTCTATGCAAAGAAAATCGACAGCTCCTCCCAGGTAATTATGGTTCTGCGCATCTCTATCGCTAGATACTAGGATCTAGGCATTTCATCCAAAGTATGAACAAAAGCATGGACCCACTCATCCTTCGGTCATGATTCCCACAAATCTTGACATTCCATTAAATGATCGGTGGGGTTATTCCACCCATTGTATCTCCCAGTGGGATAGGTCTCTAAATCACCAAAGTGAACCATCATCAATCGTCAACACTGTGCCCATTCATGGATTCCTTATTTTTGAGTCGCCCACCAGCGTGTTGGGGTAGCCTTCAATGCTTCCTCCAATGCCAATATCCTCCGTAGTTCAAATACTTTCTCTTCAAATTCTTGGAGGAATTTGGATAACTTTGGTATCCCCTCGTAGATTGGCAGCTCGAGGATCTCAGTCATAACACAACATAGAGATTGCTTGATCAGTCAACACTTTCTAAAAGACACCTCATGAAGCCAATTTTTCCAATTTTCTAAAGCATCATCAGAATTAGAGGATGCAGCGCTAGCGCCGCGCCATCCAAGTTCGCCATCAACAATAGGGTGGATATAGTCCTCAGAGATATTGTAGGCATGATCCCATCCTCTACCAACCTCATCCTTGATAGGTTCAATATACCGGCGTCCTTCCTGAGGGTCCATGGGAGCAATGACTCTGATATCTTGGTTTTCGAATGTCATAATCTGTTTATTGAAATTGATAAATGCCATGCTATCATTGTCCCATCCAATCCCTAACAGGGAAAGATAATATCCTCCACCATCAACTAATTCAATGACGTTGAAATCAACATACGTCTTCATACCTTCGACATTGACGAACAGGTTTGAGACGCGGCTAATAGGCTGAACCTTGGTTTGATTTTCTAGTCACAGTTGCATAGGGGACCACCCCAATGTTGGATTCCCCATCAACTGCCAAGTCTTCTTGGTCAAAATATTCACATCCAACCCTAGATACAGAATAATAGAATTGACTTGGTAGTCCCTTATCTGGATGTTCATTCTCATCTCTTTAGCTGTCTTTCTCTTATGGAGGGAATTTACTGTGGAATCCTTCAGTGTCTGATTTCATTGGCACAACAACTTCTCAATCTCACCGAGAGCCTCGAGATATCTAGCTAATGACAGAAGAGATTCCATCAGTTGAAAATGATGGTACAAATACATTGATCCATGATTCATTTAATGTTAGAATGGATGATGACGATGACGATGATAATGAAATATTGATGATGTTCACGACATACCTCTTCTTGAGAAGGCATACAAACCCCTTTATGAAGGCTCCACAACAAATCTTCTCTCTGTTATATTCTTGATAATGAACTTGAAGGTTATGAATGGTATTTCAAACATATCAATCACATGGATGTTAAGGTATGTAAAATAATCCATCACATATGTACGATCGTGATGAAGTTTATCATTATTCCTCTAATAATTGTATTGTTAATTCATAATTCAAATTAATACGGATGAAGTGTGTTTTGTTAATATTATTTATTTATTATATTAACTCTATTTTTATTTTTATTTGATGTAGCTTGATAGCTGAAGTTTTATTACCACCATCAAATATTTTACCTCGCACATATCGAGATTTATCTTCCATCACGAAAGAGATTCGAATGCGTTATGAAGCAATTCATGCATGCCCCGATGACCATGTTATATATTATAATCAGCATGAATTTGCAACAGAATGTCCAGAATGTCATATAAGTAGATATTGAACATATCAACTAACAAAAAAGGTGCCTCACAAGGTTCTTCATTATATTCCCATCATTCCACGTTTGCAATGATGTTTCACGTGCAATAACATAGCGCAATTTATGGATTACCATGCCCGGAACATAATTCAAGATGATGTTATTCGAATGCCTGTAGATGGTTCTGCATTTAGAGATATGGAGGAAAAGTGGCCTCACTTTAAAGAAGAACCCTGTAATCTTATGATTTCTTTGGCAATAGATGGTGTTAGTCCATTTGCACATATGAGATCCATTTACACGGTGTGGCCTACGTTTGTTATCAACAATAACATTCCTCCATGTTTTTCAATAAAGAGGGAGCAAATAATGTTGTCGATGATTATTCCAGGTATATTGTGTCCACAACTGTTTTATTTTTAATGTAGTTGTGGAATCTCATTTATCGTACTTTGTTTCATAATGTCATATATATATTTTTGATTTTACTCTTGTGCATGTTTTATATATCTTAATGGTTCTCATAATGATATATTTTATATCTAGTTCAAATCAATTAGGTAAGTTCCAAGTCAAAGATATGAATGTATATATCGAACCTCTTATAGACGAGCTACAGAAGTTATGGAATGACATCATTATGTATGACGTATCTAGAGCAATACGATAAAGGAAATTTCAATTCCATGCAATGGTTGTATGGACAATACACGATGCACCAAGGTTAACCCATTTTTGTGGTTTGTATTTTTAAGTTCCACTTTAATTGCATTTAATTATATGAAGTAGTTAATATAGTTTATATATAATTATTTTTGACATAGATATTCCATATCTATATATTGTAGGTCTTCAGACAAAGGAAAAATTTGCATGTCTATTTTGTGGTCCTAAGATCAAATATCGTCGCTCAAAAAGCTTAAGAAAGGAGGTGTTTGATTAGTATAGGCACATCCTCTCTAAGAATCACAGGTATATAACAACTGAAAAAAATATTTTCAATGGGAAGCAAGAGACTACATTAAAACCATGGAGAATGACACCTCACCTTTGGAAGACGCAATATAATAGAAATCGCAAGCTGTTACATATGGATCATCGTATATGAGTTGTTATGCATTTTTTTGTTTGTTTACTGTATGGCCATAATTGATTTCTATAATTGATTTATAAACTAATATTCATGATGTTCGTTGTGATCATGAAGGAAATAATGGGATTCCATGAGGAATGAAAATTTATCCTATACAATTCAGTAGGTTTCCCTACTATGAGCACCTACAAATTTCTCATCTGTTTGATGCAATGCATATTGGAAAGAATGTGACTGAAACATTATGGTGACTATTGGAGCTAAGGAGCAAGAAAGATAAAATTGTGAAAGTTTGCAAAGAAATTCAAGAATGAAACCATGCAATGAAAGACGTCATTCAATTTCATAGCAACGAAGACCAACTTAATATAAACTCAATTCCATGGATGTTTACGGAGCAACAAAGTAATGTTGTAAAAGAAGTAATGTGGAAAATTAAATTTCCCACTCGATTTTGTGCGAACTTGAAGAATATCATAACAAAGAAAGGTGATTTTGTGGGGGTCAAAACGCATGATTGGCACGTCTTCATTAAGGTAATTATTATTGTTATGTCCATATTTTAAAAAAAAAATTATTGCATAAATTTGTTATTTTGTTTTTCTACTCTTTATTTAAAAAATGACGTGGTTTGTATATTGATACAGTATGTTCTACCTCTCTCTCACACTGACAACTTTGACAACAATTTCAAACAAGTTATATATAATCTTGGGAAATACATGAGGTAACTAGCAATAATTTGCATGTGCTTAGTGTTTCTTTAATTCTTCGTATAATTTATATTTGTTTTTTGTGCACTAATTCATGTTATGTAATTTAATGTTTTTTTTTGTTAAATATGATTATTGGTTTGTGTCAATTGTAGATGATTGTCATCTAAAGAAATCCATAAAGAAGATATAAAGTATTGGAGGAGAGAAATTCCTCGTCTCATGTGTGAAATGAAGAAGCATCTACCTTCGACATTTTTCAATGCACAGAAACACTAACTCATACACCAAGTTGAGAAGATTGAATTGTGTGGGCCTGTGCACTCAAGGTCCATGTGGATGGTTAATAGGCACTTGAAATTTATGAAGGGTTTGGTGAGACAACGAGCACGTGCTGAGGGATATATGATGGAAGGATATATGGTATACCAAAACATGTTGTAGGTTAGTGAATATCTTCCTAATTTAGTGTCAAAGCTCAATTTATGTCGCATTTGTGATATGAACTCCAATAACAATTTTGAAGGGGAGTACCTGAAGGGGAAAGGTAGATTGAGGAAGGTGAAAGGTAATTATTAGCTAGCATATGTTAATTAATATAATACATTTGAAAGTTGACTTTTATGTATATATATTGTACATATTCTAATTGCATATTCAATTTATTGAATCAATTAAGAGCATATACTTTGTTCAAAAAATTTACATATGTCTTGAATGTTAATTTTTATTGTCATTAAGCAATTGGTTGAGAGTGGGATGCAATTTATTTATACATCGCAAACAATCTTGACTGTATGAAGGTATGTATTGAACGATGCAAACAATCAGGTCATGGAATATCATGGGAAGGTGTGGCTTCATTTGTAAAAGCAACACATCTCAATGGAGATACAAATCTTACACAAAGGGAAATTGATTCAGCATATGGTTTAAAAGACAAGCAGACAAGCATATTAATCAATCACTCTAATTATTTTTTTTGCAAATTACATTTTGATGTACATGTTTTTCTTTTCCATGTATGGATGCATAAGCATGTACTCAATCATAAATATTGAATCATTATGTAATCTTTTCATGAATTGCTTGTTGTAGGTAAAACACCATAAGGCTATGGTATGCAATGGTTGTAGATATCACATCAAAAAATTGGATGAAACAAAGAAAAAATTAGATTGTGGGATATCTATAGTCTTTGAGGTGGCCAATGTTTCATCTAGAAGTGACATACATCAAGAACTCTTAGAAAATCGATAGTATGGGTATTTGGAAGATATTCTTCCATGTGAATTTAAATCCTTCAAGGTAGTTCTATTCATTGTCAAATGGTATAGGTTACGATTGAATCAAAGTCATCCTGATAGAACTATTATTGAACATGATAATGGATTTACCATGGTAAATACAAGGTTGTTTGAGCCAGGAATGGAGCCCTATGTTCTTCCAAGCCAATGTGAACATTACTCGAAGGTTACAAGTAAAGTGGGTTGGTCATTTGTTGTGAGACATGATCTAAGGGGAAGGATAGTAAAGTATGACCTAAAGGAAGGTAATTAAGAGGCTACTCTGTAAGAAGAAGATGGTGATGAATAGCATGATCAACATGAGTCATGTGATGATGATTATCTAGAAGAAGATGTCCAAGAATTAGTTGAATTCGATGATGTAAAAGACAATGTCCATGAAGATTATATCGACAATGACGTGATGATTGTAACTGACTTAAATGATGGTGATGATATGGCCAATCCTTACAATGTTGACTCTGGATCTGATGATATGGATGATGACTTCGATGATGACTTGGATGAAGAAGATGATGAAGTCTATTGAAGGGTAACTATTTAATTAGAAATATTATTTTATCTTATTTTTTTTAAAAAGAGTTACTAAAATTAATGAGATCATATATTTACATATAGGAGGAAAGACAAGGTTAAAATAATCTAGGACAAGTATCCAAATATTTGAATATTATTATATAATTTGATTTGCAAAATCAATTAATTTCATCAAATTGAATATAGCAATATATGATTCATTTGATTGTAGTTTAATAGATCATGATCATTTTGGATTTGTAGATATATGATTCCAGTAGATTTTACAGTGGGACAGTTTGTACATATGATACGCAAGAGAGTAAATGTAGGACCAGAGAAAACGATATTTATTTTTGTGAACAATGTTCTTCCACCTACTGGTAAGTTAAATATTATCAAATTTAATTTGATGTTCAATGTCTTTGCAACTAATATTGTTTGGAATTTTCCTTTTCAATACTTAATTCCACCACCACCATCATCATCATCTGCTACGTGGGGCCAATGATGAATTTATTTATGTATGTGCTAGCTTGGTGTGAAATTTGGCATGGTTAGACTAGGCACATGCATTGAGGGTGTGGGAGGGTTTCTAGACTCAAACATCAGCATCATGATTATGTTTATTTTTACAATTAAAAATAAACCTAGATTAAATAAATTACTTCATATCATCATCATCATCATCATCAGCAGCAGCATCGTCATCATCATCATCATCATCATCAACATCATCAACATCATCAACATCATCATCATCATCATCATCAATAAAATAATCATCATCAACATCATCATCATTATCATTAACATCATCATCATCAACATCATCATCATCATCATCAACATCATCATCATCATCATCAACATCATCATCATCATCATCAACATCATCATCAACATCATAGTCATCATCAACAACATCATCATCATCATCATCATCAACAACATCATAGTCATCATCAACAACATCATCATCATCATCATCATCATTGTCATCATCATGATCTTCATCAATTCATATAATATCAACATGGTCATCACCGTATCCATCAAAATCATCATCATCGTCGTCGTCGTCATCATCGTCATCATCATCATCAACATCAAGATCATCATCAACATCATCAACATCATCATCAACATATTCGTCATCATCATCATCATCATCATCCTCATCATCCTCATCATCATAATATTCAGAAACTAATTCATCATCATCTTCATTGTCAGACATGTCTATCACTAACAAATTGAGCAACAAAAATCATACCTATAGATTAATTAATGTGCTACATGGGGCCAATGATAAATTTTTTTATGTATGTGCCGGGATGGTGTGAAGTTTCGCATTGTTAGACTAGACACATGCATTGATGACGTGGGAGGGTTTCTAGACAAAAAATCATTCATCATCATCATCATTATCATAGTCACCATAATCGTCGTCATCCTCATTAACAACATCATCAATGTCATCATCATGATCATCATGATCATGATCATGATCATCGTCATCATCATCATCATCATCAACATCGTCATCATCATCATCGTAATCATCAACATCATCATCAAGTACATCATAAAACTAAACATCATCATTAAAGTTATCTTTACAATTAAAAATAACCTAGACCAAATAAATTACTTCATATCATTATTATCATCATCATCATCTGCATCTGCATCATCGTCATCATCATCATCTGCATCATCGTCATAATCATCATCATCATTATCAGCATCATCATCATCGCCGCCATCGTTATCATCATCAACAGCATCAACATCATCATCATCATCATCATCAAAATCATCACCATCATCATCATCATCATCAACATCATCATCATTAGCATCATCATCATCAACATCATCATCATCATCAACAACAACATCATCATTAGCATCATTATTGTCATCAACAACATCATCAACGTCATCATCATCATCGTCGTCACCATCTTCATCATTTAATATGATATCAACATGGTCATCACCATATTCATCATCATCATCATCAGTAGCAGCAGCATCATCGTCGTCATCATCCTCATCCTCATCCTCATCATCATCATCATCATCATCAACATCATCATCATCATCATCATCGTCATCATCATCATCAACATCATCATTAACATCATCATCGTCATCAACAACATCATCAGAGTCATCATCATCATCATCATCATCATCATCATCATTGTCATCATCATCATCTTCATCATTTCATATGATATCAAGATGGCCATCACCATCTGCATCAACATCATCATCACCATCATCATCGTCATCATCATCATCATCCTCAACATCAACATCATCATCAATATCATCAACATATTCATCAACATCATCTTCATCATCATTGTTGGTGTGACCCACCAACAAAGCCTCGTCGACAAGGGTTCCCACTCTGTCGATGCCCAACCATCGTGATCTCCTTGAGCATCGGCCTAGGCAAGTTTGACCCTGCCTGGCAACACCCATAGAGCGGATGAAGTCTCACCCAAGATGTCAAGGGAGAGCTATCAGAACCAAGTTTTCGGCAGCAAGAAGGGAGGGCATGGAATCAATGATTGAACTTCATAATCAACTGATACTCCAGATACAGTTTACCAGAATCACATCAATCATCATAGATCTATTGGCATAACTAGTAGATCACTAACAGATCGCGTTAGTTTATTTATCGCAGCAGTAACATTCATTCATATAACAGATACGGTAAACATCCATCATTGTCATTGCAGAGCACAAAGACAGAAAATAAATAAGAAACAAGATCACTTCAGGGCAACATCTGTCATGTCATATTACTTCTGCGCAATAGATCCAAATCATATAGTTCTTCTCCATAGTAGGAGAATGATCACAACCCAAGATTCAATAGCTGGTCGACACAAACAGAGCCGAAACTGCTCAAGAACAAAATGAAGTGACAAGGTCACACCTCAAATCACAAAATGGATTGATCGTTTGATCTTTCTCATCAATGATACTGATTTACAATTGAAATTATAACTCTCTATATAGGCCTTCCCCTTTACATCCAAGTTACACTTCTAACTAACTTCTAACAAACCAGTGACCTATATCCACAAAATGTGGTCAATCAGTACAAAATTGCATAAACAATTCCAAAAATGGTTATTCTTTCACCTATCACGCTATTGTGGTCCTTCGTAGTGGTGTGTGAGCTTGCATAGCCTTTACAGTGATGTGCAACTCACTTACCCAATACCCCTGCCAACAGGCCCCCAACACAGTCTTGTGGCTCATCCTCAAGCCACATCAGGTTGATAGGGTGTACTCCATTGTCTTGGTCTTGAAGTCCTCGAACTACTGCGAGATCTATCAGACCTGGAGCTGAACTCATTAAACTATGTCCTGACAATTGAGAAGGTCCTGCTTCAATGGGTGTTCCTCTCTGGCCTTGCCATCCACCATCTTCCTACCTTCTTGTATCGGCTGTAGCGCAGTGACTACTTCCATAGCCAACTGCCCGCTAATGTCTTGGAATTATTTGAGTTGGGTGCTGCACTTGCACTGACATTCTTCGGCTCAGGCGGCTCACTACTACAGATCCTTTAACTCTTCAGAGCACGTAATCTAAACCATGAGAGGCATTGTGTGCAATGACATCTTCAGTGTTGTCAACTGAGCTTCAGCTTCCCGTGCTTGCTTGGCCAACTGTTCCAGTTAGTCATCCTGGACAACACATTTCCAGAACTGTGTCTTTTTGTCAGCGATCGTCTTCGCCTCCTACTCCATAGCTTCAAACTAGGCTACAAACTCCTCGATCGTATTCTTATGTTTAGAAATCTGTTTAGGTGGCGTGTCAGGGTAAACAAGAGAATTCAGCAGATTGTTAGTTAACTCGAGCTGGGAAATCACCTCCCCAAGTCGCTTAGCTTTGGAAACAATAGTGAGTTTCGTCGTGCTTTCATAGATGTGTTTACAGGCCTCATCAATAGCTTGCTCAACCTTGCTGCAGCTAGCACATAGCTGCGATTTCTTGACAATGAGGCGATCTTGCACCTTCTTTAACTCAATGATTTCATCGCCGGATTTCCACTGCAACTCCTCCTACGTTTTCTTCAATGTGGCAATCTCCTGCGTCTTTTCTTCTGCAAGGCACTCTTTGATCTTCTGCACCTCTTCAGCTTCCCCTTGTAGCTTCTTAGTGGCATCTTGTGACTGCACGTACCGATCACTAAGCTCCTTCTGCCTATCAGCCAACTCCTAGCCGGCACCCTGCTGCAGCTGCACTAAAACCTGGGTAGGTAACTTGTTGAGATTGACAGCAATGCTAAAAAATGGCTATAGCAATGAGTTCACTTCTGTACTTCCTGCGTCAATTGTAGTTGGGGGAACTTGCACGTTCCTAGCCTGTGGCTCGGTGCTAATCGTCAGGAAATCTTGCATCATAGCCTTTTTCGGTGTTGCTTTTGAAACAACAGCAAAAATAACATCTAGATTAAGGCTTACCTCAGTGAACACTTCTTGACTGGACACACACATAGCTTGCACCACAACATTAGATGCATCAGTGATAGCCTTGATGATTCGTTGTAGTTGGTTCTCCATCATCAAGTGGGAGTTGCTACCTACGTCAAATTCCATGCGTCCGGCTTCTAGATCATATTCCGTCGATGACTCTCCATTGGAGTTGTGGAGATATTTCCCTTCTTGGACTAGCTCATCAGGGGCATCTTCTGGTGGCCCTGTGGATATCCCCTCCACGCTCACAGGTTCGTTCCAGTCAGCTGGCCAATATTGAACAATGACCTCCAATTCTGCATTTGTGATTTTGTAGGGCATAGGCAGCCATTGTTTGTTGGGATCCCTTTGTTCCTGGATATAAATGGAATGAGCCCTAATAGAAAACCGAATAATCCTTTGATATTTGGATGCGATGACATTCAATAAGCGGGGAATCTTGATGGCCATGGCCTGTAGCACTTCCCAACAGACCCAAAAATGGATCGCACAATCTTGTTGTCGACTGGGTTCTGTGACCCAGCATAAGTTATGATACCGTGTGCCTTTGCACACCTTTTCCGCAACGACTGACATCGGCTAGTAGTCCTCCAAATCCATCCATGCGACTAAGGAAATGAGAATTAACAACCAACTATAGGAAAAACTACATTCCCCGGCCTGAGTAGCGACAACATCTTCTAATAATTGGTTTAACAGAAACAGGGACCAATTCATTTGCATCCCTTCAGTGCATTTTTGTACACACGCAACCACACCCAAATTGAATTGGATAAGCCACTTCTTCCTAATGATCTTGCTGGCCAAAATGTGTGCCCCAATACGCACTGATCACACAAAAATACTTTCGATGCGATAAGCATTGCCATCGCGTTGCAATCGAAATCTCTCCTTCAACTGCTTGGAAAGATTTTTGTCATCATCCCACCCTTTGAAATACTGCGCTGGATCTTCACCGGCCTTTGTTAACCCCGTAATGTCGGCAATTAGCTCAACCGAGATCGGAATAGGGTCATTCAACTAGACCGTCCCAGCATGAAAGCATGCCAACAGATGTTTGATGCATGCATTTGCTTTGTTCAATCTTCCAAAATGAGGCAGGCATGTTAATGAGCCCCAACAACCTAGACCTATCCAAGCCCTGCGCCCATGGGTGAGGAATCCATATAATAGGCACACCAGATACCGTAGGTACTGATTGATAAGGTTCATCCGCCACATCCTTAAGTAGTAGCAAATCATGGTCTTCATACTTCATCTTGACCAAGGCGGTGACGATGTCCCCCGGGCAAGTCATCCCTTCTAGTAGTGGCAACAACTTCGGCAGATACCTCTGATTCTTGGTGACCTTCCTCAGCTTCGCCCCCGATCGTGTTGGAGCAACACATCCAAGGATATCATTGATAGAGACGTCCCTAGGAACCATAGACTTGATAGCTCTCGAGCTTGATGGGTCGGTCTGTGTTGTGTCTTCCCCTTTCACCCTAGCAGTCGTGCATGTGCATCTCTTCTTCAGTGGTGTGGAATTGGGCTTCTGGGCCTTTCGCTTCGCTCTACGGAACGAAGAGGACCCGATTGGCATGCTCATGACTTCCTCTTCAATCCACGTGGGTCGAATGGGGGACTCCTGCTGGCTTAAAATCTCAACTGTGTTGTGAGTGCGTGGCATGCCACACTCTGCAATCCTCACAATGCAAATGAAATTTCACTTCTTGCCTATTACACTCAATTCTACTCCTGCACTGATCTCAACACTTCACTCAACTCAACTGAGAAATAACTTGCACCCGCATCCCATGCATTCTTATAACTAATTACCCGATCCAACTCATCATTTCCAAATCTACCATGTCTATCATGACCAAATCTGGCATTAATAACCCTAAATCCGTCGGTAATCCCATCTTACTAATGGTCAGATCAGTCATAAATGGGCGTCGCTTCATCAAGCACTGCCAGCTAATGGTATTAATTGTATGTATTTATTATTGATTTGACCACCTTATATTCTTGTAGCTGTCACCGATGGTCTCCCTCGTAACACTACTAAGTGTTATCCTTGCACAGTGTCTTCCTCTGTGCTCACCTCACTACAATCTACTTAAGCATTTTTTTTCTTGCGCAGTGCCTCAAGCATTACACTGCTCATGACCTGTTCTATAGGGATTCAAGCGGCTTCCATTCACAAGTTTTGGTAGTACTACACCATCTAATTGTTGTAATTAAACTGCCCCCCTAGAAGTAATTGAATGAACAAGGTATGGACCTAACCAGTGCATATGTAACTTACCTGGATGCCTCATGAATTTATTGTCATATAATAACACCAAATCTCCCTATGTAAACTACTTGTTCTTAATGTGGCGATCATGCCACGCCTTCTGTCAATCCTTCTCAACATATTGGTGGAAGCATACGACAAAGTGATCCTCTTCTAGTTGGACCAACTGTTCGATGTGCTCCTCTAATGCTTATGCATCATCCATGCATGTCGCAGCAACAATCCGCAGACTAGGAACAGTGTATTCCATAAGCATGACTGCCACTTTCCCATATACCAATTTGAACGGTGTTTGTCCTATCAACCTTTTGCAAGTGGTTTGATATGCCCATAGTGCCGCTGGAATTTTCAAATCCTAGTCATCGTGATTAGTATTGCATACCTTTGTAAGCGCGGTTTCCAATATTTTGTTGAAGGCCTCAACAGTTCCATTTGCCTACGGATGGTAGGGTGGCTTTTCTGATGCTACACTTGCAACTCCTCGGTTAGTGATCTCATGGTTCGATTGATAAAGTGACTCCCCTTGGCATGCATCAATATCCTAGGACATCCAAACCTTGTCACAATATTCTCAAATATGAACTTGGCTTTTGTCGTAGCAGTGCAATCCACAAATGGCACAACCTCCACCCACCTTGTCATATAATCGGTTGCTGTAATGATGTACCGTGCACCAGTCCTCTTTCCTAGTGGATTAATTGGACCCACAAAGTCCATGTCCCATTTATTGAAAGGATGTAGAGTTACTTGTGACACAAGCGGCATCTCATTTAGCCGTGATGTTTTGCTGACACACTGACATACATCACAGCTTCGCGCATAATCTGCCACATCATTATGTAAGGTAGGCCACCATAACCCAGTGTGCAGTAGTCCTATATCCATAGTGTCCTTCCATGATTCTTGCATGTGCTTCTGCTAGAATAGATCCTTGCTCATGTGGTAAGATGCAGTGTGGCAATATTCCATTTGGTCCAAGTTTGTATAGTTTCCCTGCAATTAGCTAGAAATACAAAGCTTTCACTACCAATTGATTCTTCTAATTGGTCGGCAGGTCCTCTAGAGCAACTCCAATTGCCAAGAACTGAATAATTGGAACATAATGGTCATCTGCAATATCTACGCAGAATAGCTATGCATCGGGCAATCCATCATCAATATTGGTAGGCTCTTCTCCTATCTCAATGTGAGACAGATGATCAGGGCCAACATTTAACCGTCCTGGCTTCACAATTATCTCAAAGTCAAATTCCTGAAAAAGTAGCAGCCATCGACAAATATTTCCCCCCAACATAGGCTTATTGACCAAGTATTGCAAAGTAGAATGGTACGTGAACATTTTGAAGTGTCCACCCAAGAGATAGTGCCTAAATTTTTGTAGCGCATAAACCATGGCCAAGCCCTCTCTCTCGGTGGGTGTATAATTTCTTTCTACAAAAGACAAATTCCTACTTGCAAATGCGATTGGATGATCCAGGTCTCCCTCGCCTAGATGCAAAAGTACTACCCCTAGCGCAATAGAAGAGGCATCGACATGGATGTGGAACTCCTTGTTCCAATCAGGGAATACTAGGATGGGCACCAACACCATCTTGGCCTTCAGTGTGTCGAAGCTCCCCTGACACACGTGATTCCAATCAAATGCAACATCCTTCTTTATCATCTTCTCCATAGGGGCTGTAATCACAACATATCCTTTGATGAACTTACGATAGTATCCGGTGTGTCCCAGCATTTCCAGAATCTCTTCACATTAGTCAGTGGTGGAAGACTAAGGATAAGTGCAATCTTCACAGGGTCGACCAATAGCCCTTGCTTGCACATGATGCGTCCTAACAATATTTCGAATGGTGGAAAAAAAAATGCACTTCTTTGAAATTAGTGCAATTTGATGTTGTCAACACCTTTCCAGCGTCAATCGCAAGTTTGCTAAATGATCCCTAACCAAACCATAGACTTCCCAATCATCCATGTATATCTGCAGGAATTTCTAAATGAAATATTTCAACGCAACGACAACCACCCGAGAAAATATTGTTGGTGCATTCTTGAATCCAAAAGGCATGAATGTATATTGAAAACAACCCCATTAAGTGATGAATGTGGTCTTATGCTGATCTTCCTTTGTGATTTGGATCTAGTGATACCCCAAAAATTCATCCGTGAATGAGTACATCTCCTGACCGCCTACCCCTTCAAGGACCTCATCTATAAAGGGAGTTGGAAACAGATCATGTGGGTAGGCGTCGTTCATTTTCCTCAAGTAAACAAAAATAAGAACTTCTCCAGTATTTTTGTCCTAAATCACCATAGGGCTTATCCATTCTGAATCTTCAATGAGCTCAATGATTCCAGCATCCAACATCTGGTCAAGCTCATCTTTGATACGTTCTTTGTATAGCGGGTTCAGTCGATACTACCTCTGTCGCACAGGTTTCTCATCTAGTTTCAATGATATTTTCATCTCCCCTAGATCCCCTAATATCCCTTTCATTTCTGAGAACAGTGTTAAAAATATATCCTGGAACTCATGCAACAGATTTGTGATCTGTGCCATTGTCTTATCGTCCCAATAGTCCCCAATATTAGTAAACTTCGGGTTTTCTTTTGTCCCATTGTTAACTTTTCAGATCTTCAGCGGCTGAATCATGGGGTCGGTTGGTATGTCCCATGCTGTAACATTGTGACTGCCTTCTGATTCCAGAATATTGACATTCCTCATTTCATCATCATCTTTAGGTTCACCAGATATATTGTAGCATGCCATCAGGGATTGCATATGGCACTGTGCATGTGTAGCTACAGGGTATGTGGGTAGCACAACCTTCAATACTACATTGCGGATGACTTGGAGTGCATTGTGGACATCAGGCTTAGCGTCCCAGAAATTAGAAGTCTATGCAAAGCAAATCGACAACTCCTCCCAGGTAATTATGGTTCTGCACAGCTCTGCCACTAGATACTAGGATCTAGGCATTTCATCCAAAGTATGAACAAAAGCATGGACCCACTCATCCTTCGGTCATGATTCCCACAAAGCATGACATTCCATTAAATTATTGGTGGGGTTATTCCACCCATCATATCTCCTGGGGGGATAGGTCTCTAAATCACCAAACTGCACCATCATCAATTGTCAACACTGTGCCCATTCATGGATTGCTTGTTTGTGAGTCACCCACCAGCGTGTTGGGGTAGTCTTCAATGCTTCCTCCAGTGCCAATAGCCTCTGTAGTTCAAATACTTTCTCTTCAAATTCTTGGAGGAATTATAACAACTCTGGTATCCCCTCGTAGATTGGAAGCTCGATGATCTCAGTTGTAACACAACATAGAGATTGCGTGATTAGTCAACACTTTCTAAAAGACACCTCATGAAGCCAATTTTTCCAATTTTCTAAAGCATCATCAGAATCAGAGGACGCAGAGCTAGCGCTGCACCATCCAAGTTAGCCATCGACAATAGGGTGGATATAGTCCTCAGAGATATTGTAGGCATGATCCCATCCTCTACCAACCTCATCCTTGATAGGTTCAATATACTAGCGTCCTTCCTGAGGGTCCATGGGAGCAATGACTCTAATATCTTGGTTTTCGAATGTCATAAAATGCTTCTTGAAATTGATAACTGCCATGCTATCATTGGCCCATCCAATCCCTAACAGGGAAAGATAAGATCCTCCACCATCAACTACTTCAATGACGTTGAAATCAACATACGTCTTCATACCTTCGACATCGACGACCAAGTTCGAGACACGGCTAATAGGCTGAACCTTGGCTTGATTTTCTAGTCGCAGTTGCATAGGGGACCACCCCAATGTTGGATTCCCCATCAACTGCCAAGTCTTCTTGGTCAAAATATTCACATCTGACCCTAGATATAGAATAACAGGATCGACTTGGTATTCCCTTATCTGGATGACGTTCATTCTCATCTCTTTACCTGTCTTTCTCTTCTGGAGGGAATTTACTGCGAAATCCTTTAGTGTCTAATTTCGTTGGCACAACAACTTCTCAATCTCACCAAGAGCCTCGAGATCTCTAGCTAATGACAGATAGCTCTCAAAGAACTGTTGCAA
The DNA here is from genome assembly GCA_001517045.1 of Pseudotsuga menziesii. Lineage (NCBI taxonomy): Eukaryota > Viridiplantae > Streptophyta > Pinopsida > Pinales > Pinaceae > Pseudotsuga > Pseudotsuga menziesii. The sequence goes on along the minus strand of LPNX011017459.1, from coordinate 111,268 downwards.
GGTACCATGCTGTCGCAATGGTCCTACCTCTACAGAAGGATCAAAAGTAGATGGCATTTCAACAATAGGAAACTTACCCGGATTCCTCCCGATTGCATGCTTGGCCTGAAAAAATGTCTCTTTCTCTTTCGTAATATCAAATCCTACCTTTTTCTTCCTTACAAACTGAAATTGTTGACGGGGTCCATCTTCTCCAGTCGTTGCACCTGCACCAGTGACAACAACAATGTTGACAGCCTGGGTACTAGGTTCTGCTAGAATTATCGCAACCGTGGGTCCTTGATTTAGGTTATGATCTTGGTTCAGGGGTGGATTTTGAATCAAAGACAAGTTCATTGTCTGATTTTGAGTCTATAGCAGGATCTGAGGCTAATTATGCAATGACTATAGGCTCTGGACTTGGTTTTGGTTTTGGAACTAGTTCTACAACTGAGGGATGTTTTAGACCCGCCACTTCGCAATCAACTGACAATAACTTTTGAAATTATGCTCACTTGCTACGCAGTATGTATACTATGCATGGAGACACTCCCTATGATAGTTTCCAAATAACCCATAGGTGTAACACTAGATGGATTCTTAACCTTATCTGAAGCCTCCTCCTTGTCCCCTAAATCCTCCTCAGAATCCTCCTCGAAATCCTTTAGTTTGTTGATATTATGGTTGGGATAGCTGCTGCGGGGGATTCATTTGCTACTGAATGTAGTGCATTTCTTGAACATACTGCAGTTGAGGCTGAGTAATCGACACTTGATTATACTATGGTCGCGGTGCAAATTATGGTTGTGATGCGAATTGCGGCCACGGTGTGAACTGTGGTTGTGACTGCGACAAAATAAACTACATTTGCGGAGGTGGTACATACTATACTGTTGGTTGTATTATCTGTGGCTGCAACTGCTAGATCACCCGAGGATCCTCTCCCTTCACAAAATAGGAATCATATGTTCTCTCTTGAAGTAGGTGGTAAGCTCAACAGTCTTTATCCTTCTTCCCTACTAAGCAACAAAAGGAGCAATACAAAATTTCTACCTTCGTAACCATATTTTGCATGTAGATACTATTTTCATGTTGATGCCTGTATACCTGACATACGTGACACCATGTCACACCATCGCAACTCAAAGGGTTCGACACTCCTGAGAGAAAATAATTTTGGAAAGTCAAACAATTGTCCTTGGTGTGTCCATCTATACGACACTGCGTGCACCATAGGTCATCATGCTCTTCTTTTTCCTTCTTAATATCCTGCAGCTGGAGTGTCAAATTTTCTAGCTGTGCCTGAATCTGGTTCATGCCAACTACAATCTCCCTAATAGGTGAAGCTTCTAACTTCATCGCCATCTCCAGGGCCTCATTTTGCGTTGCTATATTTTGCTACATTAATGGCTATCAAATGTGCGGAACTAGTGAAGCAATGAACCACTCCTTATGCTGAACATCACTCATTTTGAAGCCGACTCAAACCATCAACGTATTAAACCGTTGATCAAAATCCCAAATAGTTTCATTCAAAAACTTGCTTGATCTCCTTGAGTTCTGTAATATATTGGGTCTCATATTTGGGTTTCTTAAATTCCTCAAATAGTCCTTCCTGGATCTCATTCAGTGTTTTCATCATGGTCCCCTGAGGAACCTGCATGAATCTCATATACCAGTCAAGTGCATGACCCCTGAGGGTGGTATCCAATTGGCTTCTCTTAATATCATCATCCACACTCTATCTGGAAGTCCAAACTTCTTCACATAAGAACCAGTACTGCTCTAGGTCATCAGTCTTGTTTCCATGGAATATTAGTAACTTCATCTCGTCGCACACCATTCTGGGCCTTCTTCCTACAAACGATGTTCTACTACTAGACTACTGCTGGCATGTTAGATAAGGTGACATAGAATGCGCTTTTCTACCTATTGGTGGAGTAGTACATGGAGGAGTGGACACGTTACTTCTAGGGTTTGAGATTCCTACCATCTTGGGCATAGCCTAGGTCTGGTCATCCTTGTCATCACTATAGAGTCACTTCATCCCATGTATTTTTTCTTCGTGGTCTTCCATCTCGATCGCAACAAGACCATCCCCTGTCCTCTACCTCTTCTCTTGTCGAAACCTTGCTCCTCCCCTCGTACAACCAATTGTTTCCTCGATAACCGTCATAGTCTCGTCAAAACTCATACCCATCTGCCCCTTATATTTCCATTTCCCTCCCCCCTTTCATCACAGTGTCCACGGCCTACACACACTAGAGTTCCACTACTCAAGGTGCATTTTTAGAATACCCTTCTCAGAGATAAGCATCTTAATAGATAATTGTAGAGACAACAAGAACCTACCTTGTGGCGCATTGAAGAACTCTCTCTTTACTTCGTTGTATGCCTTATTGGTATTGACTGCAAACTCAGTGATGTATCCTTCCAGAATACTATCCGACCATACTTTGACAGCTCGTGATGCTTTGTTGCCGGTTTCTTGTAGCTCCTAGATTAATCAAGGGGTCCAGGATGTCATCTCTCCTCCTTGATGGTTATTCTTCTTATAAGTGAACTACGCTATCCATTCATACAGTATGACCAGAAATTCACAAAAGAACCATTCATAGGGACCATCGTAGATATATCTGTTCAGCCACCTAGACCTAGTTGTCGACAACTTCAAATTTTGATTCTCTGTTTCAGTGAACTCTCACAACTTTAGGTCAAACCATCATTCAATCTCTAGTTTTGTTGGATTCCACAATATATCCTTCCTTCAATTGCAACAAGATCTCAGAAACGAAACCATTTGTTGGCGTGACCCACCAACAAAGCCTCATCGACAGGGGTTCCCACTTTGTCGATGCCCAACCAACGCGATCCCCTTGAGTGCTGGCCCATGCAGGTTTGACCCCACCTGGAAA
>LPNX011017459.1:80874-103374 GCA_001517045.1 Pseudotsuga menziesii | reverse complement strand
ACATGGTGATCACCATATTCATCATCATCATCATCATCATCGCTGTCGTCGTCGTCATCATCATCATCATCATCTTCATCATTTCATATGAGATCAACAAGGTGATCACCAACTTCATCATGATGATATTCATGAACTAATTCATCATCATCATAATATCTGTGAACTAATTCATGGTTGTGGAAATTGAACCCAAGTGATAGAACAATTGCACTCACAAAATTGCTAATCAAACATGCAAAATTACAAACAAAGGAGACCGAAATTGGAGCATGACACTAATCTGTATTGAATAAGTGTACAATAGCCAACCTTTTGAAGTAATAGGCTTCTGCAATATATAATTACATGAGAGATTCAAATGTATAAGGATGCCATTCGAAATAGTCAAAAAGTAGGCTTACTAAATCTAGTCAAATCCCCTATAGGTGCATAAAGCAGTTTCCAAATCCACTTAGAGGCTCATGAATTGGCAAAGTCAAGTAGGCAAGCTAATAAGGGATGGAAAGACAAATCATACATGCTTTTATTAGGAGAAAAGGATGGAGGATGATGAGGGAAAAAAACAAGTCAACTACACCTAGTCTTACTTTCCCTTTTGCCATAAATCTCAATAAAGCAGGAAACTTAGCAGAAAAACCAGATATGCGCTAGGGAGGATCTGGAATAAAGCAGACATGCTAAATATGGTTTCTAGGAGGTTTCCCAAGCACTCCATGACTCAATTTTAGCAAGTTTGACTTCTAGGACATGTGGAAGACAACTTGCATAGAGTGGAATATAGGAAACTAGGCAAATAAGACAAAAATGGATTAATTAATGTCTAAGGTAGCTAACTATGGGTTGATTATTCTAACACCCCCCCTTAAGCTTGACTTTATGAGTAAATTTCAGAAAAATATAGGGCCTAGCAACAAGGCTTAGTCACCCTTTACATACTGCATGTCCATTTAACCAAGGAAAGAGGCAAAAACCCAGTGGGAAAATCCTCCCTTAAACATGGACAGTAAAACAAAATTTGAAAATATTGTCATCAATCATGCTTCACAGCATGATCAGCAATCCCCAGCAGTGATTTGAGATTGCTAAATGTCTTCTCACAAAAAACTTTGGTGAAGATGTATGCTACTTGTTCTGAAGATGCACATAAGAGTAGGTGAATGGTGCCATCATGCACAAGCTGTCTGATGTAGTGCATATGGATCTCAATGTGTTTGGTTCTCTATCTCTGAACTGGATCATCGCAGATTCGAACGGTACTAAGATTATCATAATAGATAATAGTTGAAAACTCTAATTCGAAGCCACACTGACTAATATTCCCTGCAACTTGTTGGGCTTAGGGAAGACCCGGGTTCTATACTTTTGTCTTCACACCAACAAAAGACCCATAGTGTTGGCCCTTTCGGAAACAACTTGCGAATAGGTTGTAGTCTCACCCAAAATAGCTATGGGGTGCCGTAGAATTAGGTTTTTGCAAGCAGAAGAGGGATATTACTGTAACTTTAGCCTTTAACAAATAATAATCATACAATATAGAGCTTCGACATTCACTTATATAGCTTCGCAGATAGATAAACAAACAGTGTCTTGCTTAACCCTTAACTGGGAATTCACAACGAAGTTAGGAATTAGCAGTGATCTTACTTATTAGTTATTTACTTATCAATGCATAAAAGGACAAAGCAGAACAACACAAAGAACACCAGATATAACGTGGTGCACCCCCAGTGTAGGGGCTACGTCCACAGAACTATTTTTTATTCAACTCTTTACAAAAACCACAGTTCTGATCTGCGCACTCAACTACATATCCCTTCAATGCCTCAAAGCTGCGCACTTAGCTACAGATCTCTGCGCACACAGCTGCAGACCTTCTTAATCACCCAAAAAACCTCTGCGCACACAGCTGCAGAGGTCATCCATGCACTTAGCTGGGACTTAACCTTTCTTACAAAACTTAGCCTTAGCTTCGCATCAATTCATCTTACATCAAAAGCCTAACCTGACTTCTTTACAAGAGTGCTTATTTATACAGTGTACTTATTACAAAACCATGAGCTTAAACCATGGGCACCCTGAACCCTAAACCCTAGACTTAAACCATGGGTTTATTACAAAAAGAGGGCTTTGACTCAACCCTGACACCCCTAATACTATTTTGAGTCGTAACTCCGCTTACAAGCTTCCACAACAACCACACAGTTACCAAACTTAAGGACCGTTAAGGTGCGCGCCCCAACAGGTCCCTAAGACTCACCAGTGTCCTGTCCTAGGACACTCTACTACTTTTCTGGTGGTATGCACTGCTTGCTGAAGCCATACATGCTGTCGTCAGCTCCTTGTTCCTTCTTTATGGTATTCCTTCGCACTCTGTTAGGCTCTGTATCCGTCTGCATCTCTGAATATTTATGATGGTCATGGGACTCATTGGGCCTTCTAAATCTATCAGCGACACCATCCCATGAATTGCCTCCCGTTCATGTCCTATCGAACATTTGACCATCTACAACTTTGGGTTCTTAACAGATGGTACCCCTGGGATTGCATGCCAATGTAATTTTGCATAAGACAAACAATATGCCTCCATTCTGCTAAGCCAGGAGGATACATCTCGGGATCCTCCTGAGTCTTTCCTGAGGGCTTGTGCTTTTCTTAATTCCACTTAGAGCGAACTTCAGCCTTAAATTTCTTTCTGGTTGATCGTGTCTACATTGGCTGCTTCGGCGCTGGGAACATCTCCTTACAGGGTGGATTTCTCATAAGGTTCTGCAAACCTCTCTCCCTGAACTCTCGCAACAATTCCTAGACTTCGTGATCATTCAACATGGTGCTAATTGTAAACTCAAAGAGGTGCACAATACAAGAGTCGCATGCCGGTGTAGCTTCTTATAGAGTCCTGCAACAAAATCTGTCATCATGGTGCATTAATGACGCCGAATCTGATGGAGTGGTAGAAATCCTGTCCACACGGCACTAGATTTTCCCAAGATCTCATCATTACAGGAAGTTAAGGCAGTTCACATGCTGGCGCCGCCAAGTCTAGTTTGTCCCATCAGTCACATTTTAGGCTACGACACACCTTTGGTCTTCGACATAACCACTAACTTCAGCTTCGCCTTAATGAGTACCTTTGACACAATATTGACCTTCGATCCATCCTGAACCACGCGGAAACCAAACTTCAACCTTCAAACTTTGACAATCTTCAACACTTCGTAGCTTTGAGAACAACTTCATTATAGTCTAGTACCCAATTTAAACTTTTTTTGGTACTTAGAATCTCCTTTTTTCTGTTACTTCTGATTAGGGGGTCCGGGCTTGTCCCTATACTTCTTTAATATACTTCCATTCAATTTAGCTAACTGGACTACGCCACCATCAGTAACTTTCTGCACTATGTATGGTCCTTTCCAATGTGTCTTGAACTTACCTGGGAATTTCATGAATTTACTGTCATATAAGAGCACAAGATCACCCTGCTGGAACTGCTTCTTCTTGATGTGTCTATCATGCCATGCTTTTTCTCAATCTTTCTGCACTTGCGGCTGGAACCCTGCAATGAATCTGTCCTTGTCAAGTTCTAGTATCTTTTCCAGCCTTTCTTTCTTATAGTTGGGTCATCCATCTCTATGAAAGCAGATATTTTGAGGCTAGGAACAATGTAATCCATGGGCATGACTGCTTCTTGTCCATATACCAACCTAAAAGGTGTATGGCCTGTCAACTTCTTACAGGTGGTTCTATAAGCCCATAGTACTGCTGGAATTCTAAGATCCCAGTCATTTCTGTTAACATTGCAAACCTTCGTCAGAGCATGTTCAAGGATCTTGTTAAAGGCTTTGACAGTTCCATTTGCTCGAGGATGATAGGTAGTACTCTTCTGATGATATACTTGAAATTCTTCAGTCATTACTTCAATAGTATTATTTAGAAAATGTGATCCTTGATCACTCATAAGAATTCTAGGACACCCAAATCTTGACAAGATGTTATCGAATATGAACTTCACAACTGTAGCACCGCTACAGTTCTTGACTAGTTGAGCTTCAGCCCAACGGGTAAGGTAGTCAGTTGCTGTAATAATGTATCTTGCTCCTGATTTCTTCACAGGGGGATTGATAGGGCCAACAAAATCAACAGCCCACTTGTCAAATGCTTGTAAATTTACTTGCGGAACTAGAGGCATCTCATCCCTCCTAGATGGTTTTCCTGTCATTTGACAGATGTCGTAGCTATGGCAATATTCTCTTGCATCCTTATGAATTGTGGGCCACCACAATTCAGCTGTCAAAATCTTCTGTGCTGTAGCTTTTCCTGCATAATGACCTCCTGCTGCTCCAGAATGTACCTCATCCAAAATCAATGGATTTTCATGCTCCAGGACACATCTGCGCAGTATTTCATCTGGTCCCATCTTATACAGCTGTCCTGCTATTAAGGTAAATTCGGCTGCTCTAACCACCGGCTGCTTCTTCTGCTATGTTGTCATCTCAGCGGGTGCAAAAATTGTAGATAAATACTAAACAATATCCTAAAAATATTCATCAACCATCTGGATGGAAAACAACTGGGCATCAGGAAGACCTTCGTCCAAACTAGTGGGCTCTTCTCCTGACTAGAGCCGTGACAAGTGGTCAGGTCCTAGGTTAAGTCATCCAGGATTAACTATGATCTCAAAGTCATATTCCTGAAACAAAATTATCCATCTACATATCCTTCCACCTAGCACAGGCTTGTTAACCAAATACTTCAAAGCAGAGTGGTCAGTGAACATCTTAAAATGAGACCCTAACAGATAATGTCGAAAATTTTGCAATGCATAAACCATAGCTAAACCTTCTCGTTCTGTCGTAGTATAATTTTTCTCTGCTGTGGACAATTTTCTACTTGCAAAAGAAATAGGGTGATCGATATTACCTTCACCTGACTGAGCCAATACTATACCCAGAGCAATGGAGGATGCATCAACATTCACATGAAACTCCTTATTCCAGTCAGGGAATACCAAGATAGGGGTAGTGACCATATTTTCCTTCAAAATATCCAAGCTCGCTTGACACTCAGGTGTCCATTCGAACTTAATATCTTTCTTCAACTACTTTTCCATAGGTGCTGTAATCTGAGCATATCCTTTGATGAATTTCCTGTAATATCCAGTATGACCAAGCGTAGTGCAAAGTTGTTTAACGGACTTCAGAGGTGGCAGGTTCACAATAATAGCTATCTTCATAGGATCCATCATCAATCCTTGCTTACATACAATGTGACCTAGCAGAATTCCAAAAGGTGCACAAAAGATACACTTTTTCAAGTTCAAGGAAATCTGATACTGTCTACACTTGTCCAGCATAAGTCTTAAACTAGCTATATGGTCTTTTAGTAACCCAAAGATAGTCCAATCATCAAAATAAACTTCTAAGAATTTATGTATATATTCTTTAAATGCAGAGATTCCTACTCTAGAAAACATAGTAGGTGCATTCTTCAATCCAAAGGGCATAACTGTGTACTGAAAGGAGCCCATTTCTGTAGTGAAGGTTGTCTTATGTCGATCCTCTGGAGCAATTCTGATATGATGGTATCCTGGAAATCCATCAGTAAAAGAGTACACTTCTTGACCTCCGACATTGTCTAAAACTTCATCTGTAAAGGGAGTAGGGAAAGGATCATGCAAACAAGCATCATTCAGCTTCCTTAGATCAACACAGATTCTAATTTCTCCCTTAGTCTTCTTTTCTTGCACCACCATAGGACTGACCCACTCAGATTCTTCAACAGGCTCAATGATTCCTACAGCAAGCATCTTATCTAGCTCCATTCTAACTTTTTCTTTATACTTAGGGTTCAGCCTATAAGGGTGCTGTTTCACAGGCTTTGCATCAAGTTTCAAAGGGATATTTATCACTCCTATATCACCAAGGATACCTTTCATCTCTGAAAACTTCGTCGGAAATAGGTCTTGATATTCATGGAGAAGTTGGGTCACTTTGCTTACCATTTCTTCATCCCAATAATCTCCAATGGTAGCATACTTAGGTTATTCTTCTGATCCAATGTTGACTATCCATGTCTTCACGGGCTGAGTCACTTCAGGTGCTTCGACTGCTAGTCCGTGTACTTCGCAGTGTCCTTCTAACTCAGGAATGTCAATGTTGCGTGGATCATCATCCTCGTCAATTGCGAGGTTATAACATTCTACTGCATTAGCTTCTTGTTCTTTCCAATCAGGTCAGTATTCTGCTACTTCTTGATCATCAAACACCTTAGTATGGATCAACATGATAGCTGCATCTAAAGCTGGACAAACTTCATTAATATAAAATGTAAGCACAAAACTATCAACAAGACAATCCCAACTGACAGTATCCTGGCAAAGCTCAGCCTCTACATACCAGTTCTTTGCTATCGGTTCCAGAGTATGCACAAACCTATGTACCCACTCTTCACGAGGGACACACTTCTAGGCTTTGTAGCATTGCTCTAAATGTTCCTGAGGGCTAGTCTTACCATTAAACCTGCTTCGCAACTCCTGTGGCTGATCCATGAATCTCAGGCGGAGGGACTTTTGACAAGTTTCCCAACTAGGAATGTACTTTTTATGGCCATTCCACCATCTAGCAGATGTGGCTCTAAATACTGAATCTAGAGTCTCCTTTTTCTGTGAGTCTGGTACCTGCTCTAAGAATTGTAGAATAAAATATTCTGGGTCTGTTAAGCCATCATAAGTAGGTAGGAATCTTGTCTGTGAGCCAAGCCACCTAAGACACTTAGTAATTCTTGCACACCGGTGTCCATGGAGTTCATAAAGTCTATTCTTCCAATTCTCTAAACCATCGTCTGAATCCATCATGCAGGAGTTGTCACACTGCCAATCCATGATACCTTCGGCAATAGGATCAACATAATCTTCTTTGTTAGCTGTGATGTTGCAGATATGATCCAAAACATCCTGATCTTCATCTCTGAGTGGTTTTGTGTACCTTTCTCCTTGGGAAGGGTCCAAGGGTACTATGACTCTCAAACCTTTCCCTTCAAAAGTCATATGTCTCTTTTTAAGGTTAATGACTGCATCATTGTCGAGTTCCCACTCAATACCTAGCAAGGATGGGTAGGGGTTGCTGTCATCAATTATCTCAATGACTTCAAATTCTGCTACAGTACAGACGCCATCAATATCTACTGGGACACTCTGAAATCTTCCTAGGGGCACAATCTTCTGTTGATTGGATAACCTCAATTGTATAGGGGACCATTCAAGGGTAGGTTTTCCCAGCTGTTCCCAGGTATGCTTAGTTAAGACATTTAATTCTGATCCTAGGTCCAAGATGACATCAGTCATGTCATATTCTCCTACCTGAGCATGCAATATCATTTCTCTTTCTGTTCTTCTGACTCTATTAACAGTTTTTTCCTTACCAGAGTTTCGCTGAGGTTCGCAAGAAGGAAGAACTTTCTGCAACTCATTTAAAGCATTCTGATTTCGTAAGAGCTTCATACAACTCTGTAAAAAGGAAGACAGTGTACTTACTTTATCTGTCGAAGCTTCTTGAGACTGTGACTGCTGATAATGTGGTTGCGCAGGTGCTACTGATGGGCTCGGATCAGAAAAGTCTTTCTTGGCTTCCATAAATGTGTCTTTTTCTCTTTCCACATCAAAGGTTGGAATTTTCTCTAGGGCCTTGTGAACCCAAGCCTCATCAGGTTGTTCCTCCTTATGCTGTACTTGCGTCGTAGTTGCACTCCTTGTAACCACATTAATGGCTGGCACAGGTATTTGTTCTACAGCAATCATTTGAATATTCTGGGTAGGAGCACTATTTCTTTCTTGAATCTTAGCTATTAGCTGCGGGCACTGCTCAATGACATGATCAACTGCTCTACAATATTGACACATCGTATTTGGGTTTCGACAGTCTCTAGCGAGATGTTCGGCCTGGTTACAGTTATAACACACAACCTGGCCTCATCCTCTTCTAGCCATACCACCACAACCACGACCTCCAAAAGTACCTCTATCGGATGTACTACCACGGTAACCATATCCATCATTGCTTTGTCCCTCATTTTGTACCCTATAGGCATCATAGGTTCATTCTCTCATGAGGTCAAAACTGTGACATTCTTCCTCATTGTGGCCAACTGACTTATAGAACTTGCAATAGGGGTTCTTAGGTACTTGCACATACCTCTGTAGCAGATAGCAGTCTTCAGGTCGATGCTGACCAGTTGTCCGACAGATTTCACAATATAGAACTTGAGGGTTAAACGGGTTTGGCGCACCAGTATTCAAGTAATTTCTTACCACAGGACACTGTTCCTTGTCGTGACCTTCTATCCAACATCATGTAAACCAAACCTCCTCTCGACTGGCTTTCCCTTTCTTCATATCGCAAAGCTCCAGAGCCATCGCCGCCAACTGCGCTTGTATTTGAGCTATACCAGAATTATCTTCGACAGGAGCTATTTCAAGCTTCGTAGCAATATCCAAAGCCTCTTGCTGATCAACAACCTTCTATTACATGAGGGGCGTCCTAATATGTGGTAACAATGCTACAATGAACCATTCCTTATGCTGCGCTGTTCCAATAGTGAAGTTAACTTGATTGAGCAGAACTTTGAACCTCTGATCAAAGTCCCAAACTAATTTTCCTCGCCTTTGCTGAATCTCTTTTAGTTCAGTTATACACTGTGACTCTGATTTAGGTTTCTTAAACTCTTTGATCATTGCTGCTTAATATCAGCCAAGACATGGTTCTGAGTACTAGAAAACTTCATGAACCAGGTCAAAGCTCGGTCTCTAAAATAAGTAACGAGCTGCGCTCTTCTTATATCTTGATCCGTAATGTTCTTAGCAGTCCACACTGCTTCACATAAGAACCATAACTATTCTGGATCCTCTGATCCAGTTCCTTTGAAAACAGGGAGCTTAATATCATCATGCATGTGGGCCATATTGGATCTAGGGGGGTTTGGAGGGGGACTGGAAGTAGGCGGGGCGGAACTTACTGGGGTAGACTGACCTGCGACAGGAATACTTGGGCTAGGGTTACTTTCAGACTACAATGGGTTCTCAGGGATAACATGTCTTTGCTGCGGGGTTACCAGAGGGTTTCCAATAGAAGGGGTTTCTTTGGGCTCTGAGTCTGCGGGACTTACAGGGAAGTACTTGGTATTATGACATAGGGTATAGGATCCAAAATCTCTCTTGTACCTTTTTCCACTTCGCAGCAAACCACTTTGCTCGTCGAAGGCACTTTCACTTGCAAACATAGGTTAGTAATACTAAATCTAATAGTTTGATTCAATGAGAAATATACCTTTTTCTGCCAATAGCATTTTAATTCTCAAACTAAAAGAATTCAAGTACTTACCCCTTGGTCCTTTGAAAAACTGTCGTTCGGCTTCGCTAAAGGAATTACTCGTGTCGATGGCAAACTCTGTCACAAATGCTCCAAGGGGTCGCGTTGTCCAGAAATCAACAGCTTGGGATATCTCAGTGTTCACCCTTTTCAATATATTAATTCTTGTGGGGGTCCAATCAGGAAATTGACCGTCTTGGAAGTTCGTCCTTCTCTTTGTTAACCTGGATAACCACTGGTGCAACTCTATGTGGATACTACCAAAGAAAATTTCGTAAACATCAGAAAAAACGTACCTTTGTAAAAAGTCGTTTGCACTACGACGCGGATCTTTGTTCTCTTGTTCAGCAAAGTTCAGATAAGTCTCTTCAATCCAATCACCGATTTCTTTCATGGAGGGTCTCCAAAACATAGCCCTTCAGGTACGACGCAGATCCCTCTTAAGCAGATACTAAGTTCAACCGAAAACGGAACCAATTTTTTGGGCTTAGGGCAGACCCAGGTTCTATACTTTTTTCTTCGCACCAACAAAAGACCCACAGTGTTGGCCCTTTTAGCAACAACCTGTGAACAGGTTGCAGTCTCACCCGAAACAACTATGGGGTGCCGCAGAATCAAGTTTCTGCAAGTAGAAGAGGGATATTACTGTACCTTTAGCCTTTAACAAATAATAATCATACAATACAGAGCTTCGACATTCATTTATATAGCTTTGCAAATAGATAAACAAACAGTGTCTTTCTTAACCATTAACTGGGAATTCACAGCGAAGTTAGGAATTAGCAGTGATCTTACTTATCAGTTATTTACTTATCAATACATAAAAGGACAAAGTAGAAAAACACAAAGAACACCAAATATAATGTGGTTCACCCCCAGTGTAGGGGCTACATCCACAGAACTGTGTTTTATTCAACTCTTTACAAAAACCACAGTTCTGATCTGTGCACTCAGCTGCAGATCCCTTCAATGCCTCAAAGTCTCACACTTAGCTGCAGATATCTACGCACACGGCTGCAGACCTTCTTAATCACCCAAAAACCCTCTGCGCACATAGCTGCAAAGGTCATCCATGCACTCAGCTGGGACTTAACCTTTCTTACAAAACTTAGCCTTAGCTTCACACCAATTCATCTTACATCAAAAGCCTAAGAAATATCAGGTCGAGTATGTGTAAGGTAATTCAAACACCCAATCAACTGCCTATAGAGTGTATTATTTACCATAGGAGAAGAACCCGCTTCTTCAAGCTTAACTCCTGAAAGGAAGGGAGTCTTGCTTGGATTGTAATCTTTCATGTTGAACTTGTTAATTAAATCTAAATCATACTTGGACTGATGTACTTTTATTCCATGTTAGGATTGAGCAATTTCGAGACCCAATAATTGTCTCAGCAACCCCAAATCAGCCATAGAAAATGCATGGTTCATTGCATCCTTCAAGGAGGCAATCTCTTTCTTTGAACTTCCTGTAATCAGAAGGTCATCCACATACAAGACAATAATCATCAAATAACCATGAATCAACTTTAAATAAACATTAGGATCAGACTTGTATCGAACAAAACTCAATGACAACAGAAATCCATCAATCTTGGCATACCAAGCCCTGGGGGCTTGCTTAAGCCCACACAATGATTTATTTAGCCTGCACACAAAAGATGGATCAGTAACAAACCATTGAGGTTGCTGCATGTAAATATCTTCAATGAGATCTCCATTCAATAAATCACACTTCACATCCATGTGATGTACCTCCCACTGCTTCGAAGCTGCAATGGCTAAGGCTAGCCTGATGGAGTCCATATTTGCCACTAGTGCAAAGGTTTCATTGTAGTCAATACCATGTACCTGTGAGTATCCCTTGGCTACCAATCTAGCCTTGTATTTCAAAGTTGAACAATCAGTAGCAAACTTAGTTTTGAAAACCCACTTACATTGAACTAGCTTCCTCCCTAGGGGAAGATCAACCAGTTCCCAAGTGTTGTTCTTCTGGAGTGAGATGAATTCTTCTTTCATGGCTGATTGCCATCTTGGATCATGTGCTGCATATTCATATGTCTGCAAGTTTGATTCAACCATCAGATAGCACTTCTCTGCAAACAAAGGGTCTTTCATACACAGGGCACTCTCAAATTGAGATCTAGTCCTCCTAGGATCACTAGGATTTCCAGCTAGTTCCCCAGCTGTATGAATGGTCTATGCTGACCATTTTGGTCTTGTAGGACTATAAATATATGCAATTAAATCATCATTATCAGACATATCAGAATCAGAAAACTCATTTGTCTCTTCACATACATTCATTGGTTCTGGCGGTGAAGAAGACTCTCTAACTTCAACTGCTTCTAAAGGCTCTTCTTGGAACTGAACACTCCTTTCAATGAAGGATTTTTTTGTGCTCAAGTTGATTAGCTTGTATGCTTTTGAAACTTTATAATACCCAACAAATAGGCACTCTTGTGTTTAGGGCTGCAAAGCCTTTATATTTTCAGTTGGAATTCTAGCCCAAGCCTTTGAGCCAAAAATCCTGAAATGGGTGACATCTGGCTTGTGCCCACTCTAAGATATTTATGAGGTGCAGAGGTGCAGAGGTTCTCTCATGACTAGCTCTCTCATATTTGTGCTCTGGGTGTTTTCCTAGGATACAACCTTGACAGACTCCCTTGTAAAACTTAATCTTTGGTAACACTATGACCATTTCTTTTTCACTTAGATTAGAAAGATATTTATAGTTGAGATGGCCAAATATTTCATGCCAAATATTTTTTGCCTCATTAGCATGAATCATAAGAGTATAGGGGTTTGAGTAGGGTAGAAAATGTGAAAACATGTATACCTTCGAAGTGTGATCTACAACTCCTTTTGCAATGACTTTACCATTCGAGATCTCTGTGATCGCAACATCATCACGGGAGAAGATGACCTTCTTTGGAGACCTTGTGTGAGTCATTTGATACACTGACAAGAGGTTAGAGGCAAGACCTAGAACATACAATACATTACTGAACTTACCATGGTTAATATCAATCCTTCCTTTCCCCAAACTATCAGTGACAGAGTCATCTCCCAGCGCTATTGTTGGACCTTTCAACAGGTGAAGAGAGGAGAATGCCTCCTTGGTCGAAACCATATGTCTTGAAGGTCCAGAGTCTATGATGAAGCTAGGTGATCTTGATGTGCTAGAAACCAAGGCATGTAATCTCTCTCTGTCCTCTGAATTTGATCCTCCTTCCCTCTTCTTTGAGCAATCAGGAAGGGAGATGTTATTCTTCTCCAAGAGTTGGGTCAACATGTCAATTTGATTCTTCATGCAGGAGCTTTCAGGATGATATCCCTTACTGCAATATGCACACTTGCTCATTTCTCCTTTGTTCTTCTTCTTCCAGAAGTTATTCTTGGAGCCTTGGGGCTCCTCTTGAGACTTGTTCATGTCTCTCTTTTGCTCAGGTGGCTTCTTAGCTTTATTCTTGCCTTTTGAATCCACCCTCGAATCTCCAACAACCAAATCTTGGTCTTTGGAAGGTTTTATGGTGCCCATCATCACCAGTTTATCTTGTTCTTGTGTGAGGGATTCCATGAACTCTGCAAGCTTAGGCATCTTCCAGGCTCGAGATGTCAACTTGGTGGCATGGAAGGTCCAAAAAAACATTGAAAAGTTAGGGCCAAGCCTCGAGAGTATGGCCAAAACTAGTTGCTCTTCCTTCTTTTCAATTCCACACTGTTTTAGCTGCAAAACAAGGGCTTTAAACATGGAAAAGTAGAGTTGCAGGGATTCAAAGCTACTGGGACTCAAAGAGATCAATTCATTCTTGATTTGATGTCCTCTCATCTCATTTGTCTTACCAAAAAGCTCTACAATCTTCTCCCATACTTCATTAGGTGATGTCAATCCATTAAGATGGAAGAGGAGGTCTCTTGATATGCTCAGACATAAAAGACCATAGGCCTCATCCCTCATGTTGTGCCATTTAATTTTCTCTGCAGCTACATTGGGCTCTGCCTCAGTTTCCATAGTCACCCTGTAGAGAAATTTTTCTCTCAACAGTATCTCCATATCTTCTTTCCATTCAAATAAATTAAATGGAGTTAAGATGATCTTTTGAGATTGATCCGTAGCTCAGAACTGTGCCCTTCAACCAGCAGAATGTGCTCCCAGTCAAGATGTTGAACCTAAAAGGAGAGAAATTGATCTACAAAGGCTCTGATACCATGTGGAAATTGAACCCAAGTGATAGAACAATTGCACTCACAAAATTTCTAATCAAACATGCAAAATTACAAACAAAAGAGACTGAAATTGAAGCATAACACTAATCTGTATTGAATAAGTGTACAATAGCCAACCTTGTGAATTAATAGGCTACTGAAATATATAATTACATGAGAGATTTGAATTCATAAGGATGCCATTCAAAATAGTCAAAACATAGGCTTACGAAATCTAGTCAAATCCCCCATAGGTGCATAAAGCAGTTTCTAAATCCACTTAGAGGCTCACAAATTGGAAAAGTCAAGTAGGAAAGATAATAAGGGATGGAAAGACAACTCATACATTCTTTTATTAGGAGAAAAGTATGGAGGATGATGAGGGCAAAAAACAAGTCAACTACATTTTGTCTTACTTTCCCTTTTGCCATAAATCTCAATAAAGCAGCAACTTGGAAGAAAAAGTAGATATGTGCTAAGGAGGATTTGGAATACAGAATACATGCTGAATATGACTTCTAGGAGGTTTCCCAAGCACTCCATGACTCATTTTTAGCAAGTTTTACTTCTAGTACATGTGGAAGACAACTTGCATAGAGTGGAATATAGGAAACTAGGCAAATAAGACAAAAATGGATTAATTAATGTCTAAGATAGCTAACTATGGGTTGATTATTCTAACAATGGTCATGTTCATTGTAAAACATGTCCGTCACTAACAAATCAAGCAACAAAAACCATACTTATAGATTAATTTAATGTGCTGCATGGGGCCAACGCTGAAATTTTGTATGTATGTGCTGGGAAGGTGTGAAATTTGGCATTGTTAGACTAGACACATGCATTGACGATGTGGGAGGATTTCTAGACTCAACAATTATCCATCATCATCTTCGTTGTCATCGTCATCAACAACATCATCAACGTCATCATCATGATCATCATCTTCATCATTTCCTATGAGATGAACATGGTGATTGCCATCTTCATCATCATCATCACCATCATCTTCATCATTTCATATGATATTAACATGGTGATCACATATATGTTGTTATTGTTTCTAAAAATCATCAACTTTTATGAATTGGTTTGCACTTTAGTTTTATATGCAATTTCTTCTTCTCATGTTTTAAAACCATGAATTTAAAAAGAAAATAATAAAACAAAAAAATGGAAATAAGAAATCCTATTTTTCATATTTTGTATGGCCATACATATAATAAAAAATACTAATATTTTTAAAATAGTGTGACAATGAGATGCAATATTTAAAATATGTTTTTTTTACTTCACATAAAGAATACTACTAGCTAAGTCTAGTAGCTATTGTACTCAGTTTTGTCAGTGCATACTAACTACCTACGTGTTGTAATAACCCCAAAATTTCATAAAAATTTAAAATTTTTCTTTGTGACATTTAATGTTTAAAACATTGCTAAGAGAGTATCTTAAATGCTAATAGTTAACATTCTAAAAGATCTAAACTTAGATATTATAACAAATCATTTATTAACACATATAAATACATTTTTTACTAACAGTAGTCAAAAGCAATGTCATGAACGATCGATTAGTAAAGTAAAAGAACTTGGAGAAGTAAGGTGTTGAAATAATCTGTTTAGATACTAGTGAGTGCAAGGTGCTAAAGTTTGTTTATTGTTTACTGAAGGAAATTATGGTTATGCCCGAGGCTTACTTAGCTCATTGAAGCTAATGTAGTGAAATGATGATTCTTGTTACAGGTCTTTTTATATGTAACCTTTTTATTTCCAGTTTCAGTCTCGAGATTTTATATTCTGACAATAGTAAAAACAAATGCTAGGGTACTCATTTAATTTTAAATCTTTGATTAGTGAAGATACTACAAAACCTATTCCTTTCATAACTTTATTACTATAAAATTAGTATGTTTGCTATGGTTCTGAAAACTAAACTTCTCATGCCAATCAGTCAAAGATATCTACATATAAACATCTAAAGCTAGGCTTGTAGTTAAAATTATTGCATTGTTTTATATAATGGAATGTTTATTTAATAAATAAATAAAACAAAGCAAAATAAATAAAAGAATTTTGCTTAAATCCTAAGCTATAATTATAGGTTCCATATATATATATATGGATCCTATCGATGCATACTTTAGACTATAAATCCATATATATATTATTCTAAAGGCATATTGAAATATAACCATTTAAGAACCTAATTTGAAATACCAAGTTTTACTATGTAAACATACTAACAAGGGTTTTGTTGAGGCCCGGAAATTCGCAGGTGGCAACAGTAAGGGATTCTTCCCAATCAACATTCCCAACTAGCCCGTTGACTGTTTGGAATAGGGAATCCGTCTGGTTTGTGGTCCCGCTACCGTAGGTCAAGAAACAAAACTAAGGTTTTACCGGTTGCGGCCCGGCCCATCGAGTTTTTGTATTTTGACTTAAAGAAATAATATGCAAGTGCCTAACTAAATGCAGGGCGATCAAGATGTAGGGAACGGTCACAAAGTGATGCGCAGGTTCTTACCTCTCGTCTTTCGCTCGCGAGCAACCAAACCAGATACAAAAAGAAATAAACTAACTATCTAAACTATCCCTAGGGAGCAAGATTATCATTTCGAATGAGCAATACATTTTCACATACATTAAAAAGAAACACAGATAGCTGATACTTCTTCTAAAGTACATGAACGTTTACAGATATTTAAATAACCAGATAGCCGATCATTTTTATAACAACATTTATTGCTCACAGTGAAAAAATATCCTAGAAACTACTGAAGACATTTAACCAGAACATAGGTTCAGAACATTAAATAATCTTACAGTAAATGAAACACAGCTGAAAACGAAATAGTTCCTATTCAACATTATTCATTGAGTTGCATTGATACATTCCACTTTACACTCTCTCCAATAGACAAAATTGCAGTTTCCTTTGCAAAATGAAGTAGTTCCTCTTACAAGCAAACGTGTGCAAAGTTTTCCAGGGGAAAAAGCCCTTTCTAAGTGCTTCGTCCCTCTATTTAAACTATAATTACAGAGTGTTTAGTTTTCCAGACGCATGGTCTTTCGGTTTCTCAAACTCTTCACATTTCGATCTTTTGTCATTATGTGATCATGACAACTTGGTAACTGATCCGTTTCTGGGATCACGCCTTTACAGCTCCGGACTTCGTCCTCCATTTGCCTCTTTTCAGTCATACCTCTACCAAATGAGTTAGTCTTTCTTCTCATCATGGCAGATTGACCGGTCGCCTGGAAACTGCCTGCATTCAAATTAAGAGCATGATTCAAACGACAAATATCATCAATTAACCTATCCACATGGAAATGGCCGAGCGAACCACATAAGGGCCTGGCAATAGTCTATGGTCGCCGGAGGGAAAAAACAAGTCGGCAGTTAGAGAGAAGCGAGTTCGGGAGCCTGGGGAAATAGCCAGCCTCAATGTCGGGTGAAGTTTAAGTTGCAGTCAAGCGAAACGTGGGAGGGAGGTGTCATGAGTCGGACGTCGGACAGTTTTAGCTTCGAAAGCCAGAAGACTTTAGCAGCCGCAACGGCGGAGGAGGAGAGCTAGAGGGCACGCGGAATGAATGGGAAACTAAGTTGGACGTTGGAAGAGACTTAGATCGGACGCTGGCTATCTCTTCCCAGCTGCAACGACGGGCGAACAGAAGCTACGGACAAGCGATTTACAGTTAATATACATCGGGCGTCGGACGGTTTAGAAAATCGAACGAAAGAAAAGTCTAGGAGCCGCAACGGCGGAAGGGTTGAAACTTCGCAGCCCCCAATCCAACAGTAAAAGAGGCCCGCTGATAGGGAAACTCAAGTATTTGAGCAGTGCTAAGGATCGGCTGTAACCAAAATCGCTTCTTTTCACAAAGGATGCGCTGAAGAACAACAAATTTTCTTCTCTTCAACCACACATTCACGACTCAAAACCAAAAAGGAACAAGGCATACATAAATTACTGACATCCACCTTCAGAGAAATGGAAGAAAACATGCTCAAGGAGTTCAACGATCAAGCCATACAAAATAATGAGGAGGGGCCCATAAATTAAACATTAATTTGGGGGGGGGGAAACAGTTGCGGTAGCAACAGGTTTATATTACAAGTTTAAACAAACTATTCGGAACTATAGAGAAACCCAAATAATTGTTGAAGAAGTGGATTCCACGTGTGAATATCTCATTAGGTAAGGTTTTAAGTGGAAACCCTGGCTATATGTACCCAACCAAAGACCAAGAAAATTGCTTGTCTTCCATCTATTTTCGTTGGTTTGTGGGTAGAGCTGACAGGCTCATGGCCTCTTGGGCCTCCATTTCCAAAGTTGAACTTTCACGAGAGGTATAAACCTTCCATTAGTCAACCTGCCATTGTGGCCTTCGTAGTATAGCTACAGGGTGATTTTTTTTTATAGGTCGTCTTCCTAGATTGCATTAATAATGGTTTCTTAGCCTTTTAAAGGCGGTTTTAGTTCTACCCTCCTTTTCGCCGCAGCCTCAAGTTGATAGTTTTCTCTTCTTCAATGGTCTGAATTCAAGGTTTTTGTTCGGGTACATAGGTTACTCCCAAAAAACTGAACACCTTCAGATACTGCTTCACACAAACAGATCACAGATCAACACACCGATGTTTGTCACGTGGTTAAAACCCTCGAGAGGGAAATAATCCATGGCTCTAGCCAAATAGCTACTTGGAGCAATTTATTATGAAAAGGAAAGAAAGTTACATGAGCTTCTCATAATCGATCAACTAGCCAAGGACCCTCTATGCTCTTTAAATAGAGATCATAGACCAATCGGGTGTTAAGCCATGGATCAATGGTAGGTATGATCTAAGAGAAGTTGAACTGTCGGATCACTCTATGTCTAGAACATATCGTGACCGTCAGATTAGAATATTTGCAAATGCATACTAATGCATACTAAAGAAACACACTTTCACCTAACAGATATATTACACAAGTTGATCTTAACTAACTCCTAAGTGTCTAAATATCCTAACATCCCCCCTTAAGAACAACTTGGGATAGGATTGAAGGATTTACAAAAGTGACACTATTAGGAGAAGCAAGGAGGCATTAGAGCCTATCCGCCCTTAAGGACACATTCCTGAACTCCTAACATAGACCGAAGTTTAGAAAACTTCACTTCTGTAAGAGACTTGGTGAAGATGTCTGCAACTTGATCATCTGTAGGGTAGTAGAGCACTTCAATAACATGATCATGAACAAGATTTCTGATGAAGTGCATGTTTAAGCTCAATGTGTTTGTTGCGCTGATATAGAACTGGATCTTTTGCAAGCTTGATGGCACTTTGATTATCGCACCAAAGTGGAGTAGGCTGCTGCTGCTCGAATCCAAACTCTGAAAGGATTTGTCGAAGCCATAAAACTTCCTGACTGGCTTTAACTGCAGCTTGATATTCTGCTTCTGCTGAAGAAAGAGCGAGAGCTTATTGTTTCTTATAAGCCCAAGTGACAGGTCCAGATCCCAGACTGAAAACATAACCTGTAGTATACTTTCGATCATCAGGATCACCGGCCCAATCTGAATCAGTGAAACCAACCAACAAAGGTTCCCCCCCTGTACTGTAATGAATCCCAAACTGAACTGTGCCTCGAATATATCGAAGTATTCTTTTTGCTGCTTTCCAGTGACTTTCATGAGGAGTTTGCATATAACAAACAACATGACCAACGAAAAAGGAAAGGTCAAGACGGGAACGAGTCAAGTATAAAAGACTACCAACAAGCTGACGATACAAGGTGGCATCTACTTCAGGGGAAGTACAATTGGTAGAAAGTTTGACTCCAAACTGGAAGGGAGAAGGGGTTGGTTTACAATCTTCCATGTGGAAGTGACGAAGAAGGTCACAAGCATACTTAGACTGGGAAAGAAAGATTCCTTCTTTGGTTTGCAATACTTGGAGACCAAGAAAATAATTCAAATGTCCTAATTCTAACATTTCAAAATTTTTCTTAAGATTGGATTTCACATGGGTTATAAGGTTAGGGTCACTACCAGTAAGGATAAGATCATCAACATAAAGAACAAGTATGATGAGATGGTTTCCTACTTTCTTGGTATAGACATTGGGGTCAGAATGGCATCTAGAAAAACCAGTGTCAAGGAGAAAGCTATCCATTTCGGCATACCAAGATAGGAGCTTTCTTAAGGCCATATAAGGATTTCTTAAGGAGACAAACAATGCTAGAGTTATTCTGAACATATCCAAGAGGTTGTTCCATGTAAATTTCCTCATGTAAATCACCATGTAAGAAGGAAGACTTGACATCCATTTGATGGACTTCCCAGTTATGTAAGGCTGCAAGGGAAAGAAGAAGGCGAATGGAGTTCATTTTTGCTACAGGGGCAAAGGTTTCATTGTAGTCAATCCCTTCAACTTGAGAAAAACCTTTGGCAACTAACCTTTCCTTAAGTCTTTCAACACTTCCATCTGATGCATACTTAGTTCTGTAGACCCATTTGCATCTAACAAGTTTTCTTCCTTTTGGAAGAGGAACAAGTTCCCAAGTATCGTTCGCCATTAAGGAGAGATATTCTTAATCCATAGCAGCATCCCAATATGGATTTCCTGAAGCTTATGCAAGAGTTTCTGGATCATGATTCTCGAAAACTTGAGACAAAAGAGAAGAGGCTCGCTGAAACTGAGAACGTGTTCAACGTTGATCTCTAGGATCACTGGCAAGATCACAAGTTGCTTCACATGTTGAATGGACCCATTGAGGAAGTATTGGTGCTGGTGCAATTGAAGGAACATGAGTAGGTAGAGGTGGATTTTCATCCTCACTGTCATCAT
The DNA here is from genome assembly GCA_001517045.1 of Pseudotsuga menziesii. Taxonomy (NCBI): domain Eukaryota; kingdom Viridiplantae; phylum Streptophyta; class Pinopsida; order Pinales; family Pinaceae; genus Pseudotsuga; species Pseudotsuga menziesii. Next base: position 82,973 of record LPNX011017459.1, on the reverse strand, counting down.
CAGAAACTGGAGTTGGAAACCTGTCAAGGAAGCTAGAAGAAGAAGAAGAAGAAGAAGGCACAATCACTGAATCATGCTTGCAGGCCAAAGATGGCACACCCGCCAAGTTAGGCTCGCAGGCCAAGAGATTTTCCTCAAATTTAACATCTCTTCTAATGATTATATCATGAGAATGTGGAAGAAGAATTCTATAACCTTTTACATCTTCAGAATATCCAACAAATATGCAGTTTTCACTTTTAGGCTACAATGCTTTCCGTTTTTCATCCAGAATGTGAGCCCATGCTTCACAACCAAACACATGAAAGTGGCTTACATCTGGTTTAATTTTACTCCATGCTTCTTCCGGTGTTATACCTTGTAAAACTTTAGTGGGTGTGTAATTAACTATGTAATTTGCACAATTTATGGCCTCATCCCAATATTGAAGACTTAGTCCCTTAGATTGGACCATACAATTAGCCATTTCTTTGAAAGTGCGGTTCTTCCTTTCAGCTACACCATTTTGTTGTGGTGTATATGGAACACTGTGCTGTTGTTGGATTCCTTGTTCAGTGCAAAAAGTAGTGAACTTGTTGTTAACATATTCTCCTCCATTGTCAGATCTTAACTTAATAATTTGATGACCAGATTGTTTTTCAACAAGGGCCTTGTAGGACAAGAACATGTTAAATACTTCGCTCTTAAGTTTTAGGAAGTAAACCCAAGTGCATCTGGAGTAGTCATCAATGAAAGTAAAGAAATATTTGAAATCAAAAAAGGAAGCAGATGGAAGAGGGCCACACAAGTCACTATACACAAGCTCCAAGGGAATCGAGGCATGCCAAGAGGCACGTTTGTCAAAACTGTCCCGATGATGTTTTTCGAGTACACAACCAGAACAAACACCATCCTTGCAAGATACCAGTGGAAGAATAGTCACCATTTTGTCTTTACATAGTTGTTGCAATGAGCGATAATTTAAGTGACCAAATCGCTCATGCCAAAGTTTGCTCAAGTTATCACTATGAGCAACAAAAACTGAAGGAAAAGGTGATGACCCAAAGTTGTTAAATTTGTACAACCTGGTAATATCATCAACAGTTCCAGTAGCAAGGATATTTTGAGGATTTTTAAAATCCTTGATTACAACTTGGTGAGGTGTAAACATCATAGTTTTACCTTCACCTGAATGAGTGATTTGATAGACTGATAACAAATTGCAGGAAATTTTTGGAACACATAGTACATCACTGAAATGACCATTTTCTACTAGAACTATTCCAGATCCTACAACATTTAGAGATCTATCATCACCAAAAAATATTTGTTTGGTGTTTCATTCATGCATAGTAGAAAAGATGGCTTTATCCTTAGCCATATGATAAGATTCTCCAGAATCAATGAGCCATTCATTTGAAGTAGAAGAAGAAGATGCAGTATAAGAGTAACTAGAAGCACAAAGTGCATGTCCATGAGAGGTAGATTCTGAAAATGAATCTAGGTTGATGTGGCCCTTCTTCATTGCTGCTTCCAAGGCTGCCATCTTCTTAAAACACTTATATTCATCATGATTATCTTTCCCACAAAAATTGCAATGACGCTCAGTCTTCTTTCCTTTTTTCTTGGATCCTTTATCATTTTTAAAGGAGGAGCTGACTGAGAGGGTTTGGGACCCTTGTTGTTTTGCTTATTATTGCGAAAATTATGTTTCTTGGGAGGCTTAGACTTTTCTTTCTGTTGGGACAATAAGGCTTTCCTAGATGTATCTGCATTGTTAATTATTCCAAGATGAATGAGCTTGTCTTGCTCTCTAATTAAGGAATCACAAAAGGATTCAAGACTAGGTTCTTGATAGCTGGTTGCAGTCAAGGATTCTTTCATGGAGTAGAATGTAGATACAAAAACAGAATATGCAGGTCCAAGTTTGGAAAGAATATGATAAATACATTGTTTGTCTTCTTTCTTAATCTTGCATTCTGCACATAATAGTCTAAGAGTTTTATACTTAGATAAATAGTCTTGAATACATGAAAAATTATTTGGATTCAAGGAAAGCAACTCATTCTCAAGTTGATGACCCCAAATTTCATTGTGTTTACCAAACACAGATTCCAACA
>LPNX011017459.1:27619-80521 GCA_001517045.1 Pseudotsuga menziesii | reverse complement strand
AAAACAAAAAAAAAAAAACGAAAATTTCCACACAATGGGGTTAGATCTTGGTTAGCTTACCCAGAAAATCTACGTTTTCAAATTTTATCGCTATTTTTGATTTTCCGTGATCGCACAATGTGCACGGAAAAGAGCATACGTAGCCTAGAAGACAAGAAAAAGAACTTTCCCTCACTGTTTCTGATTCTCTACGATCGTGCAAGGTGCACAGCAAAGAGCATACGCAGCCAGGGAAGGCAACAATCTGAGACTAAAACAAAAAGTTCTAATAATAAGACTGATAAAATATGAGATATTTAAAAATAAAATAAAACAAATCCGTCACTGTAACATTATACCTTCAGATTTACTGAAATGGATGTTTCTGGAACAAACGGAAATGGTTTTCGGTGAAACAAAAAACTATTTCCAAATGCAAATGGTGCTTCGGACGCAATGGAATAGCTCCCATAGGCCACAAATGCATTGAAAATATAGAACCAGAAACCCTTTCAAAGTTTCGGCAACACCGATTCCAGATCTTGATCAAAACCGAAAGTGGCTCTTCATAAAAGCTTTGATACCATTTTCAGGTACACAGGGTACTCCCAAAAGACCGAAGACCTTCAGATACCACTTCACACAAACAGATCATAGATCAACACACCGATGTTTGTCACGTGGTTAAAACCCTCGAGAGGGAAACAGTCCATGGCCCCAGCCAAATAGCTACTTGGAGCAATTTATTATGCAAAAGAAAGAAAGTTACATGAGCTTCTCATAATCGATCAACTAGCCAAGGACCCTCTATGCTCTTTAAATAGATATCATAGACCAATCGGGTGTTAAGCCACAGATCAATGGTAGGTATGATCTAAGAGAAGTTGGACCGTCGGATCACTCTATGTCTATAACATATCGTGACCGTCGGATTATAATATTTACAAATGCATACTAATGCATACTAAAGAAACACACTTTTACATAATGGATATATTACACAAGTTGATCTTAACTAACTCCTAAGTGTCTAAATATACTAACAGTTTCCCTTTGCCAAGATTTAAGTGTTGCTTGAGTGGGTTTTAAAACAAATTATACTGCGCCTGTGAGTAAAAATATTCCAGGTAACATCTTTTAACTCTTTCTATAATTTCATTTCTTTTTACAATAAAAAGGGTTTGTAAGGATATAACGAATTTGTGTTTGATTGATCGATCTACAACTATAGGTGGAGAAATCACCAGGACATTTCTAGAGAAGGGAGCAGGATTCAGCTGCTAAAATTCACAAAGATATCTGAGTAAGCCTTGATTTACCCTGAGGTTCCCTTCTGCAATTTGTACAAGACTCATGGCAAGGTTTAGTGGAAAGTGACACCGGTGATGATAGGGTTTAATGGTCATAGCAACTGTGGGTTATTTTGGATATTTTTTTTTTATAATCCATGTGGCTTAATACTTGTTATAGTTTAAGATTGTTAATGGATAAAATTTTAGGGTTTTAAAAAAAATTGTTTTGATTAAACTTAAATTTCGATAGTGATAAGTATTTCGGTTCTGAGTTTTGTGGAAGGAAAACTTAAAAGACTCGAACGTTGGTTTTTATATGATATAGTTCTGAAATAAGGGAACCTATACTATAAAATTTCAAAGGTCCTTTTTGTAATTAAAACTCTGTTTAAAAATCCAAAAGGCTTGAGTAAGTTTTGAATAGGTGGCTAAAAGAAGTAATTTTTTTTATTACAAGGATTTGATTAAGAATCTCTGTAATCGAATAAATAGGTTTCTTAAAAGAAAAAGTCTGTGTTTAAAAACTTAACCCAAAAAGGGGTGAATCTTTTTGGTCGAAAAGTTCGGCTATGAGGCTTATTCAAGGTAATATTTATATAAATTTATTTTAAATGTTTTAACTCAACTATTGTTACTCTGTTTTTCTTATATATATATTAAAGAAGAACTAAACTTTGTTTATGTATAATTTGCTTTTTAATCAAGCGAAGTTGAAAACTAGGAAATAATATTTATAAATTGTTTGATTTCAAAAACAGTGAGGGTTTGGATAAAATAAGAATATTCTTTATCTTGAAGGAAAAAATGTAATGAAAACTTAGGTTAACAGGTTTTTAGGGTTTTGACCCAAAAACAATATATTTTCATTTTATTTAATACTCTGCCTTATTTGTTATTGTTACTATTTAGTATTTGTATTATTTAATGTTTCCAGTATTACTGAAATTAAAATATTTGTTTATTAGTAATACCTAACTTAATACTATAGTTTCAATTTACTGTTTATATAGTCTAAATTTATGTGTTTGCATTCTTTTTCTTGTTCTGTAGTTGCTTAACAATTATATATGTATAGTATGTTAGCCTTAGAGAAAGATAATCTTACTATGTTAAGATAAACATAGTTACAAGAAATATGTAGTGGTTTTAGTAAAACACTCTTTGAAGTGCTTAAGAAATATAAATTAAACCCATCTATTTAATTAACAAAACTTGTGGAGTTGAGGAAATTTTCTTTTAAACATTTCTAAATAGACTATCAGTAAAAAGTAAAAGGTCTAATTCATATACATCTTAAATTTATTTATTCATTACTTTAAATTCACTTACTGTACTAGAGTACTACTTCTTGGGAGGTGTGGAAAAATATTGCAAGGGATTTTTTTTTATCCTCTAACAAAATATTCTAAACCCTATGTTATCCCTAAAGTTGAACCTAGACTACAGGGGTTCAAGCTTAAGGAAATATTTTTCTACAATGTACAAATCAATGAAATCAAACTGAGAACCAAATTGATGTGCAATCAAAGGTATTGGAAAAGTTACACAATTATCAATGAAATAGGCTGGTATAACATGAAAGCTGTAAGTAAAATCAAACAATCATTGAAGAACTAGGCTGGTATGAAATCAAGGCTATTTTGTATAGATCACACAATTATGAATGAAATAAGCTGGTACAATATAAGATCTATAAGAAAATCAAAACATTATTGAAGAGATAGGCCAGTGTGAAATCAGAGCTATGAGGAAATCATACAAAATACAGGAACTGTATAACATAAAACCAAATACAAAGTTCAATACCTTAGTAACTACGATCCAAATTCATGAGATGAAACTATCTCTATTTTTAAAAACTATAAGGATAATTACATTTCAATATAAGCGTCACTGTAATGGAATCAAGGCGACCATATACATGATAAGTCATAAGAAAGACAATTTATAACATACAAAGACAAATCAAAATCATGCTCATTCAAAGTAGAACCTGTTATCGAAGCTGTAGAGTATTCATGTTATACAGATAGTGATTTAAAACTTGGTTTCCATAACTCCAAAATTGCCAACCTCCAGTCCCCCTATTGGCAAATGTTAAAGTTTTCTAAATAGAAACCCCCAAAAGACAATGAAAATTCCCTCTCATCTAAAGAGACCCGACCCCCCTATTGGAAATCTAATCGCTACTGCTTATCTGGGCCATTCTGATTCGTATCGGGACTTGAGTCCTCTTGTACAACCGCTAGATATCCATTATTTTCTGCAACAGCATGAGAAATTTGCATTTTCGTCAGCTCGTTGAGATGATGTGTGCTCAGATTAAGGTAAAATCAACCACGCTTTACTCAGAAGAAGAAACTGCCATTTCTGTTTGAATTAATAGAATTAGATGATCGCAAAATCCTCTGTCCCAATATTCACTTAGTTCTAGAAAATTCCTTCTCGACGATGCTTTTGCTGGAAATTCAATTTTCCTTTGTCATCCTCCCCTGATCGATCCAAACTGCATTGCTATTCTTGCAACGAATCCAAGCCAACTCTTCATGATTTTACTGCGAAGATAATGATGCTATGCTATAATGTCATATTTCTTTTTGGATAAACCTGGTCGAATCTATTTGCAATGGTAACGCCTGTGAATTGACCACTATAAATTGAAGTAGCTGGCTTGATCCTTTGCCACTTGTATTTGAAGGATCAAATGATGCATAAAATATGCGATTACTCCTATAATTACTGATTTATCTCCTTGAAGCTGTCGATTTGCTTAGGTCGTTGGCTTAAATTCAGGAACCAATATTTTCCAGCTGTCCCAACATTACTCACCATTTTTCCCCTTTCATTTACTATCATTGGATTCTCAACAACCACAGTTTGCATTTGTGATCGTGTTGGACGTGTTGAACTAGAAGCTGGGGCCATTGTAGCCACTGCTAGAGGTCTTTGTGCAAGAAGTGGCATTCTCATATTGCTTATTTGTCCAACATTTGTAACAAAATGACAGAGTGCACATTTAACAGATGGAGCTCCATATGGGTACATAAGTGTCGTGAAACAATTCCCGCAATTCACATGTGCAACCTGATTTGCTTCTATTGCAAGATTAACTGTGCTGCAACATGAGCACTGAACACTAATTTCTCCACAAGTATACATTAGCAATGTATGGCAACGTCCACAAATTAGCTGAGCCATTTCTGCACCAGGTGGAACTGCATACTACACAGCAAACATTTGGTGCACCCCGTGGATACACAAGAAGAGTTCTACATCCACTGCACACAAGTTGACCCTACACGTTAGGAGGTGGAAGAGGCATTGGTTGAGGAGGGTAAGGATTCATATGAAGGGGCATGGTTCCCTAACCAGGCCTGACAGCACCTGGATTATTGTTCTCAAATGTTTATGAATCTTGATCTGTAAATGTTTCCCAACGACCCACCTACTCTGTTTGCAATGAAGATGAGCATTCATTTATGTTTATCAGTCCCTGCCAGTACCAACAGGTAGAATCATAAACTCATGCATTGCCATTTTATTTCCTGTGCTTTAGAGGGGATATAAATTAAACCTTCAGGTGCCTTTTCTCATAACAAAGAGAACCTATAAAGAAGTTTGCTTGTTATCTTCACTCTCCCCTGAATCTCTTTCCTGTCTTCCTTTACCAAGACTGGATAAGACTGTTGGTGCCTTGCCATCTCTTGCTACCAAGGACCATCTAGCATTGAATGTTTTCCAGTTCCCAAAATACTATCTGTACAACGATCTGCTTTTGATCCAACATGATCTTGTTCTTGGGTAAAGACTTTAAAGCTCACAATGTACTCTGGATGAATATGAGTATTCATATGTGTACTCCAAATAATAAAATGTTTTGGATTTGTTATATCATCTACACCACTGTCATAATGTTCACTCAATTATTTTGTCCCCTAACACATCGGATCCAAGAGTGTTAAGAGTGTCAGAACTATTAGAAGAAAGGATAGATTGTGAATCACACACACTCGTTCCATAATCTGCATACGTTTGTGAATCAGAGGCTCTCCATAAAAGAGGAGAAAGTCCTTTCTCTCTTTGTTACGATTCCATGTATCCACCATGATGTGCTTCCAGAAGGCCCTTCAAACTGAGTGGTCACTTTGACATTTGAATGCTGCCAGAAACTGAAATTTGCTGGAGCAGATCTAATGATAACATCTGGCTTTGTCTGGGGATGGCATGCTCCCTGTGAGCTACCAAGAACAAGTAGACCAAGTTCCTTTCCATTTCATTTGGCTGGAGTCTTCATCACAAATATTTGTTACTTAAAAAGCTTGAAAACAAACTGCTGACTGAATCTTTAAACTACTCTACAAATTGACTAATCCTCTCACAACAATCTGATCATACTATACAAACTTAAAGAAATGATTGAAGCATCAAGATTATTTATTTACATCTCCCATTCTAATCATCTTCTTTCTTTTGATCAGGTAAAATCATGCTTCAAATGAAGCCATACAAATATTTGACTAACTAGTAAAAATTCTAATCTAGAGATGATTAATAAAGGAGCCCATGGAATATCAAGATTCATTTCAAAAGAAGGGAAAAGCCAACATCCATTTGACAAAAACAATCTGACATTTGTGCTGCTCAAAGACTCCATATAATCAACAAATGGATCAATAAATCTATAAGGAAATACCTCTTGTTGAAGATCAAAATATCTCTGTATATCCTTTTCCTCATAATGGCTACCACTTTCAGCTACCTGCAAATTGAATTACAAATATGGCTGCTCAATGTCTTCTACAGATTCAGGATGGTTGATTTCCACACAATGTTGTTCCTCATCAAAATTTGATTCATAATTGTCATACATCCATTGGCTGCTCCTCAAATCAACAAAAGCTGATGTAGGGATCTGCTCTTTTTCATCTAGATACTCATCATAGATTGGGATATCTTCATAATGAATCGGTTGATGCTGATCTAGAACTTCAATGTCTTTATCATAAAATGAAGCATTCTGATCGATTTCTAAAGATGAAGATTTTTGTTCTATGATGCTATCATCAACTTTAATATCAGAATTTTGAAAATTTTCTTGATGTAAAACAGAATTAGAGGAAAATAATGGATCTTCTTCCTTCTTCATAGCATAACCACCAGCTTCATCTTTACTACTGGAAGAATCTACTTCTAAACCCTGGATATATAATGCATATCCCCTACAGCACTGCTCAAAAGTACACTCAGCTGGGTAAATCCTCTTACAATATGAATAAAAGGCATCATGAAAATCTTTCAAAGAGGAAATACTGGAAGGAGGAAGAGTTCTGTACCATTGTCTCGCACAACCATCTAATGAATACATAAACATTTTCATCAATACATCTTCATGATGTATACTCAGTTGATCCATGTATTGATGAAATTTAATTACATGATGTGTCGGATTGTCCTCTTCCTTTTCTCGGAATCGCGGAAGAAAATCTCCCCATTCATCCATGATAGGTACTGTATTTGGAAATCCAAGAACATCTGAGAAATTGAGAGGAGCAAATCTCTGTGCCAACATGGTTTCAAAATTCTTTGACATCTTGTAAAATCGCCTCTAGATTCTTCAAACATGGAGTCACCCGGTGAATAAATCTGTAGTCAAACTAATGCCCTACTCCCGTCCACCATTAAGAGCTGGATCTGATCTTTGTCATTCTTTCCTGGGGAAGATATCTTCACTCTTTTGTCCCCGGCAACGGCGCCAGAAGATGTTATCCCGAAATTTGAACCTAGACTACAGGGGTTCAAGCTTAAGGAAATCTTTTTCTACAATGTACAAATCAATGAAATCAAACTGAGAACCAAACTGATGTGCAATCAAAGATATTGGAAAAGTTACACAACTATCAATGAAATAGGCTGGTATAACATGAAAGCTGTAAGTAAAATCAAACAATCATTGAAGAACTAGGTTGGTATGAAATCAAGGCTATTTTGTACAGATCACACAATTATGAATGAAATAAGCTGGTATAATATAAGATCTATAAGAAAATCAAAACATTATTGAAGAGATAGGCCAGTGTGAAATCAGAGCTATGAGGAAATCATACAAAATACAGGAACTATATAACATAAAACCAAATACAAAGTTCAATACCTCAGTAACTACAATCCAAAGTCATGAGATGAAACAATCTCTGTTTTTAAAAACTATAAGGATAATTGCATTTCAATATAAGCATCACTGTAATGGAATCAAGGCGACCATATACATGATAAGTCATAAGAAAGATAATTTATAACATACAAAGACAAATCAAAACCATGCTCATTCAAAGTAGAACCTGTTATCGAAGCTGTAGAGTATTCATGTTATACAGATAGTGATTTAAAACTTGGCTTCCATAACTCCAAAATTTCCAACCTCCAGTCCCCCTAGTGGCAAATATTAAATTTTTCTAAATAGAAACCCCCAAAAGAGAACGGAAATTCCCTCTCATCTAAAGAGACCTGACCCCCTATTGGCAATCTGATCGCTACTGCTTATCTGGGCCATTCCGAATCGTATTGGGAGTTGACTCCTCTTATACAACCACTAGATATCCATTATTTTCTGCAACTGCATGAGAAATTTTCATTTTCGTCGACTCGTTTAGATGATGTGTGCTCAGCTTAAGGTAAAATCAACCACACTTTACTCAGAAGAAGAAACTACCATTTCTGTTTGAAGTAATAGAATTAGATGATCACGAAATCCTCTGTCCCAATATTCACTTAGTTCTGGAAAATTCCTTCTCGATGACGCTTTTGCTGGAAATTCAATTTTCCTTTGTCATCCTCCCCTGATCGATCCAAACCACATTGCTATTCTTGCAACGAATCCAAACCAAATCTTCATGATTTTACTGCGAAGATAATGATGCTATGCTATAATGGCATATTTCTTTTTGGATAAACCTGGTCGAATCTATTTGCAATGGTAATGCCTATGAATTGACCACTATAAATTGAAGTAGCTGGCTTGATCCTTTGCCACTTGTATTTGAAGGATCAAATGATGCATAAAATATGTGATTACTCCTATAATTACTGATTTATCTCCTTGAAGCTGTCGATTTGCTTAAGTCATTGGATTAAATTCAGGAACCAATATTTTCCAGCTGTCCCAACATTACTCACCATTTTTCCCCTTTCATCTATTGTCATTGGATTCTCAACAACCACAGTTTGCGTTTGTGATCATGTTGGACATGCTGAACTAGAAGCTGGGGCCATTGTAGCCGCTGTTGGAGGTCTTTGTGCAAGAATTGGCATTCTCATATTGCTTATTTGTCCAGCATTTGTAACAAAATGACAGAGTGCACATTAAACAGATGGAGCTCCATATGGTTACATAAGTGTCGTGAAACAATTCCCGCAATTCACATGTGCAACCTGATTTGCTTCTATTGCAAGATTAACTGTGCTGCAACATGAGCACTGAACACTAGTTTCTCCACGAGTATACATTAGCAATGTATGACAACGTCCACAAATTAGCTGAGCCATTTCTGCACCAGGTGGAACTGCATATTGCACAGCAAACATTTGGTGCACTCTGTGGATACACAAGAAGAGTTCTACATCCACTGCACACAAGTTGACCCTGCACGTTAGGAGGTGGAAGAGGCATTGGTTGAGGAGGGTAAGGATTTGTATGAAGGGGAATGGTTCCTCAGCCAGGCTTGACAGCACCTGGATTATTGCTCTCAAATGTTTATGAATCTCAATATGTAAATGTTTCCCAACGACCCACCTGCTCTGTTTGCAACGAAGATGAGTAGTCATTTATGTTTATCAATCCCTGCCAGTACTAACAGGTAGAATCATAAACTCCTGCATTTCCATTTTATTTCCTGTGCTTTAGAGGGGATATAAATTAAACCTTCAGGTGCCTTTTCTCATAACAAAGAGAACCTATAAAGAAGTCTGCTTGTTATCTTCACTCTCCCCTGAATCTCTTTTTTGTCTTCCTTTACCAAGATTGGATAAGACTGCTGGTGCCTTGCCATCTCTTGCTACCAAGGACCATCCAGCATTGAATGTTTTGCAGTTCCCAAAATACTATCTGTACAATGATCTACTTTTGATCCAACACGATATTGTTCTTGGGTAAAGACTTTAAAGCTCACGTTGTACTCTGGATGAATATGAGTATTCATATGTGTACTCCAAATAATAAAATGTTTTCGATTTGTTATATCATCTACACCGCTGTCATAATGTTCACTCAATTAGTTTGTCCCCTAACACACCGAATCCAAGAGTGTCAAGAGTGTCAGAACTATTAGAAGAAAGGATAGATTGTGAATCACACACACTCATTCCATAATCTGCATACTTTTTTGAATCAGAGGCTCTCCATAAAAGAGGAGGAGGTCCTTTCTCTCTTTGTTACGATTCCATGTGTCCACCACAGTGTGCTGCCAGAAGGCCCTTCAAACTGAGTGGTCACTTTGACATTTGAATGCTGCCAGAAATTGAAATTTACTAGAGCAGATCTGATGATAACACCCTAATTCATTCATTCGGATATACATTTAACCATAAATTATTTATCTTTAAACAATAAGAGATTTCACTATCTAATTTTGAAAACAATTGATTCATTCATATAAATACATCAACTCCTAATTTCATACATTCTGATTCCTTTGCTTGCATAAAGAAAAATTAAATAACATTTAGAACCCAGTAAAGGGTAGAGAATACAAAAACCTAAGGAGCCCATTCCACCCAACCAATTCCTAAAGACAACTTAGGTTCTAGGATGAGGACCCTCGAGCTTGTCAACTGGTCCACCTGGTTGAAAGCACTAGGTCAGAGAATGGGTTATGAAATCCCTACAACTCCATAGAGTATTCAATAGTAATACTTCCACCTTCTGTAGTAAGAAATCATAAAAAAGGCTACGCTAGTTCAGTAAAACAACTTTCACACTCCAAACACTTCTGCCTTTCCCCTCCATTGAATATCTTGTGCACAAATTTCACTCCAGAAATTTCACAAGTAAAGATTGAATAGCCCTTGTTGAATTCGATGGGTAGTTTATAAGCATGCCTAGGTCTTTTGGGTCAGTTTTTTTACTTAATGAGCCACTTGCTTTTGTTCCACTTTCTTGGGGAACATGACCACAAAAATAGGGAAGTGGGCCTTCTGCAACAACTAGAAGTGGTTTGAGGATGCTGCCAAGTGTCAATCTTTTCTCCTCGTAGTCTATTGCACCTAGTGGCCAGTAGAAACTCATTTAATAGCCTCGTTAAGCTATTGTCTCATCTTTTATTTATTAATTAATAAAATATTCAGCATAATTAAATACAATCATCCTTGACCCCACTTGGTCAATAATTACAAACTTTACAATAAAATAAAATTATAATGTCTTCTCAAATATAATTTTTTTTTGCAATTTTGGGTATGTGACACGTGTACTACGAGTAATATACTTTGATGCACCAAGTACATACAACTGAACAAGTTGGTGGTGTATAAAGTGTACATTCCTTTACTATTGCTACATTAACATATACAATAGCACTATACAACATCCTAAAACCTAAGGTTATTCTAAGATAGCATGTAGTTTCTTGCATTCAACTTATTATATGGATAATGAACGCATTACTATTATTAATTATTATGGTTCCTATTGTTGTTGTTGTACTACTAGGACTTAACCTTCTATTAGTTATACATTGACCTGATACAGGGAGAACATTTTGGACATTTTGCACATTTATATGCAATTTCACGGCTCAGGTTTATCATTTTGACATTTTGGACTAGCGCACTGTTGACATTTTGATTCATAACTCAGGGTTATCATTTCGGTGATTTGGATAGGCATACAGTTGACATTTTCATTCATAGCTCAGGGTTATCATTTTGATGAATTGGACTAGCTCATGGTTCACATTCCACTTCGCAGCTCAGGGTTCTCATTTCAAAAATTTGGAGCTCACGATTCACATTACGATTTCCAGCTCAAGGTTCTTATCATTTCAATTTGCATCTTAGGGTTCTCATTTTGATTTGGAGCTCAGGGTTCTCATTTAAATTTGGAGCTAATGCTTGCCATTACTTAAATGCGGTTCAACTTGACAGGTGACGGTTTTTGCATCCAACGGGTAATATTGAAGAATTGAGAAGGATTTCTCATGGTTCAATGGGTAAGCATCACCTACTTATACACAATATGAACCTTTACTGGACTCTTAGGTTGACTCACAATGGGATTTGGAGTTAATTGTTTCTGTTTCATGTTGCCCATTCCACCAATTTACGGTGAAACCCTTAGAATCTTTCCCATTTTGAGGCATTAATGTATTTAGAAATTTATCATTTTCTAGGCCTTTTCTTCGTAGAGATATATTGTTTTTGGACCAAAATTACATTACATTAACATCCCTAAAGCATGATTAATGTGTAGATTTATGGAATTTACTGTGTACAATATAAGTAAAACTAAATTCCTAACCCTAGATATAGAGAATCAATCTTTTTGTGTTGAGCCATGGATTTTATGAAGAAATTTTGGTTTGTAAGGTTTAGATTTGTATCAATGGATGAAGAAACAACACCATCATAGTATTTTTGGGCATGCTGTGATAGTATATTTCATCCCTAGTGTGGTAGGGTGTTTAAGCCAGAGATATTTACAATTTAACCATAATTAGACTTCATATCACAAGATTCTCCACAAGGCTCATGCTCCACCAATGGGATCATGCTCCTCCAGAGATGGCATCAACACACTGTTCACAATATTCAATCGATCACAACTACACAGACAACACAATCCCTCCACAAATGATTTGGAGAGAGATCATAACTACACAGACAACATAGTCTTCATCAACTCCACAAAACACACAAAGTTGTCAGATTGGCAAGCAAGATTAGTTGGAAGATGGGTAAGCAACATGCTCAAATTAGGGTTACACTTTAGAATTTATATGCATGTCATGGATATTTATAAATTCACAATATTATTACACTAGAAAGCATGTCGATGTGGACGAGTATTGGATGGCAGTGAATATGCTAGTCTAGGAATTCAAAAATGGTAACAAAAAACTAAAATACCTAATAAAGGCATACATGAATTTATAGTATGCATAACCTGTCTTCAAGATTTATGATAACATTGTTACTTCTCTTTAGTAAATGAGAGCGTTTACACTAAATGGAACATTAGTTTTAGATCACGACATGCAATAACACGCTATCTGAGATTAGGTTGAATGATAGTACTCCTCGGCTTAGAATACAATGAAGAAGTTTCTATTTATACAAAGATCTAGCTCAAAACCCTCAATAATAAAATAATAACAAACAAGTTCTAGACCTATTATTTAACCTAGAATAATAAAATAATATCTCCTAATATACTATAAAGAAAATTCAAATACATAACAATAAAGTAATAATACAAGTAAGTAGGCATGCCACTTGTCCTCATGTGAAAAACACCTTCTAGAATTAGGCTTGTTTGACCATGTAAAATTCCTTCTTGAGATGTGTGTCATGACCTCCTATAGAGGGATCATCAAGAAGGTACCTCAAATTATGCCAAAATGCAAGGTCTAAGGGAGTGCTCTAGATAAGGGAATCAACCACCTAGATATGTTGACTAACTACCCGAAATAGTAAAACAAGATAGAGTGATCTCTATCTATTAAAACAACAAACTTGCCCCCATAAAGATGGATGTAGTGGATAGAAATGCAATAAAGGTCCATTGGCCATTATAACCTCTTCAACGGTGAGAAAAATCAAAATTTGTGCAAAGTGCATAGATCCATATATATAACCACCACATCTCCTCCATTCAAGGCCCCAAAGTAGAGCACACTGAGAAACTATGAATAAAATTTGGAGTGCTCCTCTAAAATAAGCATTAAAAAAACCCAAAACCATGTGCCAATAGAATGGACCCACATGCAAAACCATCAAGCCACCTCCAAACAAGGGCCAAACGTTGAGCACTTTGGAAATATGTGTAAGTAGAGTGAAGTGCTCTAAAATGTGTGTCGAAATCCCACACCATGTTTGAGATCAACCTTAGGAACCCCTTAGTTAATGGGTGTTCCTCAAGATATGTGCATGACACTTGTGAATACAAGTGTGTGAAATAGGGCCTCTTCAATATGCAAAGTGTTCCTCCAAATGTGAACAAATGGTGGTTAAAGGATCCTCCTCTCCTCAAGCACTCCACCCATCCAATCTCTCAACCCATGCAATTCAACAATGTAACATCATATGTGGTCTAAGAATGAAAATTTCCCATCCAAATTTAGATCCTAGTGATGTGGCATGCCTCCACATATGTAATTGGTTGTAGGGTGTTAGTTTTTCAACAGTAAGCTAGCATATCATTAGGATCTTTAAACTGAGAGAACAACAAGCACATCAATCAAACACAAGAGACAATGAACATAGTGTTTTTCCTCGGGGAAACCATAAATGGAGAAAACCTCACAACTTCCTCTGAGATAGAATCAGCACCAAAGTGAAACCCAAAAACAGTAAGACAATCTCCCGACAGCAGTAAGCTCTTTCCTCTTGCTCCAATGTATTTCTCTTCCTCAACTATGCGCTACACTTGAGTGTGTATGAGATGTGTGCTAAATAGAGAGTCTAGCTCTCTATTTATACTAATCCTGACATGACTAAAACCCTACTAGGGCTGACCTCACTAGGAGAGTCCAATAACCCTAGTGCCCCAGAACTGTGGGGACTTTAACACTTAGACAATAGGAGGGTTACCCACAATGACTTGACATGACTTGTTTACATTATTGATTCTCTTGATCGAAACATCGGGGCATGACATGACACAAGAACATCCCAGAATAAACATCGGGTGAGAAATACAAGTGAATACATTCTGAAGTTACAATTACATTAACACTCCCTCTTAACTAGGAAGGTATTCTCTCGACACAATTTTCATTACTGGTCTTCTTCTCTGGGTCTTCTTGTCATCTACATCTTCAAGTCATCTTCGTCTTCAAGTATTCTTTGTCTTCAAGTCATCTTCATCTCTGGATCTAGATCATCACTTGATCTGGATCATCTATAACATTATTCTTGGATCTGGATCATCCCTCGATCTGGATCATCTTTGGATCTGGATCTTCCCTTGATCTAGATCATCTCTACTGGAACATCAATACTGAATCATCACAAGTGCTATCTCATGATTCTTCTTGTCATAGGAATTTCTATAGATCCAGCCCTTTTTCATGCTGGATGTAGGCCTAGCCACCATGTAGGTCTTCACCCAACACTTACATCTGATCATGTAGGAACTAACATATAATCATATCAGAAAGGCACACCCAACACTCACATCTGACCATGTGGGAACCAATCCCACAACCCTGTCAGAAAGGACCAACACTCACATTTGACACATGCAAGGAACCGATCTAACATTCATGTTCAAAAAGGCTCAGCACTTATATTTGACACATGCAAGGAACCAATCCAACATACATGTTCAAAAAGGCTCTACACTTACATTCGACACATGCGAGGAACCAATCCAACATGCATGTTCGAAAAGGCTCTGCACTTACATTTGAAACATGCGAGGAACCAATCCAACATGCATGTTCAAAAGGGCATGCACTCACATCTGATCAAGTTGGAACCAATCCTACAGTCATATCAGAATGGCCCCTAGTACCAAACTGAGCTACCTGGTAACTGACCAGGTGCCTCCATTCCCAGAATGGCAGTTGGCCTTACATTTGTCCTACTTGACAGAATGGCCAGCACTCACATCTGACATGGGAGGAACCTAATCCTTTAACCATGATAGAATGGCTCAGCCCTTACATCTGACCTACTCATCATAATGGCTCTCTCAGTCCCAGACTGAGTGTTCCTGGTAATTGACTAGGTACCTCCATTCCAAGAATGACATTCAACACTCATATCTGACATGGAAGGAACCAATCCTCTCACCATGACAGAATGGCTCAGCCCTTACATCTGACCATGGAAGGAGCCAATCCTCTGACCATGTTAGAATGGCTATGGGACTCATCACTTTCCCTTGGAGGAAACCTCGACCTGGAGAACACCAAGCTTCTCCCTGAAGTACTCAAACTTCACCCTAGCCAATGGATTCATCAATACATCAGCTATATGTTCCTCCGTCGCAACATACTGAAGCTTCACTGCTCCCCTCTGCACCATATCCCTGATATAGTGATACTTGATCTCAATATTCTTCGACTTGTCATGGAACACTATATTCTCTAACAACTTCATGCAACTCTGGTTATCACAATGTATACAAGTAGCATCCATCTAGAGATCAAATAAATCAGATAGTAGCTTCTGCAGCCATACTTCATCACAACTAGATAAACAAGCTACGACATACTCTGCTTCAGCTATACTCAGTGCCACATAGGATTGATTCCTTCTAAAACAAGAGATCACACCTGATCCCATACTGAAGCAACACCCTGAAGTGCTCTTCCTATCAATGGAACTGCCTGCCCAATCTGAATCAACATAACCCTTTAGGTTAATCTTCTAATTCGCTTCGTACTTGAGCCCATAATCAATTGTACCCCTCAAGTACCTCAGAATATGCTTTGCAGCAATCAAGTGAACATTTCTTGGATCTGTCAAGAACTGGCTCAAGGTGTTCACAACAAAGCAAATGTCTGGTCTCGTGTTTGTCAAATACATCAAGGACCCAATCATCTGACGATACATCATACCATCAACCATCTCTGATGAAGCATCACTCAATAGCTTTAGGTTTGATTCCATAGGTGTGGCCATAGCCTTGCAGTCCATCATCCCAAACCTCTTCAGGATCTCTACTGCATACTTCCCTTGTCTGAGGGAGATTCAATCCGCATTCTACCACACCTCCATACCTAGAAAATAATGCATCATACCCAAGCCCTTCATTTCGGACTCGACAAAAAGCTTTCTCTTTGTATCAGAAATCAACCCATCCATACCTATTACAAATAGATCATGTACATATAGTAGAAGCATCACTGGGTTGCCATTTTCAACCTTGTAGTAAAGGTTGGAATTTTCTTTACTCTTGGTAAATCCCAAACTAGATATAAAGCTGTCAATTTTGCCGTAGCATGTCCTGGGTGCTTGTTTCAAATTGTACAGGGCTTTCGTTAGTCTGCACACATGAGACTCCCTATCATGTATCTCAAAACTGAGTGGATGTTCTACATACACTTCCTCTTCCACTACACCATTCAAGAAAATAGTATTGACATCCATTTGGTGTATCTTCCATTTCATTACTGCAACCAAAGCAAGTACTGATCTGATGGAAGTGTATCTGGCTACATGAGGAAAGGTTTCTTCATAGTCTTGTAGATCCATTTGGAATTTACAACTGACTTCCCTTCTGGTCTTGGGACAACATCCCAAACATCATTCTTCATGATTGATTGATATTCTTCGGTCATTACATCCTTCCATTCTTTCCATTCTGTCACTTATTCATAACTGGAAGGTTCTTCTTTGATAAAGTCACATAGTAAGGCTACATATCCAGAGCAAGATCTAGTTCTCTTTCTTTCTCTGTGATTTTCTTCTGGAGCCCCATATCTTTCCACACCTTGGATAATTTATCATACCCAAGCAGGTTTCCTCTTGTGAGGATTCTTCTCCTGAGGTGGATCTATAGGTCTTTGTGGTTCTTCAAATTCTTGATCTTCTTCTTGAGTTTCTTCATTCATGGTTGTATTATGAATTCTAGGAGCTTCGGATTCTTCATGTTCTTCAGCAGGTCTCTTTCTGGATTTGTTGTAAGCCGACTCTTCATCAAATGTTACAGCCCTGCTGATGTCAATCTTCTTGTATCCTAGGAAGTATATTCTGTAATCCTTCGAGCTTTTAGAGTATCCCACAAATATACCCTTCTTTCCTGAAGGGTCTAGTTTTGTTCTCTTCTCTTTTGGTATGTGTATGTACACTACACAGCCAAATATTTTGAGATGGCTAACTTATGGTTTCTTGCCGGAGAAGAATTCTTCATGATTCTTATTCTCAAGTACTCTATGTGGAGTACGGTTCTGTACATACACCGCTGTTCTGGATGCTTCTACCCATAGATGCATAGGAAGATCCTGATCATGAAGTATTTTTCTTGCAACTTCCATGATAGTTTTATTATTCCTTTCTGCAACCCCATTCTATTGAGGATTGTAAGGAGTGGACAACTCCCTCTTAATTCCTGATTCTTTGCATAAGTCTTTGAATTCATTTGATGTGAATTCTCCACCATTATCTAATCGAAAGGTCTTGATCTTCTTTTCTGTGTGGTTCTCGATCAAGGCTTTGAATTCATTGAACTTGCTAAAAAATTCATCTTTGTTCTTCATGAAGTAAATCCATGTCTTCCTATAAAAGTCATCAATGAAAGAAACATAGTATACATACCCGCTTAGTGAACTTGATGACATTGGACCGCATATAACGGAGTGGATGATTTCCAAAATTCATTTTTCCTTTGTAATACCCCGGTTTCGACCCCGTTTGTATTAAAGGGTACATGATGTATATTTTGTAATTAATCATGTTGAGGAGGTAAAGGCAAAATACCCACCATCGATTTGGCTGTGTTATGTTTCAGCAATAGGGATCATTGCTGATGGTATATTTTGTTGTCTGACACATTATAGCTTTGGCATCATGTAAATACGCACATAAATTTAATTAAACCTACAGCTAGCTACAATGGTGCAACGTTCAATGAAAAGGGAATGATTCCCAAGGGTATGGAGGGGGGGATTGCTAAACCTAGACCCCATTGGGAGTTAGCCATGTGTCACCACCCTGTTGTTCTGTTGTTAGTTGGGGCAGCGATTTGCTGGCAGAAAGACCACTACCATGCCCACGCCTTCTCTCCCTCTCCACGTCGTGCGGCTGGTCTACCCACTAACAAGATCATGAGTCCATTCAGTTTCTTCACATGAACTAAGTTAAAAGATACACATTCCTTTGTTTGGGGGTTTTCCTTCCCTCTCTCACGCCAATTTCCGGTCTGTGGCGGTGTTCCTTCCATTCATGTAGAGAACTGGTTTTCCTTTGGCATTACTAGACTGTGTTTTGTTTCCATCCTTCATTGTGGATCGTGAGATGTATATTGTTGTCTTTCCCTCCTATTGACGATGAGAGCCTATGTTTAATCCACCCTTGCCGACGGTGAAAATGTGCTGGGGTTTCCTTGTTGACAAAGGACCCTTGTTTTCCAGCGTTGCTGGTTAGGTCTGGATGGTGTAGTGTCCTGTCACTTCGCCATGGAACCTTGGCTGTGGTTCTTCACTGATTTGTGGCTGCTATGAAAGCATGCCATGGCATCATTATTGAGGGAGGATCTTTGTTTCCCATCATTGCTGCTTGATTTTTCTTCCACTTTTTGTTTGACTGTGTCTTTTTCCATCACGCATAATTTGGGAGTTTTGTTCCTTTCCCCATTTTCTGCCTGTGTGAGTTCTCTAGCGATTGCATTGGGGATTGTGTGCTATGGGATCATGGATGTTGGCTGGCTAATGAATTCCACAATCGTTGGCTGAGTTTTCCCCTATCCATGCTGGGAGTTCAGTTTCTTGTCCATTTTAGACTGTGGATTGTTGCCACTGTTTCATTGTGAAGTTGGGGCTGTTGATTTACCCTGGATTGGGTTGTTTTGTAAACAAGAACCTTTTTGGGTTTTCTACTGGGTTGTTTTTTCCATGCTAGGGCCAAGAACAAATCTAATTTTTCTTGTGGACTAGAGCTGTGTTCACCCTTTTGTTTGGGGTTGTCACCCTGTGGTCTTCATCTTCTTCACAAAGTTGTGAACTATTTGTTTTGCTGCGGTATGCAGTGGTTGGTATTCAATCTGTTGAGAGTAGGATTAGAGGCTGGGTATGCTTGAGAAAACTGGTGTTTCAGGTCATCAGCTTAGAATTTATCGCTTCCTAGTTCCTTGACGGCCTGATAAACCCTACTGTGTGGGCTTAGCTGATTTGTGTACCTTGGCTATGTGTAAGCCTGTTTTGACCCTTATTTCCTTGACGAATCATGCCCAACTCGGGGGTGGCATTGTTGCTGAGAGATTGATGAGAATGCTGGCCTATGGTTGGGTGGAACGTTGCAATGATGTAGCTGGTTGCGGGACGAGTTCTTATCAGATGAGTATTCTTGATTATTTCATTTCTGTATTTATATTTACTGATTGATGAATATGATGAACATGTGGCATGCTTGAATGAATGTATGTTTGATTCTACTATGTATATGAAGGATTATGCATCTTAGTATGTATTATGTTTAATCTTTTTATTTCAGCATTATTTTCCTGTTCATGGGGCTATTTTCCCATTTTGTTTGGTGTTAGTAGCGTCCTTTTCACCGGTCAGAGGGTCGGGGACGTTACAATGTGGTATTAGAGCTAAAGGTTGTAGCATGGGCCTGAATGGGCCATGATAGATTAGATAGCAGAGGAAGGTTGCCTACTGCCCAGAAGAAACCAGGAAAAATAGAAGAAAACCTATGCATGACAAGAGAATTTTTGGAAAATTCCTCTAAGTATTGGGATCATCGGATCATTGGAGGACTTAGTCTGAAGTCCCGCTGATGCATCGGATCATCTAGTCAGAAGACCACTCGATGAGGGACCCATGTCAAGGGAATCCATGAAAATTTGCCTAAGTTTTAAAAATCATCGACGATCGGCACCACTATGATGAAGCAATCGCCAAAACATTGGTGGAGGTTAGCAGATGATGCGTCCGCCGTTGCGGCTACTTAAAGGACTATCCACCTGATGGAGAGTTGATTCGACCGCCGATGGCATAGAAGTTCCAAAATTTTTGAAGTGTTGACTTCATTAGCCATCGAGGCATGTTAGTGGTATTCATTGCCAATGAATAGTGGAAGGGATTAAGGGATTGTAGACTCGCCATTGCAGATAACTAGAGGACTATCCTTCCAACAGATAGAGCCTCCAACCATTGACGCAGTAAAGAAAGTTCAAAATTTTTCTAAGTAATGAAAACATTGGCCATCGAAAGAATATAGTGGTTCATGCCCCCGCCGTTGCGGAATCCCAGAGCACTAGTATTCCAACTGCCGATGACCAATGTGCTTTAGCCCACTAATAAAAAACGAACAGTTGATTTGATCACCATTGGATAAGAGATGGTTGAGCCGATGTTATAGATGGTTTTACCACTCTAGGTGAATCACAATTTGTATGGCCTTCCCCTCACCCACTGCAGACTCCTTAGACCCCATGGACCATTTTTTGTCCTTTGATGTTTCCTTAACCATCCCTAAAAACATGTGAAAAATGATACACACAAATTTTAAACCTATAAGCGTGTATATACGCAGGTATGACCCCTAAAACTGTGTACATCGAGATGTGTACAAAAATCCAAATCCTTTTGGAGTTTTCCTTGACATGGATCCAACTCACTTGACTCCTGGCCTTCTCTATGCCTTGAGATCGCTCGGATTCGACCTTTCATTACCCCTTTGAAGAACTATATAAGGAACTCTATGGTACATTGAAGGCATATGAGAGAATTGAGAGCAAAGAAACTATAGTCCATTGTTGCTAGAACTTATGCTTGAGTCTGGAACCCTTTGTCCCTTGGATCAGTAGTGTGTTCTTCCCAAGCTTGCCTTTTGCTTGTGAGCTTGCTATCGAGAGATGGAGGATTGAAGTGGTGGAGGCCCAAGTGGGCTATTTAGTTTCTCTGGTTCGCAGATGTGCCATCAGAGGTTGTATCTTGTAATCTCTGATTTATATTAATAGAATCATCTTTTCTTGTCCAATAATGTGTGTTTGAATGAGTATTTTATCCATTGGATTATGTCAAATGCTTATACATTATTTATTATATATGCTAGAATAGATCTAACACCATGATATATAGAATGCTTGTATTGTTTACTTGTTGTTGAGAAAGTAATCTATCAATTCAAGCTGAAGTTGGAAAGCTCAACAGGGATCTACTTCAACTGTCCGGAATAAGGTACAAGGTCTGATCCTTTAGTGTTAGACATTTAATTTCTATCGCATATTGGAAGGGATTGATTTCTGGAGTCAAGCTGTCTGTTGTGGTACCCCAAGCCATAGGAATTTCTATCCATAACAGAATTGGTGACTCCTTTGGGGAGTTCCTAGTAGTTCTCCTTTGGGGGTTGTTTTATCGGCATTCAATGAATTTGAATTGCTCTCTCTCTCTTATTTCTATGTCGGGTCTAGGGGCATGTATGCTTGGTAGTGTCTGATTGGTGTGAAGTTTGTCTCAGCTTGTCTGTTTTCCTTGATTTTATGCACCTTTCTTCTTGTACCTGAGTTTTTAACTCACAGTCGCGTATACACGCGGGTTTCTCTGTGATTTCCGTGAATACATGTGGATTTACTACAAACAGTCACATATACCATTAGTTTTTCCTTTTAGTGGAAGTTAAATGGTTTCTGGGTGAAGTTTGATGATTGCTAAGTCTCCTTTGGCATTGCCTGAGTCTGTTAATACCTCTGTTTCTGACCAGAGATGTTTTTTTAGGCTAAATTTTTGTTAAGAAGGTTCTTGTCAAGGCATTTTCAATTTTTTGTTTGGGATTAGTGCATTAGAGTTATTTTACCTTAGTGCTTTGCTTGAGTGCTGTTTGAGTGTGCTTGCAGAGTCTAGGGGTCGTAGAATCATTCTTTTTCTTTTTGTATCTCATTTTATTTACAAAAAATCCAAAAACATTTGCATATCATCATGCATTGCATTTTGCATTTTGCATTGTACTTGCACTAGATTTGCTTTGGAGTACTAGTTAGGACTTCATATAGGAAAGCTTGCATTCATCATTTGAAGAAAAATTATGCATTTCATGTAGTAGCATACCCTGTTTTCATGGACACAATGCATTTGCATTGATTGTTAGGTGTGCATTTTACTTCATGTTGTGTCATAACACCATTAGTTGCACGGTCATATCCCTATTTTGAGTAATAAAGCCAATTAAAATCAACGCTAAATTAAAATGAACTACACTCTTTTCTTTTCTATGGTGCACCAACAAGCTTAGGTTTCAAGGTCTTGGAATAGGTCATTGTGAGTAAATTATCCAAGACCACTAAACAACAACATCTATGTGTCTGTCCAGGTGAGTGTGTGAAATCCTTGGTATAACCAGTGTTTCTCAGGATCCTCCTCTCAAAAGGGAGTTAAGCACGAGGCAATGTGAGCAATTATTGATTGGGATGACCCCTAGTCATAACTGAGTATCACCGAGGATATTTCCAGGATTGTATTCGTATCTGGGGGCTCTTTCGAGAGTTTTAGGATTTGCTACCCTGCCCATACGATCAATCCCTCCTGTGACTGTCTGCCTGAGCATTGATTATATTGAGGTGACCTTAGTGGCCTTACCTAGGATATCGAGGGGGTACTTTGCAAGGGTTATTCTGCAGGTGTCCCGTCGAGGTTAGGGTCAGACAACATAGTCACTTTACGCGTTGAAGTTGAGGGCCACAATAATTGGTTATGTACCTCCACTTGTTGTGTATGGGAGTCTCAAGCCTCTCATAGGCAAGACATATCTACTTCATTCGAGAGCTCACTTATCTAGCCCTTGTTTGCTTGCATTTGGCTTTAGATTTTATTAGTGATTTCTCTATGCATGATAGCTTGCCGAGGGTTTGCGTAAATAGAGAGTCTTTTTTATTTTTGAGTCATTGTGGATTCGGGTGTGGCTCCTCACCATTCTCATCATTTAGTAGGACTTTCGCCTTCTAATTCTCCTCCTCCTTTGGGAGAGAGACCTAGACAGTCTAGGCAAACTCTCTCACACATTGATTCACACACCATGGGAGACCATATAGAGGATATTCTTGAACCACCTTCTCCCTTTCGTGTTGACGATGGGGAGTTTACTCCTACTTATGATCCTTCACTTGACTTGGCTGAGTTAGGTTGTTGGATGCTATGGGCAGACCTGAGTTAACTATAATCAACCAACAACACCCCTAGATCACTGGCCCTTTCGGCGACAGACCGCAAAGCGGCTTGAAGTCTCACCCGAAGTGACTCTAATGGGTTGGCCAAGGACTCAAGCGTCTTGGACCAGGTTCTGTGGCAATCCTACTAGTGGTTCGTAGCTCCCCTAGATGCGAGGTATCTTTCTGCGCGTCGCATGATCTCCTGCTCGCGTCGCACGATCTCCTCACCTCGCAGCTCTTCTAGCCATCTCCTCGCCTCGTAGCTCTTCTAGCCACAAGATGCTCTTTTATACCGTTGCGCAATCCTTTCCTACGGCACGCACTTTATCAGACTCACGATATCTCCGACCTTATCGCATCACTACGCACTGTACAACACGCAGTTCCTACCCAACGCTAAGTCCTTAACCTACGGTAGTGCGCACCGCAGCTCCTCTGCCGATGCGATATCACCTCTCTATGATATCCTACCTCTGTGGTTTAGCGCACTTAGAGTTGCTCATGTCGATGTGCAAGACTTAACATACAAGGCTATTCAATACTGCAATAGAGACTGTTTCATGCAAAGCATAAATGAACCATATACAGCATGCCAAAGACTTTAACTTGTGTTTACCCTTCTATATTGCTGTGAACTGATTAACACATTCATTCATTAAATTGTAAACAAAGTCCATGAACTCATTGAGAAATGCATAAGTAAACATAACACATAAATCAATCGCATAACACTGATTTTAATGTGGTTCACCTCTAGGATGGAAGTTACGTCCACAGAACTGTGTTTTTATTATAGCTCAGGGGAAGGTAAAACACAGTTCTGCTGCACCGCATATGCAGCTTAATATCTTCTCTCTTAGATCTCTTTTCTCTTCTATATTTCTCTTCTATAGTATACTCTTCCCTCTCTGTCGATCCCTGCGGATCGTTACATACATATTCTATAAGCCAGCTACTGGTTACCGTAAGATTGCTACCACTAATAACAGAACCAGAGCTAGGCTTTTACAATAGTCTAATAGTCTGCAAAAACTACTAACAACTGAATAAATCAACTAACTACCCAACAAAATGACTAGCTAGGCTTTTTTCCCAACCAACCAACCCCTTTACTGTATATGAATTATCCCTTTATAGGAATCCCAAAGGTCTTGCCATTACAACAATGTGGGCCTGTCCCAACAGTAACCCAAAACCCTAACTAGTGACAGTCGTCCATATCTGTACTTGAGGTAGCCGCTTTCCGTCACACCACAGCTCTCTGCAGTCTTCCATGCTTCTCGGCACTGATCATGGGTACTATGCACCGCTTCGCTTTTCTACCCTTCGTCTTCAATGCTTCAGCCTCATTGCTCCTTCTTCTTTATGAGGGTCGCTGAGCCTTCCTGTCTTTTGCCGCTGCCTTCAATGCAGTGGGTGAGCTCTCTCTTCTCGGCCGCTCAGGTACCATTTCCTTCTTGACTTTTCTATCTTAAAAGTCATGGTTTCCGGCTCTGCTCTCCAGCTGGAAACATGCTACGGCGTCGTAGCTCTGTCTTAACTTCTTTCTGCCAAAACTTATCTTTCCACCAAAACTAGCAGCTTCTTCTGTAGCTGCGGGACCCTACTCCAATAGTCCCCTAACACTTACTTGTGGCTCACCCTCGAGCCACCTCCAGTGGGATTCTCCTGCTGTAGCTTTGCCTTGGCTTCCTGTGAAGCCCTATGCAACCTGTCATGAAGTCCTGTGACTTCCTTCTGCATCACTTCGACACTCTCTTGTGCCGATTCAAGCAAAGCTTGACTAATACTGGTGTCTTCTGTGGCATCAATTTTCTCTCTGGTGGTAGTGAACTCCTTCATTTTCTGTTCAGCCATATCATATATCTATGCGATTTGCTCTTGATACGGTTGAAGTAGGTCATTAATGTACATCTCTTTGGTTCTTAATGCTGCGCTTCCTGCTGCAAACAGTTCATCTCCTTTGTCTTCCTCATCTTTTGAAGAGCTGCCAAGCCCTTAATTTCTTCTTTCATTACCGCAGCAGTATTCTCTATCTGCTGAATACTTTGCTGGATTTCTACTTTCTCCGGTGGCTCATCTAACTCGTCCCATGTGTTCGTCGCATCGGTTAGTACTAACCGTGCTTCGTCGATGCGAGATTGCATCTGCGCAGAAGTGAGTCGAAGGGCTTCTACTCATGCTTTCTGGTCTGCCTGGGAGGTGTCTCGTATGCGAGCTTCAAGCTCAGTGATCTGCACCTCGTGGTCTACCTTCATCTTGGCCACTTCTACGTCCATCCTAGTCACGGTTTCTTCCAGATCCTTTGCTCTGTCTGCTACTCTTCTTAGATTCTGCGGAACTGGTAAGGTGAACTCAATGTTACATTGGGGCAGTTCCAATGCAATGCTCTGCAAAACTTGAGAAAGATCTTGCTCTCTTTCCTCATATGTTCGTACTTCATCTACCCTTTTCTGAACACTGATAGCAAGTGCTGCATTCTGTTGCTTCAGCTGCGTATTCTGTTTGTAAGTCTTGAGCTCTCTACTCTTGAGCTCTGTGCCTAACTGCTGCTGGATCATATACAACTGGTCAATATGAAACTCTGCAAGGTTAACTTCAATGGATTGTCTAAACTGAACTGGTGGGTCCTTCATTGTGGCAGGGAATCGGATACTCCCTGGTGGAATTAATACAGTATTGAGGCGATCTTTTGCTAAGCTTTCCTGGCGGGACATCGGCGGTGCTGAGGTTTCTCCACTGTTCATATTTTCAGGTGGACTGTACCTCATGGCAGTCTTCTCTGTAATCATTCTTAAGTCTATAATTTTCTTTTTGACTACACTATGGCTCTTTTCCTGCGACTCCTTCATCGCGTCAAGTGAGTCCTTCAATGTATCACACGTCCTTGTTGCGATGAGTTCATAGTCATCGTCTATCAATGCGGTCTTCAGAGCTGGCTTTGAGGTTTTCTATTTTTTCTTCTGCCGTGTTCTTGGTGACCCTTGCTATGAAGGTTTCCTCTTTTCCCCTGGTAGTGGTTCCTCTGTTGAAGATTGCGTCTGGATGTCTGCTTTATCTTTGTCCTTGTTCTGGTGTTCTGCGTCTTTAGAGTCTGATGATAGTGGTGCGGTATCTTCATATTCTTGCTTCCATTGGTTGTCGAAGTCTCTTATAACTCCTTCGACATCCCAGGCTGCCATCCTAAACGAGCCAGTAGCCCAATCATCCCGCTTAGTCCTTTTCAGTCGCAGATAGATTAAATGGCTATCTGCCATAAAATTAAGCCAGCTATCATATATGTCCACAGTCTCCGTGCTGAGCTGTGGTGTCTCTTGAATGACCTTCATCAACAGCTTATAGTAGTCATGGAATACCATCGCATTGATTGCTTTCTTGGCTGGGTGGTTGGTCTCCCATAAGCTGGCATAGCGTACTCCTCTGGGCGCGCCACCTGCTATCTGTGGAAACTGGGTATGGGGTGGCTCCTTCCATCTGACAAATGCACAAAGTATAAGCAACCACAAAAAATGGAAAGGGTGGTTGGATTCATCCTAAGCTACCAAGCAATCTTCTTGCAGCATATTTAATAAGAATAGAGACCAACTGAACTGTTCCCCCTCTGTGACCTGTATGGCCAGGTGGATTACAGATCCTGTAACTTCCTTTGGTCGAACCTTGGTTAGCAGTATTCCTACGAGTAGACTGGCGGTGAATCTAAGTGTCTCATTTGGTATGCTTGAAATGTCATAAGCCCGTCCTCCTCTCTGTAGCTGATACTTAGTTACTAGGGCTTTTGGTAACTTGGAGTCCTTGGTTTTTCCTTCTGTCTGTATATCAGGGTGTCTACCCGTCTTGGACAGGCCGGTGATACGATGTATCAAATCAATGTTAAGGTCTACCTTGTTTCCTAGCCAGAGGTACCCTCTGTGCACACAAGAGAGTAAAATGCGCACCACGGCATTAACCTCTGCACCCCGTCCAAAATGAGGTAATCTCAGCAAATTGAGTAGTCCTGACCGCTCAAGAATCTGGACATGTGGCAGGGGAACACATTCATCTCTCCCTGTCCTTGAGTTCTTCTCAATCTTCAGATAGCTATCCGGCTTGAACTGATGATATGTCTTAGCATCTCCCAGGTTATAATCTACAAATTTAACAACAGTAGCATATCCTACTAGGTCTCCATTTTCCTTTACTCGAGAATCAATGGGTGGTATGGGAACAATATACTTAGCGTTCTTAGATATTCTTGGTTCTGGTGTGCCTTCAACTCGTGGTATCATGTAGTCTGTTTCGCTGTGAACTTCTTCCTCATGCTCTAAACCGGATTCATCATTGACCTGAGATTGGCTCCTCGTTTGTGGTTGTTGCCTGGACTGTGACGAACTTGTTGGGGCACTCTTTGGTGGCATTGTCATGGCTCCTGCAAGGCCGTGATGTTGAAATCTTCTCAAAATGTTTGCTATCGGTTCGTCCTCAGACATAACCCACTCAGTACAAAATGGCGGACGTGCACCGGCTGCAACTTTTGAAAATCATAGCACTCTGTAACCACTTAGCTCTGGACACAGAACTCTTAACAACTTACTCTATGGCTCTCGGTTTTTCTGCAAATGTAACCATCCCACTTGAATACTTTCTTCTTTTATGCCCAATACGATAATCTCGGACACAACGGTCATCTAGACTGAACCCGTCGGTCATCATTAATGCCTGGACAAGACCACACCCGCCATCCGATTCCTAATAAATGCGGAAATCCGGTTGAATTTCCCTTGAAGCGTGTGTGCACAGGCGTCGGTCTCGTCGGAGATTTGCCAAATCTGGAAAAATTGATTATACTGCTGCCAAATCTACGGTAAGATATACCGGTCATTACCTCATTAACTACCTGTCAGATGCTGACTTGACTGGACTTTGTCAGTTGCAAAACTAAGTACGTGGCACGGGGAAACATCGCACTGCTGCGATGCAACTCTGCATCACCTGCATAACAATTTTATTTTTTATTTTTTTATTTTTTTTCGCACTTTCTCATACTTAGAATAATACCTGCCGGTGTAGACTTGTTCCCGGTGCGATGCCTCCTTTCAACTACACTGGACATCTGCACCACCATAGACTGGTTAAACTAGGGCTGAGAGGCGGGGTGGCTATCACTATAGGGCTTAAGCCTACTGCCATTAATCCATGTGGGAAAAAGCTCCCCGTTTAGCTGGCTGAGCTGAACGGCACCTCCCTCTGTGACTTGCTGTATCTGATATGGCCCCAGCCAATGTGTCTTGAACTTTCCTAGAAACTTAATGAATTTGCTGTCATAGAGGAGCACTAGGTCTCCGATATTTAAAGTCTTATTCTTAATGTGTCTGTCATACCAAGATTTTTCTCGTGCCTTCTGCACTTTTTGATGGAATTCGACGATGAATCTGTCTTCTTCTAAGGCAAGCAGCTGTGCTAGCCTTTCCTCAACTGTGTCTGTATCAGTCATCCTGGTAATCTGAGCGATTCTTAAACTGGGAAGAATATACTCCATAGGCATAACAACCTCCTGTCCATACACCAAGATGAAAGGTGTGTGTCCCATAAGTTTCTTGCATGTGGTCCTGTACGCCCATAATACAGCGTTAACTCTAAGGTCCCAATCATTCCTCTGGCTATTGCAGATCTTAGTAAGAGCATTTTCTAAAATCTTATTAAAGGCCTCCACTGTACCATTATCCTGTGGGTGGTAGGGAGTGCTCTTATGGTGTTGAATCTGGAATTCTTCTGTCAATTCCTCAATAGTGCTGTTCAAGAAATGTGTGCCTTGATCACTCATCAAAATTACTGGGCATCCAAACCTACTGATGATGTTTTCAAAAAGGAATTGTGCAGCTGTAGAAGCATCGCAATTTATTATTGCTTTGGCCTCTGCCCATCTGGTGAGGTACTCTGTTCCAATGATAATATATCTCGCACCAGTGCGCTTTCCTGGTGGGTTGATAGGACCCACAAAATCTATAGCCCATTTGTCAAATGCACGCAACGTGACCTGCGGTCGCAGCGGCATTTCATCGTGTCGCGAGGGTTTTCCTACCCTTTGGCAGATATTGCAGCATCTACAAAAGTCCTTGGTGTCTTTATGCAATGTAGGCCACCATAATCCTGCCTCCAGGATTTTCTGCACAATCGGCTTTCCTGCGAAATGACCTCCTGCGGTTCCTGAATGTGCCTCTATGATAATAGTGTCTTTTTCATGTAGCATCACACATCTGTGCATAACTTCATTCGGGCCCAACTTGTATAGGTGTCCTGCGATGAGGGTGAAGTCTGCTGCTTTAACAACCAACTGCTTCTTTTGCTGCTTAGTAAACTCATCAGGTGCTACTCCCATAGTGAGAAATTGAATAATATCGGCATAGTACTCATCTGCGATCTGGATAGAGAACAATGGCGCATCTGGTAGATTGTCATCTAGGTTACTTGGCTCTTCACCTGAGTCTATCCATGACAAATGATCAGGTCCTGCATTCAGTCTTCCTGGTTTCACAATGATTTCAAAATCATACTCCTGAAAGAGGAGTAACCATCTGCAGATTCTCCCCCCTAACACTGGCTTATTGACCAAATACTTTAACGCGGAATGGTCAGTAAACATCTTGAATGGGGCACCCAATAGGTAGTGCCTGAACTTCTGTAGCGTATACACCATAGCTAGCCATTCTCTTTCAGTTGTGGTGTAGTTCTTTTCTGCTGTCGAGAGCTTTCTGCTGGAATATGCGATAGGGTGGTCAATGTCCCCTTCTCCTGGTTGTGTTAAAACGACCCCTAATGTGATGCCAGACGCATCCACATGTACATGAAATGGCTTAGTCCAGTCGAGAAATATTAAGATGGGTGCTATAACCATCTTCTCTTTAAGCATGTCTAGACTCTGCTGACATTCCTCGTTCCATAGGAATTTTACATCTTTCTTGAGCAATTTCTCCATTGGTGCTGTAATCTTTGTGTAGCCCTTGATGAACTTTCTGTAGTACCCGGTATGACCAAGTACTATCCTCAGTTTCTTGACTGAGTTGGGTGCTGGAAGATTTACAATGATGGCAATCTTCACGGGGTCTACCATCAAGCCTTGTCTGCAAACAATGTGACCCAAAAAAATACCAAATGGTGCACAAAATATACATTTCTTCAAGTTTAGAGAAATCTGGTACTGCCTACATTTCTCTAACATCAGTCTTAAGTCTCCTATATGCTTGTCAATTAGTCCAAATACAGTCCAATCATCAAAATATACTTCTAAGAATTTATGAATGTATGCTTTAAATACAGCAACGACTACTCTAGAAAATATAGCTGGTGCATTCTTAAGACCGAAGGGCATTACCGTATACTGGAACGAGCCCCATTCTGTTGCAAAGGTGGTCTTGGACCGATCTTCTGGATGTATTCTGATCTGATGGTAGCCTGAAAACCCATCAGTGAAGGAGTAGACCTCCTGTCCTCCCACGTTGTCTAATACCTCATCAGTGAACGGTGTCGGAAATGGATCATGAAGTGATGCATCGTTGAGCTTGCGCAGATTGACACAGATCCTAATGTCTCCTTTTGTTTTATTTTCTTGTACCACCATGGGGCTAACCCATTCGCTTTCTTCTACCGGCTCAATGATGCCTGCTTCCAGCATCTTATCGATTTCATCCTTTACTTTTTCTTTGTAGCGCAGATTCAATCTATATGGGCGTTGCTTAACTGGTCTAGCATCCTCCTTCAATGGTATCCTCATAACTCCCAGGTCTCCAACTATTCCCTTCATCTCTGTGAATTTGGTGGGAAATAGGTCCTGATAGTCAGGTAACAAATCTACAATCTGTCCTACTATTTCATCATTCCAATAGTCTCCAATAGAGGCAAACTTAGGTTCTGCATCTATGCCAATATTGATCTTTTTAATCTTGATAGGTTCGGTGATTGCTGGAATCTCTAATTGTGGTCCCCCAACATCGTGAGTCCCTTCTGACTCTAGAATGTTGGTGTTGCGAGGATCCTCATCCTCATCCTTATCTTCATTGTTTGGCTTTACTGCGAAGTTATAGCACTCAAGCGCATCTTGCAACTGGATGGCCCACTCAGGTTGAGCCTGCACTGAGATGGTACAGTCCTCGAATATCTTGATCTTGATTATGTCTAGGGCCTGAGCAACACTTGGATTTTCTGATTCAAACGTGAAGGTAAGTAGGAAACTGTCTGTCATAAGTGACCATGTGGTCGTCCCCTTGCGCAACTCGGTCTCTATGTACCAGTTCCTTGGAACTGTGTCCAATGTGTGAATGAATCTGTGAACCCATTCATCCTCAGGAATGTCCGACCAGTTCTGTTCACATGTCTAAATGTGTGCCCTGGGGTCAGTTTCTCCTGTGTACTTCTGCGGGACATACTCTTTGTCGACCGAAAATATTATCACCATCAATCTTTTAATATCATCCCATGATGTGATATTTTCTTTATGTGCATACCACCATCTTGCAGGTGTGGCTCGTACTGCAAGGTCCATAGCTGTGATTCTCTGCTTGTAAGGAATCTGTTGCTCAAACTGCTCAAGGAATTCCTGAATATCTGTCAGACCATGATATGATGGAGTCTCAGTGATCTCTGTGCCAATCCATCGCAGTGATTTACTCATAAATGCACATCTACGCGCTGAGACTTCGTAAAGTATGTTCTGCCAGTTCTCTCGACCAATATCAGAATCCGATGCACATGAGCTGTCGCATTGCCAACTAATGTTCCCTTTTGCGGTTGGATTGATGTAGTCGCTCTCGTTCGCAGTCATCTAGTAGAGACTATCCATGTTATGTGCCTCCTCCTCTGCTCTGATAGGTTCAATGTATCTAGGACCTTGGTGAGGATCCAGCAGTGCGATGACCCGGATCTGGGCATCCTCAAAGGTCATTTGTCTTCTCTTTAGGTCGATTACAACCTTGCTACCAATCACCCAATCAATACTTAATAGTGCTGGATACGGTCGACTGTCGCCAATGATTTCTATAACTTCGAAGTCCGTAAAAGTATGAACTCCGTCAATGTCAACGAGCACCTGTGGCAGTCGACCCAATGGTGATACTCGCTGTTGGTTAGCTAATATCAAGTGGATAGGCGATCTAGCTAACTGAGGGCTACCCATCTATTCCCATGTCTGCTTAGTTAGAACATTCACCTCTAATCCCAGATCTAAGACGACTTCGTCCATTTCGAACTCTCCAATCTGTGCTGTGAGTTTCATCTCTCTTCCGGTCCTTGTATGTCCTGTAATATTATGAACAGCACGGTGTGCACTGCTCGAGAGAGAAGGTTGCTGACACTGGTCTATGATGTGTTGTAGCTCATCGATAGATTTTTCATTTCTCAAGAGCTTCAAGCAACTGCGCAGGAAGGATTGTATACTTCCTGTCGATTCATCCTCGTCGCATCTTCCCGATGTGGTAGCCTGCGGTATCTGTTCTGGGCTGTCGCCACAAGGTGCTTGCTGCGGTACGCCCCTAGACGGTGGTACCTACGATCCTGATTGTGTAGGTTCATCAAAGGAAGCCTTGGCTTCATGAAATGTCTCTTTATTCTTCTGTAGATCAAGTGCTGTTGCTTTACCAGGAGCTCTGTGCACCCACTCCTGCCCTATGTTTTTTCCGGTCTCCTGCAATGTCCCACTAGTGGAAGCACCACTACGAGTCACAATATTGACTCTTGGTTCTGGTTCTGCCTGCTCAGCAACAATAAGCTAGATGTTTTGGTGTACTGCTGGCTTAGGATATTTGATCTTAGCTATCAAGGTAGGACACTCCTCTATGGTATGATCGTAATATTTGCAGTAATTACAAGTAGTAGTGGGGCTCTGATAGTCCCTAGCATAGTGTCCTACAACTCCATAGTTATAACAAGTGATTGGTCCACGACCACAGCCAAAACCCTCTCCTTTTCTGAAGCCTTCTCCTCTTGCAAAGCCTCCTCCCCGGCCTCGTCCTCTGAATCCTCCTCCTCGGCCACCATAGGTCGGATTAGGTTGTGGTCCTGCTGCTGGACCCTGTGTTTCTGACTGGACTCTGTATACATCATGTTTTCTATCTAACATGAGATCATAGGCTCGGCAATTCTTTTCATCATGTTCGACAGAGCTATAGAAGACACAGTATAGGTTCTTAGCTGTCTGTACATACTTCTGAAGCAAAGGGAATTGCTGAGGTGGGTGTCCTTTTGTTTTACATATTTCACACCATGGCCCTTGTGTTCGTGGTAAGGGGTTAGGAGCCCCTGACACTAAATATTCTGCAAAGACTGGACAGTTGTCTTTGGTATGACCCTGTGCTCTACATCGTAAGCACCATATGTCTTGCATAACCTCTTTTCCTTTCTTAAGTTCGTGTATCTGTAACGTGAGGTTGGCCAACTGGTTCTGTAGGGTTGTCATGCCTGCACTGGTTTCTGCTAAAGGTGAAGCTTCTAGCTTCATCGCCATCTCCAACGCATCATCCTGCGTCTGGAGTTTCTGCTTCATTAGTGGCACTCTGATGTGAGGGAGCAGCGCTGCAATAAACCATTCCTTATGCTGCTCCGGCGCAAACTCAAAACTTACTTGGTCTATAAGGGGTTTGAATTTCTGGTCAAAGTCCCATACTGATTCTGATGGTAGCTGCTTAATATCCTTGAGCTCCGTTATGCACTGAGATTCAGACTTAGGTTTCTTGAACTCTTTAATCATGGTGTTCTTGACTTGGGCAAGTGTCTTGGGTACTGTGGTATACTTTATGTACCATGTTAAAGCTCGATCTCTGAGTGTAGTGACCAACTGTACAAGTTTAAGGTTATCATCATTGATTGTTTTAATGGTCCACATGGCTTCACATAGAAACCAATGCTGTTCCGAGTCCTCTGCTCTTGTACCCTTAAATGTAGGTAGCTTCATATCATCTCCCATTCTATTCCTCTGCGGTGGGTTCTGATTGACTGGATTACTACCACTCAATGGTGTAGGTGAAGGTGATGTAACGGTAGTAGGTACTGTCTGTGAGCTACTGGATGGAGTACCTACGGGATTACTCTGAGTCCCGGTCTGTTTCTGTGGGGTATAGGGCTGGTAAGGGATACCCCCCTCTGGTTCTTCTGTGGTACTAGGACTCAGTTGCCTAATATTGTCTGAACTATCTCCAAATACAGGAGAGCCGAAAGCTACTTTATATTTCTTGCCACTACGTGTGCATCCAATGTCATCAAAATCACTTTCAAACTCTTGTGACATTACTATATTTACTTATTCATCTAAAATCATGTCCATTACTCCTTTTTCATGTAGCAGCATCTTAATGGACAAGTTTAGAGACTTTAGGTACTTACCACGATATCCTTTGAAGAAGTACCGCTTAGCCTCGCTGAAGCTTTTTCTCTGGTCAACTGAAAATTCTGTAACAAAGCCTCCTAGCACACTCGCAAGCCAGAAGTCTACTACTCTCGTAATGGAATTGTCGAGGTTCTGCACGGTGTGAATAAGCTCCAGTTTCCAGACAATGTTTCTTTTCTTCTTGAATATGTTCCTATCTGTCAACTTGGATAACCAGTCGAAAAGCTTGTTTCCATAGGTTGCAAAAAATATAGCGTGTATATCTGAAGCGATATGCTTTTGTAACCAGTCCTCTGTGCTCAGTTTAGGGCTCCGATTTTCTTTCTAAGAAAACTCCCTTAGGTTTGAATCCAGCCACTGGTGAAACTCTTCTCTGGTAGGATGCCAACAGAACATTAGCGCTCAGTTGTTCAAAACCGGCAACATAACCATTTGTTGGCTGCTATGGGCAGACCCGGGTTAACTATAATCAACCAACAACACCCCTATATCACTGGCCCTTTCGGCGACAGACCGCAAAGCGGCCTGAAGTCTCACCCGAAGTGACTCTAATGGGTTGGCCAAGGACTCAAGCGTCTTGGACCAGGTTCTGTGGCAATCCTACTAGTGGTTCGCAGCTCCCCTAGCTGCGAGGTCTCTTTCTGCGCGTTGCGCGATCTCCTGCTCGCGTCGCGTGATCTCCTCGCCTCACAGCTCTTCTAGCCACAAGATGCTCCTTTATACCATTGCACGATCCTTTCCTACGGCGTGCACTTTCTTAGACTCTCGATATCTCCGACCTTATCGCATTGCCGCGCACTATGTGACATGCAGTTCCTTCCCAACGCTAAGTCCTTAACCTGCAGTAATGCACACCGTAGCTCCTCTGCCGGTGCGATATCACCTCTCTATGATATCCTACCTCCGCGGTTTAGTGCACTTAGCGTTGCTCGTGCCGACGTGCAAGACTTAACATACAAGGCTATTCAATACTACAATAGAGACTGTTTCACGCAAAGCATAAATGAACCATATACAGCATGCCAAAGACTTTAACTTATGTTTACCCTTCTATATTGCTGTGAACTGATTAACACATTCATTCATTAAACTGTAAACAAAGTCCATGAACTGACTGAGAAATGGATAAGTAAACATAACACATAAACCAATCGCATAACACTGATTTTAACGTGGTTCACCTCTAGGATGGAAGTTACGTCCACAGAACTGTGTTTTTATTATAGCTCAGGGGAAGGTAAAACACAGTTCTGCTGCACTGCATATGCAGCTTAAGATCTTCTCTCTTAGATCTCTTTTCTCTTCTATATTTCTCTTCTACAGTATACTCTTCCCTCTCTGTCGATCCCTGTGGATCATTACATACATATTCTATAAGCCAGCTACTGGTTACCGTAAGATTGCTACCGCTAATAACAGAACCAGAGCTAGGATTTTACAACAGTCTAATAGTCTGTAAAAACTACTAAAAACTGAATGAATCAACTAACTACCCAACAAAATGACTAGCTAAGCCTTTTTCCCAACCAACCAACCCCTTTACTGTATATGAATTATCCCTTTATAGGCAGCCCGAAGGTCTTGCCATTACAACACTGTGGGCCTGTCCCAACAGTAACCCAAAACCCTAACTAGTGACAGTCGACCATATCTATACTTGAGGTAGCCGCTTTTCACCACACCACAGCTCTCTGCAGTATTCCATGCTTCCCAGCACTGATCATGGGTACTATGCACCGCTTCGCTTTTCTATCCTTCGTCTTCAATGCTTCAGCCTCATTGCTCCTTCTTCTTTATGAGGGTCGTTGAGCCCTCCTATCTTCCGCCGCTGCCTTCAATGCAGTGGGTGAGCTCTCTCTTCTTGGATGCTTAGGTACCATTGCCTTCTTGACTTTTCTATCTTAAAATTCATGTTTTCCTGCTCTGCTCTCCAGCTGGAAACGTACTACAGCGTTGTAGCTCTGTCTTAACTTCTTTCCGCCAAAACTAGCATCTTCTTCTGTAGCTGCGGGACCCTACTCCAACATAGGTCCTGTGATTTCCAAGATAGGAACCTTTCATAATAGACCTACTCACTCTAGGGTTGATTCCCCATTGACGCATTACTGGTATGGAATACCAGAGGATACCGAGACTTGTTTTAAACCCGCAAGCACTAGCTATGGTAGTTATGGTATGTCTAGTTTTCCTACACATGATTTGGCATTTCATGTCGAATCTGACTTCGAGCCTAACACTATTCCTGGGGGCACTCTCATTCCTTACCATGAAGAGAGTTTTGGGAGCACTAGTCCCATTGCACCTTCTATCCCAGTGGTGGAAGTCACATCACATATTCCTCCTAGGTCTAGGGTTAGCGATCCTATTAGGATACCAGACCCGAGATGGGTAATGATAGGGAATAGTATGTACGTTATTACTCAGGTCCCTCAATCCTCAGTCCCTACTTCTTCAAATGTCCACCCTCCACCTTATTCACATGGTCCTTCGAACCGAAATGTTGCTACGAGTCATGTTCGTACTGCGATTACTAGACCGGTTGTGTCTCAGCTTCATGCACCGCCTGTCATTTCGGGAGGTCATGCTCATACTTCTAGAGGTCACATTCCTACTTCCAAAATGTATATTCCTACTTCCGAAATGTATGTTCTTACTTACGGAGTGTCCCATGGGACATCACATGCGATGACTTATGGACCCTATTATGTGATGCAGTATGGAAAGGGTTCTTCACCTTATGGGGGCGGGTATCAACAACCTATTTACTCTCTTAACTATGGCTTTGTAGCTCCTAATAGTCAAGGTCCACCACACTATGGTGTTTCCATGCCACCCTATATAGGTCATACGGGGGGAGGGCACTATGGCCAAGGCCATGGTGGTAATCAGACCTATATGAATCAAGGAGCGGTCCATTGACCTCATCATCCTAGGCTCCATTTCCTCGCAATGCTCAATCTTCCTAACTTGTCAAGATTAACGAACGACCCTGTAGCTCATGACCCAGCTTGGCCGGCTGTCCCTACCAAGCTTCCTTTGGACATACCTAAGTTCAAGGGAAAAACAGGAGAGGATCCAAGCGAACACATTACTACGTTTCACCCATGGTGCTCTTTGAATTCCTTACATTAGGACTCCATTCATTTGAGGCTATTTCAACACACCCTTACAGGGCCTACCGTGAAATGGTATATAAAGCTACCTAGGGAGCTTTCACTTTGTTCGACGAACTTGTGATGACTTTTCTTAACCACTTCCATCTACCAGTGTGTTATGACGTTGGTACTGAACTTTTGTCAACATTTCAGCAAGATAAAGCCACACATATCTTTGATAATATTCAAGAGTGGCGTAGATGGAAGAGGTTAATTAAAGCCTTTATACCACCAGAGTTCCTTCTCGAGTGGTTCCTCAAATAATTATTGCCATATATAGTGAAGGATATTTCCACATCCGGAGTGCAGAACAAGGAACAAGTGATTTTTAGGGCACAGGAACTGGACTTGATCTATGCTTAGTCCAGTTTGTTATATGAGATTATTCCCATTGCTCCGTGTTCCAGTTTTGACCCCAAATTCAAACCTGGACCACATGCCAATGGCGTTGTGGGTTGTGTAAGTGTGAAACCTATGGATTTGGTTGCAAAACAATTTAGTCAATCGTCAATCAACCAATCTGCTTCGGGACAATCTATGGC
This sequence comes from Pseudotsuga menziesii, assembly GCA_001517045.1. Lineage (NCBI taxonomy): Eukaryota > Viridiplantae > Streptophyta > Pinopsida > Pinales > Pinaceae > Pseudotsuga > Pseudotsuga menziesii. The sequence goes on along the minus strand of LPNX011017459.1, from coordinate 42,176 downwards.
TTCGTCTCAACCCTCCCAAACGGCGAGTGTACTTTCTATGCAATCGTCGGACCAGAAGGGTAACCAGCAGCCTGAACGGAATAGAAAAAAGGGTAAAAATAATCATAAGGGTGGGAATAAGAATGAGAATGCTAATAGTAATGACAAGAATGGCCAGAATGCTGGGGGGAACAAGCAAGCTAAACGTAAGGTTAAGTTCCCTTGCAAGTTATGTAAGGATGATCACCTCACTTACTTGTGCCCTCGTATTAAGGAAGCCTCGAGATTCTTGGAACAGGGCCCAGCTATGCTAACTAACCATTTACCGCACAATCAAAATATGAACTCGAGGTCCCATGACTAGTCTCGTGGTGATCAATATCTACCGAAGGGTAGTGGTTGTATTAACATGGTACATGCTGTGAAAGTTGTGACCTGTGTGAAAGATTATGGTTCATCACAACCCAGCCCAGTCAAAGAGCCCGATCCACCAGGGTCCCCTTTGCGTATTAAGAAACCTATGGATAAACCTGAGACTACACCTCACATTCCTAAGGGAGTCCTTAAGCGTTTGAGGCATAATCCAAATTCCCAAGCCACCCATAACTATTCAGTTGTCGAGGATTTGGGCCACCCTCCTTGTGCGATGTCTGCATTGGAAGTGCTTCAGAGTTTTCCTTTGCAAAGGAAGGTGTTTCTTTCTGCCCTTGGTGTGAATGATGATGATTCTTCCTCTGTGATCAAATTTGAAACCACAAGAATTCAGCCTCGCTTGCATTACTATGTGTCTATTTTGATTCACGTAGAATGTCTTAATATGACCGTCAAGTGCGCTGTGATTGACGAAGGCGCTACTGCTTCTGTGATGTTTTTATCTTGTTGGAAGGGTCTGGGTTCCCCTGAGCTGTCTAAATCAGCGACCATGTTAACTACGTTTGATGGGAGATATTTTAGGTTGCACGTCATCCTTCCTTCCCTTAAAGTCCATTTGGGAGGGAAGACTATTGCGATAGAGGTCGAGGTGGTTGATGCGCCCCTTGACTACAATCTCTTGCTGGGTAGGAACTGGATGTACAGTATGCAAGCCGTTGCTTCTTCCCTATTTCGTGTTGTATGCTTTCCACATAATGGGAATATTGTGATGGTTGATCAAACAACATTCAAGAATCTGTTTGTTACCGCATCTTTGGGAGCTTTGATCCCAATCGTTGAACACTCACAGCAGGAAACTGGGAGTGTGGGTGTAGGCATGTATCCATCCCTCATGGGAAGTTTTAGTTGTCCTGCACCGATCCTTATGATAGGATCTAGTTCCGATGAGGCTTCTACATCTACAAGATCGGTGTCTTTGCACATGAGTCATATGGAAGATCCTTGGATTCTTCCTACACCGAGTACTTCGAGTGAGCTCGTCGTGATGGATGTGCTGTTTCCTGCAACTATGATAGCTTATCAAGCTAATCTCGAGTGTGTTGCAGAGCCTAGTCCTTCCTCTTCATAGATAGAAGAGGAGGACCCTTATGTGATGTTGACATGGGTAGTATAGTCTTCTCACGCACATGACTGCCTTGATACGATTTTCCCTTCATATGAAGCAATTATTGAGGCTATGTCAGGAGTTGAGCCACCATGGGAGGAACTCCATCATAGATTGTACTTTCTTCCCAAGCTTGATCGCTTGGAGCATGAGGATTTTAGGGAAGTTCTTAGTCAGAGAGTTGGTAGTCCTATGGTTCCATTAAGCTCTCCTGGTCCGATGGCTGATGGAAACATGGCGAACATATCTTCAACGATTCCTATCAACATCTCTTGCAATTCTAGCACGATAGAGAATGTCTATATTGGGGCGAAATGTTCCCATGCTGAGATTCTAGAATACACTGAACTATTTAAGGAATTCCGTGATATTTTTTCTTGGTCTTACGACGAGATGCCAGGTATTGACCCTCATATTATCAAGCATGAGATTAAAACTTACCCCAATGCTAAGCATGTTCGACAATGGTTGCGTGCAGTGAATCCAAGGAAAGCACCCATGATTAAGGCAGAGATAGAGAAGCTGTTGAAAGCTGGTTTCATCTATCCCATTCCCTTCACGAAGTGGGTTTCAAACCCTGTTCTAGTGGATAAGAAGCAGGGAGTGATTCACATATGTATTGATTGTCACGATTTAAATCGTGCCTATCCTACCGACAATTTCCCCACACCATTTATTGATCATATTTTGGATGATTGTGCGGGTAGTGAGGTTTTTTCCTTCATGGACGACTTTTCTGGATATAATCAGATACAGATTAAACCTGACGACCAACATAAGACTGCATTTATTTGTCCTTGGGGAACATTTGCATATCGAAAAATGCATTTCGGCCTTAAAAACGTCGGAGCTACGTTTTAGAGGGAAATGACCTTGATCTTCCATGATCTCAAGTCAATTATCGAAGTATTTTTGGATGACCTTGCTACTCATTCTCATATGAGAATGCGTCATCCCTATCACTTGAGATTGGTATTTGAAAGATGCCAGCACTATTCGGTTAGATTAAATCCTCATAAGTGCATCTTTTGTGTGAAGTCAGGTCATTTGTTAGGATTCATTGTCTCTAAAGAGGGTATAAGAGTTGACCCTTTGAAGGTTGAGGCAATACTTTAGTTGTCTCCCTCAAAGAATATTCGCCATCTTCAATGTTTGCAAGGCATGGAAAACTTCTTACAAATATTTGTTGTCAACTTTGCTAATTTGACTAGAGGCTTCATGTGTCTCTTAAAGAAGGACACCCCCTTTTATTGGGATGAACGAGCCTAGGATTCCTTCGATGCACTCAAGCGAGCCCTAGCATCAGCCCGGTGATTAGTCCCCCGGACTATAGCCATGATTTTCTATTAGATGTGGCCACATCATTAGAGACGATTGGTATGGTTTTGGTTCAAGAGGATGAGGAGCTCCAAGAGCATGTCATATATTATTTGAGCCGGAACCTTATTGATGCAGAGATTCATTATTCTCATGTTGAGAAGCTTGCTTTAGCTACCGTACATGCGGTTCAACAGTCGAGACATTATATTCTCCTTCACCAGACCTTGGTTATAGCCCATGTCAATCTATTTCAATTCATCCTCACCTGAAGGATGATTGGGGGAAAATATAATAAATGGATTGTCATTCTGCAAGAATTCGATCTCGAGTTTGTTTCGGCAAAATCGAAGAAGTCTTTAATTTTTGCAGAGCTTATATCAGATTTCTTGAGCGAGGCCAAGGAGTTGGTTTGTGAAGATACATTTGTCGATGAACACATATTATTAATCTCAACTTTAGACCCATGGCATGGGGATATCATAATATATTTACAAACATTGAAGACCCCTACTCACCTCTCATGAGATGAACGACAACGATTACGTCACGTCTCTAAGAACTACCTCATAGTGGATAACACTTTTTACCGACGTGGGGTAGATTCAATTTTATGACATTGTTTAACTCATGAAGAGGCTGAGGTTGTCCTGAATGATTTCCACGGAGGGGCATGTGGTGGTCATTTATCTAGGCTTTCTACAGCTCAAAATATTTTAAGAGTAGATTATTTCTGGCCATCAATCTTTAAAGATTGTGTTGATGTGGTCAAGAGGTGCCACCCTTGCCAGGTGTTCACACGTAATATGCACTTGAAACCTGCCCCGTTACATCCCATTATCACCACCAGTCCCTTAACTAAGTGGGGGCTCGATTTTATGGATTACAACCCAGTTTTGGCTAGGGGGCACCATCATATTATAGTGGTTGTTGATTACTTCATGAAATGGGATGAGGCTATGCCTACAGTAAAATTCAATGGTGAGATATCCGCTCACTTCGTATTCAGCCAAATTATTACTCGGTTTGGGATTCCAAAAGAGCTTGTCACTGACCATGGCTCGCACTTTCAAAACCGTATGATGGAAGAGTTGGGGTATAAGCAAGAGCATACCTCTCTTTACTACCCTCAAGTGAATGGACAGGTAGAAGCAGTGAATAAATCACTCAAATCCATTCTCCAACGAACCATTGCACAAAGCAAGAAGAATTGGCACATCATGTTATATCCTGCTTTGTGGGCATATTGAACCACTGTTAAGACTGCCACTGGTTTTTCTCCATATCAACTTGTACATGGAGTGGAGTCGATATTGTTGATTGAATGCGAGATTCCTTCTTTGAATCTAGTTGTAGAACTCTTACCAGACACTTCACCATTGGAGGGGCATTTGGTTCACCTTGAGCAACTTGATGAGTAGCGTCGGGATGCCTTGGTGGCTCTAGAAGTCAATAAACGTTGCGTAAAGGTCTAGTACAATAAGTCTATCCATCCAAGGAGATTTAGTGAAGGAGACTTGGTCCTTTTGTGGGATCAACCAAAAGAACCCTTGGGGGTAGGGAAATTTAATCCTATGTGGCGGGGTCCTTACGTGGTCAAGCGTGTGTTAGAGAAGGGTGCGCATGAGTTAGTGGATTATGAAGGAATGGCCTTGGCGGAGCCTAGAAATGGGCTTTATATCAAGAAATACTATGCATGATATCCAGACAAGGTTGCTTATTGTATATTATTGTACAGTTTTTCATAGTTAGGTCTTTTTCTTATCATGATCGGGTTTGTGATTAGTTTTTGTTTCTTTTGGAAGATGTCAGTGGAATCTTCCACCTACATAGGATTCGCGGATGGTACGAGCCGTCACACTCAACACTCAACCTCTACTGCTTGGGTGATTTATACTCCTATGGGTTAGGTACTGTCTTCAGGAGGCGTATGTCTACGACCATCTTCCAACAATGTTGCTGAATATAGTGCCATCATTGAGCTTCTATGGGATTCCATTTCACATGGCGTTCTCTCTCTTGAGGTATGTCTTGATTCGGAGTTAGTAGTCTCACAGCTTAATGTTTTGTACCATGTTAGAGATCTGATGTTATTGAGAAGATTCTTATGTGTGAGATTGTTAGAACGACAATTTGACAATATAACATATATACACATTTCAAGAATTAATAATCAAGTTGCTGATTCATATGCTAACTACGTGTTATATTGGCATTTGTTTCATTCACAGTAAATTAATCACAAACATAATTTTTACACTTGTAAATAAATAAACCAATCACCATAAAAAAATTTATATAAAAACCAAAATGTGATAATACATAGTGTCATGATACAAAATTGGGGCTCTCGAGCCACCAACATATAATACACAGTAGTACATAATGTATACACTCCTAGGTGTCTACTCCTATGGAGGAGGAGGAGGGTTATGATCATGGAAGGTCACTACGGCTCTAGCTAGCCATCGAAATAATCGCACCCATGCACGTGGTAAACCTACCACTTGCCACTGCATAGCCTCAGGCAAGTCCTCGACTTGCACCATGGGAACTCTATGTGTCAATCTCACAAAATTGGTATGAATGCTTTGGAGCATCCACTCCACATCCACATCCATGTATTGTCTCTTCTTCCCCTTCGTCTATGATGAGGGAATCCTTTTGGCCACCGTGGTCCCACATCTGCACACAAATGGTAGATGTCACTATGTATTGTCACGCAAAAGTATGTCTTTTTGATTCCATATAATCAAGAAAACACAAAAAAATTAAATAACTCAAAATTTAAAAAAAAAGAGAGGGTCGAGATTCGTTACCTATATCGCCATATGTCGATCCTAGTGGTAGCGGCATGTCTGGGTCCCCCCGGAAATCTATCCCTGCATAGGGGTAGTCATCGATGGAAACTATCTGTCGTCGCCACCATGGAAAGAAGTCAGCTGGATATGGGTTGGCCACCCTACCACCCCCCAGTCTATGCATAGCATCTTCCCAACGCCGTTGGGCTGGATCTCAAACCCCATGAAGAGGAACATCCACTCTGGGGCTCAATCCTGGAACACGCTCGAAGAAAAACGTGCTCAAAATACTGCTGAACCCGAAGTTCCACACTCTACCTACCTTACACTCACTGAGATGATGTTTCATGTTGCTCAGTAGTGTAGTGCTCTAGTTGTAAATCATGGGTCTCATGCACTCCACTGCATAGAACATCAGAGGCCACGAGGCCTTGTGGAGTGATGCCAAGCCTGCTATCCTACCCAATGTCAATAGTATGGCCTTTAGGCCCAGCACCTGTATAGCGTTGGTAGGGACCTAAATCCCCACCTTCTCTATGTCTGGATAGTATTACACCGCAATGTACTCGTCAATAGTCAGGCCACCTCCTGGCCCACCACAAGAACGAAGGTTCACTACTTCCCCTCGTCTAGAAAGCCCTGTAATGAAGTATATGTCCTCCACCTCTATAGTGAGAGACATCCCATCTATCTGGAAGGACTCCGATTCTGGATCCCAGTAATCCACCAACATCTGTAATAGTCTTGGTTTGGCCCTCAAACCACCAAGACACCAAAACTTGTAGAGTCCACATGCACATAGAGCTTGTTGAGCCATTAGATCAACCCTTACTGCTTCCTCTACCTCACCATGTTCATGCTCTCTCCACTCTAGGACCATCCTGCATAAGAAATTGCAAATTTTCCCATTATATTATTGAAAAAACCTTATGCACAGCCCCATACGCGGCTATTTTCAAAACAGCCACATATATACACAGGTTTGGGGGCATTTTTCGCGTATATCCAGCCCTATATGTGGAAAAACCCTCGATTTCTGCGTGGTCCGCAACACCCATTTTAGTTTGGCCTAGAAAGCTTAATTAACCATGGAATTTCATAAAAATTGTATCAAAATGAAAGAGAAGAGCATGGGTAAATACCTGGAAGAAATGGTAGTGGATTCTACCAGCTGGATCTCCTGGAATTCGTTGTTGAAAATTTGAGCTCAAATGGGTAAAAATTTCAAATGTTTTATAATATTTTGAATTGTTTACTAGTTATAGAAAATTTTCAAATATTTGAAAATTTTTACCCCCTTTCCTATAGTTTCAACATTTTCTAACCATTTTGGACCATTTTGACATAATTCATGATGTAGAGAGCATTTTTCAGTGTTGTTTCAACCGTTGGATTGACCTGTTCGTGCCGATCTTAGATATCATATCTAAACTAGCATATAGGTTAGGTTTCATCACCATTTGCATTTTGCATAACCTTATGACCATCCATGACATCAGGTATGAACCAACTCTATTATGTCATGGAACCCTCTTGCTTCTTTAGAAGTGGCATGATATGAGTGGTAGAGCTTCACCTTACATGGGTACCCTAGTTAGCACCTTATTTGCATTTGGTGCCCATGTCGATGTTTTCTCCTTTAGGGTGCAGGAGTCCATTTTATAGTACTACCATGACATTTTTCAAGAGCCTCATACTCCTCTTGATCTTTTGCTGGCCTATTTCCCTCATGACTCCCTCATGTCAAGTTGTGAATGCATTATCATGAGCTTTTCCTGCTTTATTGAGCTTTGAGCCAGCTCCCTTGACATTGTGTATTCAGCCATATAGCCCGAGCTTGTCGCATGTCTAGCCATGCAGAGCCATATTTTATATCCTTCGCAACTTGTTTCCCTTTTACCGGGAGGGGATTTTCCCTCGAGTGTTGATATCGCACACATGTATCCTTGCATTGAGCATAGGTATGTTCCACTGCTTGGAACTAGTTTGTTTTCCCTTATGACACTCGTCTCCTCCTAGTTTGTAACTATAAAGCCATTTTATTCTTTTTCAAGCTTTTTAAATAACTGAAAAAGTCCACAAAAAAAAACCAAAAAACCAAAAAGCAGGACAAGGAAAGATGTTATCTTTGGTAGCTGTCGAGTCATGTCACCTTTGAACAAAGCACTGTATATCACATCCATTGGTTGGGTTATAGTTTGAATTTAGGAGATGTACTCATTTATCTGATTTTATCTCCACCAATTGGTTAAGCTTCCAGTCCCTATGGAGCCTTTGTCGATGCCTCCTGTGTCACAGAGATGTCCTAGTTTGTATATTTAGTCTATGCTGCCTTCATTCAGTCACCATACGCCATTATGCTCTTGTTCGAAGGAATTTGAAGCCTGAGTCGGCCCTTCCTTAATTATCTTGACTTTGCATGTCAGCCATTCCCGGTACAGTTAATGGTTTGTGCACCTTATGATCGATTCCTTCCACATTATACAACTTTGCTGAGTACCTCGTGTTGGATGATGGGGGATGCCTTAATGCCCTCCTTCCAGCGGATTTCATCCCATCGAATTCATATCATTTATTCTGGGATTGGAATCTATAGTCATTTTGAGTTCCTTGAGACTTGGAGTCATCAGTGGCAGGTTCTCTCACCATCGACAGTCTTTGGGAATACATCAATGTCCCCTGATCGATGGATCCTCTCAAGTGTTCGACCTCAACACATTTATTCACACTAGTTAGTTTGCACTCTAGTACCTTGATTCCCATGTTCATTATCGGTGGGTGATCTCGCATCTGTTAACAGTATATATTAATGATCGGTAATCAAACGATGGACTACTATGTTCGACCTCGACACCTCTATTCGCATAGTAGGGCATGTAGTCATAGCGGTGTGTGTAGAATACTTTCTAGATTGGTGGAATCTCTTATATGCTACCTCCTTGATCATGCCAGTGTTCATGAGATTTCAGCTCTCATGACTTGATTCCAGTATATGTCAGACATTTCCATCCATTATGGAGATCTTGATCTGTTATATATCTTCAGCCATGGTCCTTTGTATATCTTCATCATGGAGATTCTGATCTATGTATATTCTACATGGCGATGACCACTTATTTGATATCTTGTATCATGCCTATTCATGGCCATTGTACTCTTATGTATCTAGGACTGCTATATGTATTTGCAGTTATGTGTAGAGTTGTATTATTGTACTATGTTGATTGGGTGTCTAGTCTTCCATTTGGGATACTTCATCACTCCACTTCTGGGATGGACTTATAATGTATTTTGGCCATTGTATGACCCCTCTGGCCTCACACATTAGGGGGCATCTGTTATAGCTGATTTTATCACTCCAAGTGAATCACACTTTGTATGGCCTTCCCCTGTCCCGCTGTAGACTCCTTAGACCCCATGGACCATTTTTTGTCCTTTGATGTTTCCTTGACCATCCCTAAAAACATGTGAAAAATGATACACGCGACTTTTAAACCTATAAGCGCGTATATACGCGGGTTTGACCCCTAAAACCGCATACATCGGGATGTGTACAAAAATCCAAATCCTTTTGGAGTTTTCCTTGACATGGATCTGACTCACTTGACTCCTAGCCTTCCCTATGCCTTGAGATCGCTCAGATTCGACCTTTCATTACCCCTTTGAAGAACTATATAAGGAGCTCTATGGTACATTGAAGGCATGTGAGAGAATTGAGAGAAAAGAAATTATAGTCCATTGTTGTCGAAACTTGTGCTTGAGTCTACATCCCTCTGTCCCTTGGAGCACTAGTGTGTTCTTCCCAAGATTTCCTTTTGCTTGTGATCTTGCTATTGAGATATGGAGGATTGAAGTGGTGGAGGCCCAAGTGGGGGATTCAGTTTCTCCAGTTCGCAGACATGCCGTCAGAGGTTGTATCTTGTAATCTCTGATTTATATTAATAGAAATATCTTTTCTTGTCCAATAATGTGTGTTTGAATGAGTATTTTATCCATTGGATTATGTCAAATGCTTATACATTATTGATTATATATGCTGGAATAGATCTAACACCATGATATATAGAATGCTTGTATTTTTTACTTGTTGTTGAGGAATTAATCTATCAATTCAAGCTGAAGTTGGAAATCTCAACGGGGATCTACTTCACCCATTCGGAATAAGGTACAAAGTCTGATCCTTTAGTGTTAGACATTTACTTTCTATTGCATATTGGAAAGGATTGATTTCTGGAGTCAAGATGTTTGTTGTGGTACCCCAATACATAGGAATTTATCTCTATAACAGCCGATACAGAAACAAGAAAAAGGTGAAAGATCGTCAAAAACTAGTTGGTTGAACCGTCGACGATGACGGCGGAGTGAAAGTTTTCAAAAAAATTCTAAGGCAAGAAAATCATCGTTGATTGGCGGAAAATTGCGGTATTGATCACCAATGAACATCAACAAGACATAGCTGATGATGTGTCCATATTTGTGGCTATGTAATGGACTATTCGCCTGACGGATAGTTGCTCTGATACCCAACGCGGCAGAAGGAAAAGAGGGAAAATTTGCAAAAATTTTCCTAAGTGAAGAAAACATCTGAAAATGATAGGAGATAGAGTCGCCGATTGGAAGGAATTAGTGGATAAAACTCCACCGTTGTGGAAGCATAGTGCACTAATCCTCCGATGGACACAGGATCCACTTGCTGATGCCGATGTGTTTCAGTCACCGATCAGAGGAGAATATTCGTTTTCATCGCCAAAGAATAGAAGATAGAAGAGTCGATGCGGCAGAAGACAAGGCAGGAAGAAAATTCAAAATTTTCTCTAAGGCATGAGATCATCAGCCATCGGGAAATGTTAGTGGATCGGATCGAAGTTTACAAGCCGTAGTTGCAACTGCCAAGTGAACTATTCCACCAATGCATTAGTCTTCCAATCGCTGATGCTGAGGTATTTAGTGAACAGTAGCGGTGACAAACAGTTGTGTGATCGGTGATGGATAGAGAAGGTTTTCATCGATAGACTTATGGACGTGGAAGATGGAGAAATTCTGTTGGTCATCATTGCAAAAGCCTAGTGAACTAGCCACCTGATGGATAGAATATCCGACCACCGACACGGTAGCGATTAGCAGATTCAATTGCTGACATATTGGCATAGCCAACAAAGATCGGAAGATTAGATAAATGTAGACCAAAAACAGCAAAAAATGTTAGTTGTTTGACCACCGAGAGATAGCCTTTAGCATTGCCGATAAAGTCTAGAAGCATAGATGAACAGACTACCGATTCTGCAGAAGAGTTAGTTGCATCGCTGTCGATGAGCAGTGAGGGAATTAGGTGATTTGATCGCCAAAACTTCAGAAAGATTTAAGTATTTATGAGTCTGCCATTGCGGCTGTGAGGCATACTATCATTCCGATGATTAGTGTTCCGGTCGCCGATGCTTAGTGGTATCAGTTTTCGACCACCGATGAGTTGTTTAGCCGTGGAATCGACAGACGGTTTACCACCTACAGTTGTGGAAGTATAAATAGCTAGCCACCTGATGCTCAGAGTTTTCAACCACCAATGCATAGTCCTCGACATCGCCGATGAGCATGGGGAAAATTAGAGTTTTCGTCGTTGTAACGTTGAAAACTTAGTTGGAAAGAGACCCAATGGGCAGAAAAAAAAGTAGGGTTTCAAGTGGATTTTTCAAGTAGTTTTCAAGTGTTTCTAGTGGGATTTCAACAAATTCGAGCTAGTATTCTAGTGGGTTTTGCAGTGAATTTCTCATTGGGTTTCTCAGCAGTTTTAGGACTGAAAAGGAAGAAAACCCTGGGTGACTAAAGTTAACATTCATGACCAAAATATAGTTGAATTGGTGTGGTTTTCACACCCGCGTTAGAATGAAGCATGTGGATAGGCGTTGGAAAGCTTATCTAGCAAGGAATAAGGGAAAGTCACTAGAATCTGAGTATGGAGCAGCAAAGTGCTAGTGATTGCTAGAAAGAGAAATGTGCTACTATCAATATGGGCAAATCCAGAAATGGCATGCCTAGAGGTAGCAAGACCATGAAGTCAAACCAGCTGTTGCGTGGAAGAGGAGTTCCATGCAAGGATGTGAGAATTGAAAAGGGAAGTTTACATAAACCCTATCTTCTTGATTATAACTACATTTCATAAGTTTTATACATGAAATGTATGAGGATATGCTTTACATACATAGGATATTGAGGATTATACATTTATAATGAACCACTAATGATTGTTATTGCATTGGTGTTGGCATTAGTGGAAAAACCAATGACAACATGGACCTGGCTGAATATGTTGTTGATGCTGACAAATGTGACTAGCAACCCTCTGGAGAAAGGAATAAGGAAACAAGTCCATAATCAAAAGTTGGTGAGCAAATCCTGCAATCTTCTGCAAAGGACCAACCAAACTAGTAATGTCAAGGGTGTAAGTAGGACCCATAAAGGTAAGAGTTTGATTATGACAAATTCCATGGAGTGGTAAAGGTAAGAGACCTCATACCATGTGGATATTTGAATGTTATACTACATTCATATAGAAATGTGCCATGCCTGTATATGTTGATTGAGCTTAGTAGCCCAAGGAAAGTAAGTACTAATGATCTTGATTATAGTAATGCATCCTATATGAAGTAGCCATGGTTAGGCCATGCACAGTATGTTTGAATGCATAGTATTTCTGAATCAATGCAAGGTAGCATTGAGTGGGTATGCATTAAAAAGATTTTATGAATCTTGTAGTGATGCATTCAATGAATGCATAAGAAGGGTGTGAGTAACTAATTACGTAAGTATGGGTGCAAGGGTTGTGATTGTTTTCATGAATGCATTGAGATAGTGCATGTGATATTATGAATAACTAATGGCTGAAATGATGAATTGATGACAATTCTGGAACCATTTCAAGAGCTGATGTGAATGGAGGATAGTAAGTGAATGAAGAAGCTAGTCATGATCGACTGACTACCGGAAATGCTCTATGGAAGAGCAAGGTGGTACAAATGATACGCTTGTGAAGTAAGGAGTATCTAAACATTTCATTTAATTGCATAAATGATGTGACTATACCCTATAATTTAAAAGTATGATAATGACTTACATGAAGTAAATGAGTTTCGGTAATATTGATGTGATTGACAGCTGGAAGTATTGGAATTTTATAAATTCTGGAAATGCTTTAGTGATTGTTGCAGCAATGAAAAGGTTATATGCATCAAGACTTACCAAATGTTTGGCTGATTGAAATTTGGGTTTTAGGTAGATTGTTTGGAGCATGGGAATGAGAGTAAGACCATGACAAGGGCCAGAATCTACCATGTGAAAGATCCAAACCTCATGAGAAGAGTCTCATGGATGTGATAATAGTTTGTATGCATAATGAGTTGTAAATTTGAATTTGTGAATTTTGGATTTGAGAAATTGCTAACAACTACTAATCACTATTGACTTGCATGAGATTATGTTAGGAGGATGCATTGTAAGTGGGTATTCATATTATGTTAGTAAGCGTGAAATTATAATGGGCATATTGGTGCTGCTCACAAGAGGCCCACAAATGAGGATCACCTCATTGCCGAGCAAATCAGTTTTTGTAGTAAACAAAGTTACAAATTCCCATTGAATTTAATTAATAATATTATTGCTTGGTTATGGAACAATCAATTTGGATTGTACTATCAGATAATGATTGATTGTTGTCTATTTGATGAATGTGCCAAGGTTACACACTATAGGAAGATCATGTGTGATGGCCTGCAAGAGCCAAACTTCATGGGAAGTCTCTTCCTTATCTTGGAAATGGGTTTTGGGTGAAAAATCCATTGGACATTATGGAAATGTCTCATCTGGACTACATGTTTGGTAAGCAACATGAGCGAGATGGTATGGATTCTATCGGTAAGTCATGTGTGGATACGAAAAGTAAAGAGGAATTGGGATGGCAAACCGAGGGACTATCAACTTAGAGACGGGATCCCCCATTCCTGCTTAACAAAGCAATACTACTACAACAAATGGATAAGTTTTCTGTGACCCTAGTTAAGAATATGCATGTTAGATTGTTAAAATTCCATATGCAAAACATGTTTTGATTTTATTTCCATTAGGACTGATTTCTTGAGTATGAATAGGGCCTACATGATACACACCAGAAAAGGGTGCACACTTTTCCAATGTCGGATCATGGAAATATTTTTCAATGTTGATTACACCCCAGGGAGTGGACGCACTCCTAGTGTCTCAATACTTGATAGTGAATGGTGTGAAATATGGTTACAATTTTAGAGCATTAACGCTAATAAATATGCTTATATTACTTGTGTTGTCAGGATAAGCAAATGTAGTTTACAGTATGGTCTCTTGGGTGATGTGGAAAATGGTCATTTATTGTTGATATAAGGGCATGTGTTGTTGTTGATGGCCTGATAAACCCAACGAGGGTTGGCTTGACTATGCCTGATATATATATAAGGATGTTGTGAAAGAGCCTGCGTGCTGACCTAACATCCAAGTCCATAGGTGATCCCAAGGCTTGCAAAGCGAAGCAGGATCCTGTGGACCAACAAGGAAACACGCAATACAGATTAGTATTGGATTATTTTGCAATATCTTGCTTATGAATATACATGTGTTTATGATTTGGTTATGATGTTTTAATCTCTTGTTCTAGATATAAAATCGATGAGAATAAACTAAACATGTGAATCTATTCAATGTTTCGATATAGGTATTGCTGGGAGCGAGGACTATGAGAGCATCCTAGGGGTGCATGAGGACATGTGACTGTCCTAAATAGCTCATAATGAGCAGTAATGAAAAAGGTGCTAGTGAGACTGTGAAGGTCCTAGCAGCTGAGACAAGCCATGTGGGGAGGCTCCATAGATGAGAGGTCTGAAACAGATTGGAGACACTAAGT
>LPNX011017459.1:0-21127 GCA_001517045.1 Pseudotsuga menziesii | reverse complement strand
CATAAGATATTCCACCTTGATGTGGTTGGTCCTGTTTAATAGATATTATTAAATTATTCTCGAAACACAGAGGAGCTAACTGAATGGTAAGGAAGTATACATTAAAAAAGTTATTTTTATAATTGTAGTGTTTAAATTTTACTGTTTCCATTTGAATCATCCATTGGAACTTGTTCCAAATAGCATTGGGAAAAAATTTCATAGTTCAGAGGAAAAAATGGCGTTTTGATGTGATCTATGGCCTCACATACATAGTGTTGTGGTTCTACATGCTTCCTTAGGTGATCTCTTATTACCAATTACATTACTTGAATAGTATTATAATTTACATTGTTAAATTAAAAAATTTCATCAACAACAAAATGTTCATTAATATTATTATTTCTAATCATTGAGATAAAATACTGAAACTGTATTTATTTAGCTTCATTTTGTTATTTTCATAAACATGCAAATATTTATTTGATGGGTCCTAACATGAAATTATTGCAACAAGAAAATATTTGTAGTATGTTAAATGATGTTTTGAAAGGTAAAGCAAAAGAAGATAGTGCAAAGCTCCACAAATCAAGGTAAGTTGTAACAAAAAAAATATAAATAGTATCGGTAACATATTCCTAATTCTCACACATATTTTTATTCAGTTAATTTGATTTGTATTCCATACTTGCTCAATTTCTACCATTCTGTGTTCCCTATAATTTTAACTTTCTTGAATTGATAATAGAATATATCAAATATGCTTAGAAATTATCAAATATGCTTGGAAGTCCAAAAACACAGACAGCATGTTTTGTTGCCTAAAAATGGTAGGTTCCTTGTTGTCGGTTTTGAATGGTTTTCTTTGTAACAAAATCACTGTCAAAATAATAGATAAGTTTTTCACATATTGTTAGATTGCAGATACAAGCCTAGGGTTTCCCAAGATCTCTATATATAGTCAAAAGTGATCATATCATAGAGATGTAAATTTTCCTTGATCTATATAGCCATATGTTGTAAAGTCACTTTACAGATTTGTTGATTGTTCTTCATCCACATAATCAACAACATGGAATCTCCATAGACCTGAAGTCAACGAATACCTTTCACAAGTGATAGAGATATTCTCACAACAAAACCTCTATCTTGGTCAGTAGGGATAGAGATCTTGGTCCATTCACTATTTGTTATAATAATGCTTGGTTCACTTTATCAAACACTCATAGTCCTAGACATATACTCATGGTCCACCCATATCCATTCATCTATGTCATAAATTTGGGAATAGAAGATAAAAGCATTAAAACTTGGGCCAAGCCACATTCTATAGATCCCTAAAAGGAAATAAAACACAACAAGAAAATACTTAAACAATAATAAAATGAAGAAGTAGGGGTCTGGGGGGAATCAAGGAACAAAACAAGTAGTAATTACAACTTGATCAGATCATACAATCCAAAGGAGTAGGTTAAATCCAAGAAACCTAAATTTTAAGGAAAGTAGTAAGAATATTAGTTTTTTCATAGTTGAGCCAACTTTAGATTAATAAGGAACCATATCTCAAAGTTTTCCCTTCTAAAGGGAACAAAGGAAAAAAATATTCGGTAACAAAGAATGTTTCATATAACCCTCATCAAGCCATTCTTTTTGCATAAGGGGTGGCAAACATTTATATTTTCCAAGTATTGGCCTTAGATTTGGCCATATTGGTTGTTTTCCTAACCAAACATATTGAACCAAGTATTTCTAGGTAAAAAAATTGGTGTCACATCATTTACATTAAATGACATATCCCCCAAACTAGGTTATAAAGAACCTCATTACTCTATGCAATCTTGTCCTAGGGTTTGAATCCTAAAACCCTAATTCTTCCACTATTACATCATCATGAGCATCAAGACTTCCATGTAGCATCAAGAATACAATAACTCTATGATATTTTCCTAGCCTTACATACCATAAGAATAAAGATCTGAAAACATACAAGGTGTTAAATATACTCTCCATAACTTCTACTAGCCTGGTAGAAACCTTAGTGTTACAAAAGGAGACATAATAACCATAATCGACAATGGTGCATTCTTATCTGGGGTTTACATGTATAATACAAACCTTAGTCATCACAAAAAAATCCTAACATCACAATGGGCAAGTTCTCCAAGAACATCTAAGATGTTTATCATCCCTTGTCTTCTCCTAAGGTTTCCACATGAACGCTAAGTCTCCAAGACAAGTACCATGAAGGGTACAAATGCTGAATATTATGAGATATTTCTCCTCCCTTACATATGCAAGTAGGTGAGGAAGGATAACATAAAATAAGGACAAGTTTCCCTACAAGTAACCAACATGGAGAACCCACATAGACCACTCTACAATCCAAGGTTGTGGATGTCAAACTAGGGTTTTTTCCAACCCAAAAAGTGAGATTCCCTCCAAGTCAAGATCATGGGATCAATTACCCTCCTCCAAGATGGTTTGGTCTCCAATAGGGTGTTATTCCTACACTCCATCTTCCATGTTGTCTTGGTGTCCAATTTCCCATAAGAGCTTCCACCTTGATGTGGTTGGTATTGTTTAGTAGAGAATATTAAATTATTCTCAAAACATAGAGGAGCTAACTAAATGGTAAGGAATTATACATTAAAAACAGTTATTTCTATAATTGTAGTGTTTAAATTTTACTGTTTCCATTTGAATCATCCATTGGAACTTGTTACAGATAGCGTTGGGAAACATTTTCATAGTTCAAAGGAAAAAATGGTGCTTTGATGTGATTTATGGCCTCACATACATAGTGCTATGGTTCTCCATGTTTCCTTAGGTGATCTCTTATTACCAATTACTTTATGTGAATAGTATTATAATTTACATTGTTAAATTAAAAACTTTCATCAACAACAAAATGTTTATTAATATTGTTATTTCTAATCATTGAGACAAACTACTGAAACTATATTTATTTAACTTCGTTTTGTTATTTTCATAAACATGAAAATATTTATTTGATGGGTCCTAACATGAAATTATTGCAATAGGAAAATATTTGTAGTATTTTGAATGATGTTTTGAAAGGTAAAGAAAAAGAAGAAAGTGCGAAGCTCCACAAATCAAGGTAAGTTGTAACAAAACAAATATAAATAGTATCGGCAACATATTCCTAATTTTCATACATATTTTGCTTCAGTTAATTTGATTTGTATTCCATACTTGCTCAATTTCTACCATTATGTGTTCCCTATAATTTTAACTTTCTTGAATTGATAATAGAATATATCAAATATGCTTAGAATTCCAAAAACACACACAACATGTTTTGTTGCCTAAAAATGGTAGGTTCCTTGTTGTCGGTTTTGAATGGTTTTCTTTGTAACAAAATCATTGTCAAAATAATAGATAGGTTTTTCACATATTATTAGATTGTAGATACAAACCTAGGGTTTCCCAAGATCTCTATATATAGTCAAAAGTGATCATATCATAGAGATGCAAATTTTCCTTGATCTATATAGCCATATGTTGTAAAGTCACTTTACGGATTTGTTGATTGTTCTTCATCCACATAATCAACAACATGGAATCTCCATAGACCTGAAGTCAACGAATACCTTTCACAAGTGATAAATATCTTCTCACAACAAAACCTCTATCTTGGTCAGTAGGGATAGAGATCTTGGTCCATTCACTATTTGTTATAATAATGCTTGGTTCACTTTATCAAACACTCATAGTCCTAGACATATACTCATGGTCCACCCATATCCATTCATCTATGTCATAAATTTGGGAATAGAAGATAAAAGTATTAAAACTTGGGCCAAGACACATTCTATAGATCCCTCAAAGGAAATAAAACACAACAAGAAAATACTTAAAAAATAATAAAATGAAGAAGTAGGGGTCTGGGGGAAATCAAGTAACAAAACAAGTAGTAATTACAACTTGATCAGATCATACAATCCAAAGGAGTAGGTTAAATCCAAGAAGCCTACATCTTAAGGTAAGTAGTAATAACATTAGTTTTTTCATAGTTGAGCCAACTTTAGATTAATAAGGAACCATATCTCAAAGTTTTCCTTTCTAAAGGGAACACAGGAAAAAAATATTCAGTAACAAAGAATGTTTCATATAACCCTCATCAAGCCATTCTTTTTGCATAAAGGGTGGCAAAAATTTATATTTTCCAAGTATTGGCCTTAGATTTGGCCATATTGGTTGTTTTCCTAACCAAACATATTGAACCAAGTATTTCTAGGTAAAAAAATTGGTGTGATATAATTTACATTAAATGACATATCCCCCAAACTAGGTTATAAAGAACCTCATTACTCTATGCAATCCTGTCCTAGGGTTTGAATCCTAAAACCCTAATTCTTCCACTATTACATCATCATGAGCATCAAGACTTCCATGTAACATCAAGAATAAAATAACTCTATGATATTTTCCTAGCCTTACATACCATAAGAATAAAGATCCGAAAACATACAAGATGTTAAATCTACTCTCCATGTCTTCTACTAGGGTAGAAACCTTAGTGTTACAAAAGGAGACATAATAACAATAATTAACAATGGTGTATTCTTCTCTGGAGTTTACATGTATAATACAAACCTTATTCATCACAAAAAAAATCCTAACATCACAAATGGGCAAGTTCTCCAAGAACATCTAAGACGTTTATCATCCCTTGTCTTCTCCTAAGGTTTCCACATGAACGCTAAGTCTCCAAGACAAGTACCATGAAGGGTACAAAATCTGAATATTATGAGATATTTCTCCTCCCTTACATATGCAAGTAGGTGAGGGAGGATAACATAAAATAAGGACAAGTTTCCCTACAAGTAACCAACATGGAGAACCCACATAGATCACTCTACAATCCAAGGCTATGCATGTCAAACTAGGGTTTTGTCCAACCCCAAAAGTGAGATTTCCTCCAAGTCAAGATCATGGGATCAATTACCCTCCTCCAAGATGGTTTGGTCTCCAATAGGGTGTTATTCCTACACTCCCTCTTCCATGTTGTCTTGGTGTCCAATTTCCCATAAGAGCTTCCACCTTTATGTGGTTGGTCTTGTTTAGTAGAGAATATTAAATTATTCTCGAAACATAGAGGCGCTAACTAAATGGTAAGGAATTATACATTAAAAACAATTATTTCTATAATTGTAGTGTTTAAATTTTACTCTTTCCATTTGACTCATCCATTGGAACTTGTTACAGATAGCGTTGGGAAACATTTTCATAGTTCAAAGGAAAAAACGGTGTTTTGATGTGATCTATGGCCTCACATACATAGTGTTGTGGTTCTCCATGTTTCCTTAGGCGATCTCTTATTACCAATTACTTTACTTGAATAGTATTATAATTTACATTGTTAAATTAAAAAATTTCATCAACAAAAAAATGTTCATTAATATTGTTATTTCTAATCATTGACACAAACTACTGAAACTGTATATTTTTAGCTTCATTTTGTTATTTTCATAAACATGCAAATATTTATTTGATGGGTCCTAACATGAAATTATTGCAACAGGAAAATATTTGTAGTATGTTGAATGATGTTTTGAAAGGTAAAGCAAAAGAAGACAGTGCGAAACCCCACAAATCAAGGTAAGTTGTAACAAAACAAATATAAATAGTATCTGTAACATATTCCTAATTTTCATGCATATTTTGCTTCAGTTAATTTGATTTGTATTCCATACTTGCTCAATTTCTACCATTCTGTGTTCCCTATAATTTTAACTTTCTTGAATTGATAATAGAATATATCAAATATGCTTAGAAATTATCAAATATGCTTAGAAGTCCGAAAACATAGACAACATGTTTTGTTGCCTAAAAATGGTAGGTTCCTAGTTGTCGGTTTTGAATGGTTTTCTTTGTAACAAAATCATTGTCAAAATAATAGATAAGTTTTTCACATATTATTAGATTGCAGATACAAACCTGGGGTTTCCCAAGATCTCTATATATAGTCAAAAGTGATCATATCATAGAGACGTAAATTTTCCTTGATCTATATAGCCATATGTTGTAAAGTCACTTTATGGATTTGTTGATTGTTCTTCATCCACATAATCACCAACATGGAATCTCCATAGACCTGAACTCAATGAATACCTTTCACAAGTGATAGAGATCTTCTCACACAAAACCTCTATCTTGGTCACTAGGGATAGAGATTTTGGTCCATTCACTATTTGTTATAATAATGCTTGGTTAACTTTATCAAACACTCATAGTCCTAGACATATACTCATGGTCCACCCATATCCATTCATCAATGTCATAAATTTGGGAATAGAAGATAAAAGTATTAAAACTTGGGCCAAGACACATTCTATAGATCCCTCAAAGGAAATAAAACACAACAAGAAAATACTTAAACAATAATATAATGAAGAAATAGGGGTCTGGGGGGAATCAAGGAACAAAACAAGTAGTAATTACAACTTGATCAGATCATACAATCCAAAGGAGTAGGTTAAATCCAAGAAACCTACATCTTAAGGCAAGTAGTAAGAACATTATTTTTTTCATAGTTGAGCCAACTTTAGATTAATAAGGAACCATATCTCAATGTTTTCCCTTCTAAAGGGAACAAAGGAAAAAAATATTCAGTAACAAAGAATGTTTCATATAACCCTCATCAAGCCATTCTTTTTGCATAAAGGGTGGAAAACATTTATATTTTCCAAGTATTGGCCTTAGATTTGGCCATATTGGTTGTTTTCCTAACCAAACATATTGAACCAAGTATTTCTAGGTAAAAAAATTGGTGTCACATAATTTACATTAAATGACATATCCCCCAAACTAGGTTATAAAGAACCTCATTACTCTATGTAATCCTGTCCTAGGGTTTGAATCCTAAAACCCTAGATCTTCCACTATTACATCATCATGAGCATCAATACTTACATGTAGTATCAAGAATACAATAACTCTATGATATTTTCCTAGCCTTACATACCATAAGAATAAAGATCCAAAAACATACAAGGTGTTAAATCTACTCTCCGTGTCTTCTACTAGGGTAGAAACCTTAGTGTTACTAAAGGAGACATAATAACCATAATCAACAATGGTGTATTCTTCTATGGGGTTTACATGTATAATACAAACCTTAGTCATCACAAAAAAAGTCCTAACATCACAAATGAGCAAGTTCTCCAAGAACATCTAAGATGTTTATGATCCCTTGTCTTCTCCTAAGGTTTCCACATGAATGCTAAGTCTCCAAGACAAGTACCATGAAGGGTACACATTCTGAATATTATGAGATATTTATTCTCCCTTATATATGCAAGTAGGTTAGGGAGGATAACATAAAATAAGGACAAGTTTCCTTACAAGTAACCAATATGGAGAAACAACATAGATCACTCTACAATCCAAGGTTGTGCATGCGAAACTAGGGTTTTATCCAACCCCAAAAGTGAGATTCCCTCCAGGTCAAGATCGTGGGATCAATTACCCTCCTCCAAGATGGTTTGGTCTCCAATAGGGTGTTATTCCTACACTCCCTCTTCCATGTTTTCTTGGTGTCCAATTTCCCTTGTGTAAGTCGTTACTCTAATTGTGTATCCAATTCCCTCTCATATACCCAATGCTACTCTGATATGTACTAATGTGGTTAGTAAGATCCCATTCTCCTCCTCAATATTTTTTCTTGGGTCCATCACCAACCTCCTTGAAGTATTCTATAATTTTATGGAAGTTTAAGGTCATTTATTGCACACAAGCTTCTGGTGGCATTTTTTGGATGATGTTCGTGAAATGTTTTACAAGGAAAATGTGATGTCATAGTGATATTTTGTGGCCAAAATAGTAAAGAAAAAATCATAAAAAATGGAAATTACTTGCGTTGGAAAGATGCACATTATGGAGAAAGAAGAATGAATTGACATGGGCATGTTTTCCTAAGACAAGGAGGTAGGTTTAACAAAGGCCATTGTACCCATAGGAGGAACATTTCTTAGTTCAAATTCATGCTAACTTGTATAAATTTGGGAATTCTAACTTTTAATGTGATTTTGAAATTTATCTTCTCACCAAAGGTTTCCGATATTCAATTCTTATGAATATTCAACCTTCAGATGATATTTAATATGAATTATAGTAGAAAACTCTGGATGATATTTCACTTTAGATCAACCCCAATACACTATGGATTGAAAGAGTAAGGATATCAAATGTATGCCAACAAGTTTCGGGTATTTTAGACACACTTTTCTAAAGCTAAACCATATTTTAAATCACTCTAATTATTGTATATTTACAATATTAAGTATGCCTTATTATCTTTAAGGTGTTTTTCAAATCACTCAACAATTTCAACCCTTAATATGTGAAATTAGCATGAACAATAAGTTTTGAAAATTACTTAATCAAGAAGACAATGAAATATGAAAATCAAATATGCAATTACAATGGTATTGGATAGATGAAAAATTCATATATGAGTCTGTCATGATTAATTACGTGTACATGCCACAAATTTATCACAAAGATGGTACAATTTTTCATCCTCTCCAAAACCCTCGCTATCGAAATCATGAAAACCCTAGCCACCACGAAATATCTCCAACTAGCAAGAACCAACATTAACAAGTCCTCCTTGGATTCAACAACAATATTGTGTCACACAAACTCTCCACATTAGAATGGCTGTCTTCCTTAGGGTTTTCACACCCTAGCCATGTTAAACCGTATATGTATGTGGAAAGAAAAATCTAATGTTGGCCTCCAAATATACTTTCCTATCCTAGGGTTTGAATCTTCAAACCCTAATTCTTCCACCTTGACATCATCAAAAGCATCAATAATTCCATGTAGAATCAATAATACAATAACACCATGATATTTTCCTATCCTTACATACCATAAGAATAAAGATCCAAAAACATACAAGGTGTTAAGTCTACTCTCCATGTCTTCTACCAGGGTAGAAAACTTAGTGTTACAACAAGAGACATAATAACCATCATTGACAATGGTGTATTTTTCTCTAGGGTTTACATGTATAACACAAACCTTAGTCATCATAAAAAAAAATCTAACATCACAAATAAGCAAGCTCTCCAAGAACATCTAAGACGTTTACCATCCCTTGTCTTCTCCTAAGGTTTCCACATGAAACCTAAGTCTCCAAGACAAGTACCATGAAGGGTAAAAATGATGAATGAACATGAGATATTTCTCCTCCATTATATATGCAAGTAGGTGAGGGAGCATAACATAAAATAAGGACAAGTTTACCTACAAGTAACCAACATGGAGGAATCGCATGGAGCACTCTACAATCCAAGGCTGTGCATGTCAAACTAGGGTTTTGTCCAACCCAAAAGTAATATTCCCTCTAAGTCAAGATCTTGGGATCAATGACCCTCCTCCAATATGGTTTGGTCTCCAATAGGGTGTTAGTTCTACACTCCCTCTTCCATGGTGTCTTGGTGTCAAAGTTCCCTTGTGTAAGTTGTTTCTCTAATTGTTTGTCCAATTCCATCTCATATACCAAATGCTACCATGATATGTACCAATGTTGTTAGTAAGCTCCCATTCTACTCCTCAATATATGTGCTTGTGTGCATCACCAACCTCCATGAAGTATGCTTCTTAACTCGAGAATTCTCAAGTGCCCAACATCCAAGATACATATCACATGGTTTGAAGCTCTAAGGGTTAAGTCCCCTTCTTTAAGTAACCAATTTTCTTCCTCCTAAGTAGGCACCTCCATTGATTGAGAAACCAACTTCCCCATTGTATGCACCTAATGGGTTAGTCAATATGTTGATCCAAGTAACAACCTTAAAATTAAGGGTGCTCTGGTAGAACTCTAACATAGAAATATAGGAAGACAAATAAATATACCACATCCATTGCTTGACCCAAGTCAATAAGACCATGATTCACTTTCACTCATCTTATGCACCTAGTTCCATAGTCTTTAAGCATGTTTCATAGACACATATTCTTTTCACATTTCAATGAGTGTTGAAATTCTAGTCTTGGAGGTGAATGGTCTAGCCACAAAGCTTGGCTGTTGTTTTAGACTCTTATATTTTACATTGACTATATAAAATTTTGTTTATTATTGTGACTACATGAAATTTTTGAACTTTTCTTACATTGAAAAACTTCATTTTTCTAACTAAATGAGCACGTCTTTTAGTCTTGCAGCCATTACAAAGAAAAGGTCGACTCTTTATGGTCATATTTTTCCAGTGTTACTAGAGTTAGATTCAAACTATGAATCTGGAAAAGGAGGCCAAGTTGCAAGTGTCCACCATGCACTTAATACTATATTTCTTGCATTTCTGAAGTGTACACAACATGGGGCAATGTCGGTATGAATTTAGACATTTTTCTCTTTTACAATTTGGATCAAATGACAAGACTGTTGTTAGCATCTTTTGCTGTAATTTTCATGTATATATTTTTTGAAAATTTAATGTCAAGTTTATTGTATCATCTTAGTGCAATAGTCAAAGAATTTTCCACAACAACAGGGATACCCACTGTCTTTATAGAATGCACCATTTCTTAAACTATACTAGCAGCCTTATGAAGTCTACCCTTTAAGAACCTAAATCACTCCATGGAAGAAATCTTGGACAAAAAAAGTTTTATTCTTTTTGCATTTATTTTATATAGGAAATTACAAAGGGAAATCTCCTTGAACTTGTCAATGAATTCACGCAGTTCACTGTACACATCTTTTACAACAAATTGATCTGTCTAGAATTCAACCTTTTTGCAATTTTGGAAAAATTGATATGCAAGCATCAAATTAACGCTCAAGATGGGTACATGATACAGATTAGTGATCGCACCATTTTGGCATTAAATGCCACCACACCAAACAAAAATGAGTTCCTAATCATATGTTGCAAATATTATCTTCACGTAAGGGAAAAAAGAGAGAAGTGTATTCAGCCATATGATGTGTAAATCCATAATTGGCTATCTACTCACTTTGTGTAGTGTGAGCATGCTTGGCCTAGGAAGCTAATGTAGAACATCTAGTTGTTTTCCTCATGTAGGAATTTAACAAAAAATCACACTTTCGTCAAAGACTTAGCTTCACCCAAAATTCATACTTTAAACTCTCATTAAGTAAAAATACTTTACACCTAGTCTATTCCTCCTTATATTGATCCATTAGCAAATGTAAAACCATGTCAATTGCAATATGATTGGTAATCAACTAAGATCCATTTTGTAGGAACCATATTCTTTTAGGACCTGGAGTTTGTATTATCATATACACTATGACATATATTAGTAACATAAAGAATAAGTAAAGGGACATTGTTGCAATTGTATTCCTTCATAAACATCACCATAAAAACATACAACTTGATTCTAAGCCTTGGAAAAATACATCACTAACATTACTATTTTTTGATCTGTCCTTGAGGGCCAGTCCAAAATTTCCCACAAATTAACTATATTCTTGTTGTAATTTGTTATTCAAAATACTCTGTGAACTTCTACTAACATAGTGTTCCCTTGTTTTTCAGAAAACACTATAATGTGGGGGTTGCACAGATGAATTTTCGGAACAAACCCCTTTCCAGTGATGGAGATGGGAAAAATATAGGAGGACTAATATTTGATAGTGGTAGCTCCTACACATACTTCACAAATAAAGCTTATGGTGCTCTCCTCTCTGCTGTAAGTATCAGAAATGACTGTTCTAGAAACCATCACACTATAGGGACTTTGTCTCTTTCTAATAACACAATGTTGACAGGTTAAAGAAAACCTATCTGGAAAATAGTTGAAGCAAGATTTATCATACTCATTCCTACCAGTTTGTTGGCAAATGAAAGACGGTTTCAGGTAAAGGGATTTACTTAAGTTTTGAAAATCAAGTGCGAGTTCAATTTCAACAATTCAATCTCAGGCTTATTTAGTGTAAAAATTAAAAAAGTATGGCCATTGGATAGACATTAGTATCCTGAATGCTCAATGAATTTTGTGGAATGTATCAATTCTGTTGCAGATGCAGCGACATACTTTAAGTCATTAACACTAAATTTTAGAAGCACTCTAAAAAGAAAACATATGGAAATTTTTCCAGATGGTTATTTGGTTTTCAGTGTAAGTATGCATAAGCTTTGACATACTCCATGAGAACTATCTATATACCTGATGAGATAGTTCCTACACTAATCTACACTCAAGGGCATTGAGATCTTGGAATAACCCTCTACATACTAATGGTAATATATTTCTAAGATGCAAAACTATTATTGCATTAATAGTCTTTGATTCCTCACAGTATTCAATCACCCTTACTTTCTTGGGGATGATGTGAATGCACCCTTAGCCAATCCAATGACCTAAGAACTACACCTTTATATTCCTAGAAGCACACATAAAATTCTACAAGTATAATTGATTTTCCCTATGTGACTTGAGTAACCATACCAAGTGATCCTTGTGCTCATCCATGATTTTGTTGAATATCACAATGCCATCTAGGTAGCTGACCATGAACTTATCCAAGAAATCCCTAAACACTTCAGTCATCAATGCACTGAAGGTTTCCAATCCAATGCACAAATTGAACAATGTGATAGGGAACTCAAAGCTCCCATACTTTGTCATGCAAGTTTTCTTTGTCGCCTCCCCTTCTAAAATTATAACTTGGTAATAGCCTTGACATAAATCCAATTTAGAAAAACCTTTAACTTATCAAAACAATATCTGGCTAAGGGAAAGAGATACTTGTTCTTGATTGTTTTCTTGTTCAAGACCCTATACTCCAAGCACAATCTGAGTTATGGTGTGTCCTTCTTCATTTGGAAGAGGATCAATACACCATAAGGGGACTGTGAATCTTTAATGAATCCTATGTCTATTAACTAATATAATTACATATTCTCCTTAATATCCTTCAATTTTTCAATATACACTATTTCTTTGACTTGAAGTTTCTGGAACTCAAAAATAAATATTTGTTTTACCTTAGTCGGGGTCAAAGTCACCCCACCTTTTGGACTATGTACAAATTTCATATGCAACTTCAAGGCCTTACCTCACGAGGTTTTTGAAAACTATAGTATCTTTGATGTTTTGGTAGTATCCTTAACAATCTATATATCCTAGCAAATAAACCAATGTTTATTTTCATCATCTTCACCTTTATCTAAGAACTTAGGTAATCTCAATGTAGATTCACCTTATGTTCCCACCATATTACTAACAGGGTTTCCATTTAGGCTAAATACTCTTAAAATCACCTATTATACAAAGATTTGATTATGGGATCCATTACCACTTCCTTTCTTAACTCTTTAATTGTTCCCTCTACTATCACTACTCTGGCCAATATTCCCTCCTAAGACTAGGTAACTACTATGCAAAATAAAACTAGAATCAACATAATATTTTTAACGTATGTTATTTTTAAAAGGGGCTTAGGGTGTGGATATTCTTGAGATATCCCTTGAATTAATGTTGGATAATACCACATTCTTCTAGGGGATTTATCCACCTTCAAACTATGGATATACATCTGTGAGAACAACCTCTAGTGGCACATCTCCTTCATTTTCACTATTATCCATTTTTTCAAAAGGCATATCTACCCTATTGATATAGGCTTCACAATCCATTTGCAATCCTTTCTAGTTTTTTCGTTCAAATATTTTCACTATCCCTTCACCGCTATGTCCTCTTATTGGACTCCCTTCTAGCATCAAACCACTCTCCTTCAAAGGTTTTGTATATTTGGTATCTTCAACTCTCATAACCTTTCTCCATTTCTTCCTTAGTCACTAATCTATTCTATAAATATCCACTTATCTTCTTAACTACATTGTAGATTTGGTTAAGCCACCATCAATCCATGATTTTTTCCCTCCTCAAAACACATTCAAATATATCAATGTTCTTTTATCCTCCCATGGTACATATCCTACTAATCCATCAACATCACCAACACCATTCTAACCACCACCATAGTGCTTGATGGTTATCTTGCCATGCTAATGGGTTCAAAGGTTAGCATACCTTCCCTAACCAACATTATAAATATCCAAGTAAATATTTCTTTCATTATTATCCTATTGCAACCTCATTGAACTCTTCTTTTTCATTTGAAAATGATGGGTATGCTCCCACAACAAACCCTGCGTTTGTGGTTTTCGCCTATATATCAACTACACAAGTAATAAGTTATGGATGCTACATTGAATCTTATTATTTTTCATTTGGGATGCTCTTTGGTGTCTCCTCAATCATTACAACCATTGAGAGACACTCATTGGAAACTCTACCAAGATTATCCAATTTTAATCCTTAATAGCATCCTCATACTAAACCATTTTCTTACTGTTGGGTGTTATAACGTCTAGATTAAGTCACCTAATATTTAATTATCAACCGAGGTTGATAGGCTTAGAGTTGATACAAAATATATGTGAAGGTAGAGGGTGTCGTGTAAATATTTTAACAAACAAAAGATCGAAATATATTTCAAATGAAAAACCGAGTCAAACTCCTAAGAGTTCAATTATTAAAGTAATTAAGCCGGAACAAAATATTAAACTAAACAATCAATAATTTATTTTAGAAGCAATTAACTTTAAATTGGAAAAATATACTATCAACAACTAATATTTAAATGGGAAACTAGGATGCAAGGAAAACCCAATTCATAAACAAGTAGAAAACTTAATAGGAATATCTTTAAATTCTGTCCTACAAGTCTCTTTCATTAATCACACATTGAAAAACGAACAACCTAAAGACATACTAAGGATAACACACACAATACTGAATTTTACGTGCAAATGGATAAATTAGTCTAAAAGGCATGAATACAGAACAATACAACAGTGAAAAGAAATCAGAAACAAACTCAAGGAACAAAACATAAAATAGCTCAAAACATATGCATGGTGAAAAAAATAAGATAACTTTTAATAAATAGTCTAAAACAATTCAAATTAACTTTAATATAAAATAAAACTATCCTTTAACTATTACAGTCAAAGCATACTTCAAACACTAAAGGAACATAACTTAAAACAATTTCAAAACACATTAAAAACACTAAAAATGAAACACTGGGATGAATGACAGACTGAATTGTGGGTTTGAAAGGGGTGACTGAATGAAAGTTTAAACAAGCTATCTGAATGACAGTCAGTACCATTAAAATAACATAACCTAAATGATCTAATCTTCAACTGAATTTGTGCATATGTAGATATGATGCATAAAGGCAGTAAATAAACCTATTTATTAATCAAATTGAACAATGAAGTAAACTTAAACAAATTCATGAACATAAAGAAATCTTTAAGAAATAAACTAGAATTTAAATTGCATAACTCATAATAGAAAGGAAATAGACAGAACTGAATCTATTTTATCTAATTGCAAATACCAAACAGTAAACTAACAGTGAAATGACTGAAAGCAAATGGAAAGGAATCTATGCACACAATATAGTTATTTAATTCTGGAAATAAAATGCATCACAAAAAGAAAATGAAATAATAAAACTAACTGGAAAAAAACTAGGTACATTAAAAAAGATGAAAGAAATAAACAAGAAAAAGGAAGAAACCTCTGGTTAATGAGGGGGCCTCTCAGCAATCAGGGGTGAGGCCTAGCTAACTTCTACTCAAATGCAATCGTCAACAGCAAAGCATGCGAATTTTATTAATGAAGATGGAACAGAAATAAAATGTGCTCAAGAAAAAAAATCAAAGCATGAACTGATAAAACTGCGAGCTAGTTGAGCTCTCACGTAGAGTCTGGTATATATAGTTGTTTACAGAGATGAGAAAGTTGACCCTTTAATGGTCGACTGCTCTCTAAATTTAGTCAACTATTATGACATCTAACAAATCGTAGGCCAATGCACAATCATCCTCCCTTATTCAGTGCGAGTCTGGTTCTCTTCAGTGTGATGTGGCACACTACTCCTTTTTTAGCGCAGTAGGTGGAGTGGTGTTGAACAGAGGAAAGCACACGAAGGTGAGTCTTCTAGAACGTGGGATAATACATCAACCCAATGCATGGAATTTTGGTGAGGTGTTGACAAAGGATGCTACAAGCTAGTGGATCATCTAGAATTCGAGCTTCATTACCCGAATGTGTGGACAATAAATAGTTCACAGGCTATTTCAATCGATTTAATACCTAAAATCAATTCTAAACAGTGCACAATCTCATTAGCAATCTAGATGGAAAGCTGAAGAGTGAGTTGGACCGTGAGATGGATATGCTGGGCGCCAATCTAGGACAAATGAAATGTCTGTTTGCTAGTGTGCTTCAGGACTGTAGTCTGTAGTAACATGTTTTAACACCTAGAAACCTTGCCAATGAGTATTGCGTAGCAAGCTGGATGATGAGTTGGACATGTTGTGCGCATGGCAATATGAATGTGTGCTTGTTTTTAATTTGTCAAAAAGACTATATAACTTGCAAACAAATATACATATAAATTAATATATCAAATGTGCTTCAAATAATGTTAATTTGAATCAATAAAATCATAAAATGATACTAATGAATGAATTTTATATAAATCTTAAATTCATACATACCTGAGGTTAAATGGTGATTTGCATGGTAGAAAATATATAAAAAGATAACAAAACATACATTTAAATGAGTAATTTAACTACCAAACTTGGTAACAAATCTAGGATAAACATTCCCCCAAACCAGAGAAATGCTAGGTCCCACTGAGCAAAAAGAAAAATAATAGATCACACAGTCATAGCGAATTTTGAGATGTGATTCTACAACGGGCATATGCATAAATGAATGAGTTCATAAGGTTTGAAATTATGTCAACCATGTCCAAAGTAAAACTTTGGACAGGTTGAACATATGACACGAAAGGTATAAATCGCATTTACAATAAGATTGATCAACAAAAAAATCGGTCATTTGATATTTTACATGCATGATCAGGTAAGAAGATAGTGTGGCCTACAGTGAAATGATAAAAAAAACTTTTAAGATCAAAGCATCCATATGGAGATAAAAAATGATTTTCCAAAAAAAACAAAATTTGGTTAGCAAATTTTAATCATAAGTGTTATGATATCACAATGTTTTATTCAGATCATCATTTGGTATTTCATTTGGACCTTCATTCGATCCTTCATATAGTTCTTTATATTGATTTTCTTGTGAAAATATGATTCATGCTATATCCAAGTTCCACTACTTGCATTATCCTGAAAACACTTGTCATTTGTTAGGGATAAATAGATTTGACATAAATAATGAAAAATAAAAACAATCTAATTTTTTCTAATCCTCCCCCAAACCAAAGATATGGCATGTTCTCAAGCCATACAAGAGAGAAGAATTAATTTTTCCATATAATGAAAAATAAATATTTCTACCATGCTATTATTATTTTGTAAGAAAAATGAAAACTAAATAGTAAATGGAAATGATTCATATATGTATATTTATGAAAAACATAACAGTGCTTAGAAATACCACTTGTATGAAGATAATATAACCAAAATAATACGATAGGGAAAACTACTCGTCCATAACTCATTTTAAAGATATCCTGTCATCACAAAATATAAAAGTTTACCCCGGAGTGTGTGAGATTTACAGCTATGGGTCCCATTTCTAGGATAGTGACAACCTGGATATTTGTTGAATTAGACGGCTAGGGTCAAGCCCAACTTACATCCATTCTCAAATGAAATTATAAACAATCGGCCGTGACATGTTTATTCCTAAATTCTAAAAAAAATTATTTATATTATCATTGTTTTACGAACTATGTGCATAGTAGTGCACTAACCATATCTCTTTTACCCTGTATTTCCCTGCTACCAGCATTCAGTATCCCAACGGGTTTACCTTGGTACCATGCAAGCATAGTCCTGCTTCCAGCGAGCTTGTTCAGTACCCTGATGGGTTTGCTTGCATTTATCAAGCTTCCATGTTGTAAATTTTATTTTTTACTTAGCATTGACCCGCTGCTAGCATGCCTGTTCAATACCCCGACAGGTTTGCCTTGTATAATGATATTAAATATATGGAAGCCGATTGGTACTAGAGCATGTTAAGTCCTTCTAAACACATAATTCAATTTTATAAAATAAACTTATAAGTACTTTCATAATGACCTTAACCATAGATCATGTCAAAAGAGAATAACTTAAAGTTGTTCTTTAACCTTGCAGTCCTTCTTTTTCATAAAAGAAAAGTAATGTTCCCCACAGACAAAAATTTCACATACTCTCGAGTTATCACTAAAATACTTTGAGATACAAGTTTTGATAGCAAGTATAGGATGAACTAGTAATCCATAGGTGTAAGATAAAATTATGAAAAATATGATAACAAAAGTGGGTATGTCAAGCAATTGTTAAAAAACAAATCAGAAAGATACATGTCTGAATCTAAATACCAAAAACCATATGAATCATAGAAGAGCTAGTTAAGAATGATATACAAAGGATTGTATTTTTTAATTTTCACTATAAGCTGCAAATCCCAAAAGTAACCCAAGAAAGGTTAAGGTACCTGATGAGTGTTTTAACATACTTCCCTTCTCCAAGTAATACTCCATGAGCTACTTATAGAGATAAAGTACTTGTAATCAACTGCAAAACATCTTCTTAGATGATTCACTTTATTCATGAAAAAATATATAACATTATAAAAATAAAAAGAGTTCCTTGTAAACAATCTGTTAGAAATGACTCTTATTTATTCTGAAAAGAAAACACATATTTACATATATACAAGTGATAATAACCCCAAAATAGCTTTTTTTAAGGATCAGGAGGAGGAGGAATAACTTCCCCTTCAACCAATTCCATTTCATTCTACTACAAAACATTCTGTATGAAATCCTGTTTAGATGTTGGTTGGTGATAAAGTCTAAGTCTGTGTCCATTTACTACAAAACAAATTTGTGAGCCATCAATTGTCTTAATTTTTTCTGACCCATTGTCAAAAGCTGTAACTAATTCATTTGGGCCCATCCAATGGCTAGTTAAATTTCCTTTGAGATTTTTAAACCATGAGTTGAATAATAATTCCCAATCTACAGTATTAAATTGATTTTGCTTAATAAACTTAGCATGCCATGTCTTTCGTTTATTCTGTATTAGTATGGTTCTTTGGAGTGCATCTTGTCTAATCTCATCTAACTCATTAATCTGCAATATTCATTGTTTATGTGCTTCATCCAAATTCATGCCTAATTGTGCTTCCATACGAAAGGTTTTAACTTGAAACTCAATAGGTAAAATGACTTGTTTTCCATATACTAGCTCAGAGGGGGTATGTCCGGTGGTGTTTCTCCATGTTATCCTATCAGCCCATAAAGCCTCCGAAAGTCTATCTGCCCTATCCTTATGATGTAAGTGAATGGTTTTAGTTAAAATGGCTTCTAAAACTTTGTTTGTTGATTCTACCCGACCATTAGCCTGAGGGTGATAAGGTGAAGACTTGCAATGTCAAATGCCATATTTTGTAGTAAGTTCTTTCATTAATTTAGAAGTAAATTGAGTACCTTGATATGTAACAATTTCTCTAGGCACACCAAACCAGATAAATATTTATTCATATATAAATTCTACCATTGATTTCTCTGTGGCCTTAAACAAAGCTTTAGCTTCTACCCATTTGGTGACATAGTCCGTGCAAACTAGGATATACTTATTTTTATGAGACATGGGAGAAATCAGTCCTAAAAAATCAAGAACCCTTTTCTCAAAGGGTTCAATCATCACTTGGGGTTGTAGGGGAATCTGATCAGATGACATAGGTCTACCCATTCTTTGGAAACTATCACATCCTTTAATGTATTTGGAAACATCCTTAAAAATTCTTGGACAATAATAACCAGAATGTAAGACTTTGTATGTCGTCCTCTTATCAGAAAAATGTCCTCCACATGGTCCATCATGGCATGCATGGAGGATATCTGTCATTTCATCCTCCCGCACACATCATTGAATAATAAGATCTAGACCAGTGCAGAAGAGATCATTATCTACCCAAGAATAATTGTAACTATGAACTATAATACGGCACTTCTCATGAGGGGACAAATGGTTTGGTAGTTTCCTAGTTGCTAAATAATTGGTAGTATCTACGAACCAAGGGGTATGAATAGATACAACAAATATATGTTCATTAGGAAAAGTTTCGTCAACCGGTTTAGTACCGTCTTCATGTTGAATACGAGAAAGGAAATCTGCTACCAGATTTTCTTTACCAGGTCAGTCGATGACGGTAATGTTAAATTCTTGCAATAGAAGAAGCCACCATGTCACTCTACCATTGGTAATTGGTTTATTCATTAGAAATATAATGGTATAGTGATCGGTATGCACAAAAACTTCATAACGTGTAATGTAATGGCGAAATTTATTAATAGAATAAACTACTGCCAAAAATTCTTTTTCAGTAACAATGTAATTAAGTTCGGCAGGAGTCAAATTTTCGCTAATAAAATAAATGGCATAAGGTGCTTGTCCATCTTTTTGGCTGAGGAATCCTCCTATGGTTTTATCAGAGGCATCAATGGATATATTAAAAGGAAGGGACCAATCGGGACCCTTAAGTATTGGTGCCACCAATAGCTTATCTTTTAGAATTTCAAAAGCATTTTGACAAGATTCTATCCACTGAAATTCTACATCCTTTGTAAGAAATTTAAACATTGGCGCAGCTAATTTAGTGAAATTTTCAATAAAGCGGCGGTAATAGCTTGCATGACCAAGAAAGCTTCTTACCCCTTTTTGATTTTTTGGAGGGGGGAGGCCAACAATGACTTTGATCTTAGCAGGATCTACCTTAATTACTTGGGAGGAAACATGGTGTCCTAAAACAATACCTTATGTCAGTAACATTTTACATTTTTCATGACTAAGGGATAAATTAATTTCTTAACACTGGATCAAGACCTTTTCGAGGGCTTATTGAAAGGTATTGTCATAGGTTGTAAAATCATCCATGTATACCTACACACAGTCATGTATAAGATTAGAAAAGATTCCTAATGCTTGTTAACACCCAAAAATGGTTAACTACCTCATCTACCCCATTTCATGGCTCATTCATCCATTTACCTACCACATTTCCCTGAAAATCCCACTAAAAGCCTCCA
>LPNX011017438.1:45872-190725 GCA_001517045.1 Pseudotsuga menziesii | reverse complement strand
CATCAAGCTACTTTCACCATTGAGAACTCTTTTTGGCCCATTTCCACCACCGGAGAAGGAGAAGAAGCAGCTTGGAGCTCGAAGCCACTGACATCGGACCAGCGCAATGGACTCCATCAACCTCCTCATTGGAGGTAACATCAATAAAAACCCTTATTCATTTCTTTACCGTTTCTGCTTTATATTATTTACTTTTCACCGTATTGTTTCATGTTATTTGCTTTTTACTGCTTTAGCTTCAAGAACTTAGTTAGATTAGTTTTTGCTTCAGTTTTTAATTCATATAGCATTGAACTGCTACTAAGGAATCCAGTTTCCTTAGTAGGTGCTCATCAGCACAAGCTAGGGTGAAAACCCTAGCTACAGCATCTACTTATCAAATCAGTGCATCATTATTCAACATATATAATTATTCAGATTATTGATCAACAAAATCATGTCATCATTCAATAAATGACATTAGCATATTTGAATCGCAACAAACCATCGATGCATAAATAGATCTAACAATATATCATCATTCATGGAAGAGAAACATTGCATCATTCCTAGATACACATCGCATTCACACTTAGATCGCGAAAAACAAGAAAACGGAAAGATAAGAAAAGACACAATGATTCTTCTCTATCTCCATCATGTCATATTAATCTTCGCGACAAAACACAGGTTCTCCAAAACAATTCTTCAGTCCACATACACAGATTCAAAAACCCTAAGAATGTATAGGCTTGCACCTTTACATTGGTGGTCCACTTTAAGTGAACTTCCTAACTACTTCTAACGAAATCTACAAGATAATGACCACAATCCACATAATGTAGTCCAAATCTACAAAATATTAGCAAAATACATAAAATATGGTTACTTTGCATTGCTTTCCATCTTCCACCTTGCACAACATCTTTTGACTTGGTGCAACATCTGCGATGCTGCACAACTAACTTACCCCAAAATATCCTGCCAATAGGCCCCCAACACAATCTTGTGGCTCACCCTTGATCCACATCAGCTGTAAATAGTGTATCCGCTTGGATCCTACCTGGAAGATGATAGCTTGACAATTGGTGATAAAAACAACTCATGCAGTCAATGAAATCTGGGTGGTGATTGGCAACTCAGAGCGCTCCAAACAGTAATGGTGATAATCGTAAAACAAACCCTCCATAAATTAAATATAAAAAAACTACAGAAAAGCATTAATGCAGTAGCTGGGTGATTAAATGACCGAGGATAAAAACGTCGTTTATCCCTTATTGAAAAAACTATCTGAGTCGCCATAAAAAACCGAGGAACAAGCGACAATGTCAGGTGGATTTATGGAGTATATCTAATGTAACCGGTTAACACTCGACACTCCTGATGATGATAATACTATCGGCAGGATCCTTCAATATTTATTAGTGGTTAAAAAAATATCACCCGTGATGGAATTGTCTCCAATATTGGATTTTTTTCTGACAACAACACATAAACTCAATAAAAACTCCCACAAACTTTATCGGCCAAACTATGAAAAGTTATTGGTTGCAGAAGATCAATGCATCCGAACGTATCGGCTTGCAAAAATGAGTCCTATCTATGACATCAGCACAAACTTTCAAAAAGGCCCATCGATGAACTCACGAAAAGCTTCTGACGATAGGCTGGCGCGTAAGAAAATAATTCTTCCCCGATCGAATTGGCCCAACTCTCCAAGTTTTTCTGAAAACATTGGTGCCAAATAATGAGATCACTCAACAAACTTGCAAAGGCTTTGATCTAGCTGCTGGAAAGAAAAAATATTATCATGCCGAGAATGTTGGCTCCAAAACCCAAGTTTCGTCGACGTAACGACAAACTCACAGATGTTTTCCGAAACTCAATAAAAAGTAGGCAATAAATTGGATGAAAAGCATGAGCTTCTTCGATGTGTCAGCTTGACTTGATGAGTTTAGTTGACATGTCAAGTGAAAAACCTGAGTTTCAACTTTCAACAAAAGGCTTCTCTGATTTGTGAAAAATAAACTAAGTCATGGAAAAGGATCCTCAGACAATAAAAGTAGTCTAAGAAAGTTAAAAAAATGAATTTCTAAGGAAAAATGAATTTCTAAGGAGGGGCCCTAAAATCGTAAACTATTTTAGGGTAATGGTTGTAGCAGCAACAATACTATGGAACGATGTCGTAGACTGGTCACGTGTTACAATTGTGGAGTTTTGGGACATTACCAGTGAGACTGTTCGAATCTACAGCCTCAATGTAACTATTGCAGTGCTACAGATCACATTGTCGAAGACTATCCACATTTGATTGCAAAGTGGCAAGTTAAGAATCAACCACAACCACAACTACAACCGAAACAGAATGTGAATCAGAACAAGAACGTGAACCCAAATAAAAATCAAGGAGCAACTATCAGAAAGATATTGATGGAGCCCAGGACTTGGCCTACAGATGTTGGAGTTATCGCTTGAGGAGGAGCGATTATGCGAGACGATGCACCGCTACCAAACATTCGATTGGTAGCTCGAAAGAAGGTCCAATTCGACGATGACATAGAGAAGGAAACTTTCTTAGACGCAAGAGATGTCCTGAACATGAATATGGGTAAGTTTCCTATCTATGAAATGCCATGTACTTTTGATTCAACATATGGGTCAGGACCATCGCAGAAGGTTGGAAGACTGCAAAATTTACTAGCAAGTTGTTTGATGCTAGAAAAATATATGGATGCATTACTAGAAATTGTGAGGTTGTTGAAATGGCAGGAGAAGGGTAAGCAAGAACAAAATATGAATTTGTTAAGCAAGAAGAAAATAGGGAGGGAAATGAGGACAAACGCCCAGATTGGAGATTATGATCTTGAGTCAATCATCTTGGTTCTAGGATCTGACATCAACATTATAATAAAGAAGACATGGGAAAGGATGGGGAAACCATGGTTCGTATGGTCCCCTGTACAATTGCGGTTAGAAAATAAAGCCAGGGTGTCAGCAATTGGTTGAGTACCTCAGTTATTTGTTGAAGTCAAAGGACTGAATACGTACGCAGATTTTGAGGTCATTGAGATAGTTGACGATAGTAGCTCATATCCCACACTTTTTGGGATTGGTTGGGAAAATCAAAATCTGGTGGTGATCAACTTTAGAGAGCAATGAATTTAGAGAATCCCGACATGTGTTTCATTGCACCTTTGGATCCCACTGAAGGATGTAGATATGTTGAACCGGTGAAATATAAAGTTGTGGGAGGCTACAATAATACCTACAACATATCTGAAGACTACATCCATCCCACTACAGACGAGGAACTAGGTTGGAGAAGTTCTGGATCCACATCATCAAACTCTAACGATGCATTAGAAAACTAACAAAAGAAATTACATGAAGTATCGACCAGGAAATGTGGACAAATCACCCAGACATTGCACTGGGTCGCAACAAAAATTATCAAACTACTGACATATGAAGGACTACCTAATTTAGATGGGCTTATTGATGAATTTTAAGACAAAGTATCTGAACCAAAACAAATATTGGCGTTGGATAATGCACTAAAGGATACTCCGAAAAGATGGCGGGCAACGCATAAGAATTCAATAGGAAAATGTCAACAATGTTGCAGACTAATGGAAGTTCGATTTGGTGAGGTGAATATGTATCTAGGAAGGAAATATGACAAAAGCCTTACAATCCTAATTGTTAGCACTTGTGCTAAATTTGATTTTTGTGTAGGTTTACAATAGAAATAGATTTCATTGGTCATTTGGGCAAAAAGTAAGGAATCCTGATGAATTTAAAATATTTTACCCAATGTTTGAAATGATATATGAACATTGCTTTTATATCTAAATTTGGCCTTATTGTCAAATTTTTGTTTATTTTTTGCCGAAGTTCATTATTTTATTAACTTGGTGAATGAAATTATGTGTAAAAGTATGGTCACATGGGGAGCCACGCACCTGCCACATCAACAACAATACAAGTCAACGATCCATCAAAGTCCAAGCGCCAAGCTCCCAAAGAGCGATACACACCCATTTTCCTTGATGACTATAGAAGCTGCGAGGGCATATAGATTATAAAAAACCTATTTCATCTTGTGCATGTGGGATATTACCATAGAACAGTTTAAAAATACACAAACCCACAAGCCACTAAAACCTTCTATGAGGGATTTCGCTTTTCCAAAAGCGCAAGGATAAAGTAAAAGTCATGACCTGTGAAAGGGTGTTAACCCACAGACCCAATTGATGGCTCATATCTAATTAAGCCCGATGAACGATCCACATTGATCTCGCAGCGGTAATTTGCATGAAGTTTAAGTTGTGAAGGCTTAGCAAAATATGGTACGAGTTCCACGATCGGAAAGCATAGATTGTGCTTGATCCTGATCAATGGTCCATAGCGATCTTGCATGGGTAATTTGCAGGACGTTTAAGCTTTGAAATCCCAACGAAATTTTATGTGCCATAACAAAGACGTTTTTTTGTGAAATGGTTGTTTTAGTAATTTTCTTTTGCAATCTATTTCTGCCAATATAAGAAGAATTTCAGGAACCAGAGATAGGTTTTTCTTCCAAACATGTTCATATACAATAACCTCTCTCAGTGTTTACACAAGTACTATGGTTTGGGAGAATCAAAGCCATCTCCAGAGGTAAATTTTCCACAATTTCGCAATTCCGTCTGAGCCATCAAATTCAAAAGAATACCCCGAAGGGATGGAGGGGAATATGGGAAAATGAAAACATGGGTTTTATTGGTAACATGGTCAATTACAAAAGCCTCTCTCATATTTTACATAGGTGTGATTATTTCAGATATGCAGCTAGATCTCTGAAACCTATTTTTGACAATCCGTTTGCTGAAAAGGGGTAAAATGGTGAAGAATTGGGAGAAACTGTAGCAGAATGAGTGCTTGTAATGAATAAAGGATCATTCACCCCTTCTGTTGAAGATATATTCAAGCCAAGTTAGCACCAGACTGTTGGGAGTGCTTTGAAATGGTTAACCTGGTTTGAAATGGTTACCCTTGTGACTTCCTACAACAACCATAGGGAAATTACAGGGTGCTAACGTCTTGGCACCATTGCTGGGGAGTGAATGAGCAAATCATCCCTGGGAAAAATGACCTTGCTCAGTTCTATGACTTGGTTGATAAGTTGTTATTAGACACATATTGGTTGTATATGCTCTGGAGAATCCACTCAAGGCCTTTGAAGGTGACTCCACTCGGAACCCTGAACACCCAGAAGCTGCAAATATTTTCAAAGGTTCCATGGAAACTACATCTGGAAAGAACCCAGTCTTCATAATGTTTTATGGTAGCTCCATTGGAAAAGGGTTGCAAAGAATAAAGAGATGATTCAGTTTCTTCATCATCAAGATGAGTTCTTTGTCTACAAGGTATTCCCCTATGAATCGTGCCCACATTCCTAGTTTTCTCAATTGAATACCTAATGTGGATTGGCAAACATGTCTTCCAAAATTCAAAAATCAAAATAATGAGGAGGATGCCCTTCATTTGGTTAGATTTCATATGCATGTATATAAGATGGGGGTGAAATTGCATGAGGATTGTTTAATGAAAATGTTCATGAAAATGAAAAGGGAAGTCACGGTCATGGTATGAGAGATTACCATGAGAAAGTTT
Organism: Pseudotsuga menziesii; assembly: GCA_001517045.1. NCBI lineage: Eukaryota > Viridiplantae > Streptophyta > Pinopsida > Pinales > Pinaceae > Pseudotsuga > Pseudotsuga menziesii. The sequence goes on along the minus strand of LPNX011017438.1, from coordinate 185,091 downwards.
ATATTCCCTTACCGATTTTCATTCATTATTTTATGAACATTTTAAAGATCAATATCCTTCCTTGCTGCTAGTTTGAGATTGATGCCTGCATGTTAAATGTTTCATTAAAAATTTGGAAAACCTATATGGAAATGATGAGTTTATGGATGGAGAGCTGTTAGAAATTTTAGAGGAAATCCCATTTCAGAAAAAATAAATACAAACAAGCTGCCTTGACATTCAAGAAAATTCCCAGCAGTTGATAGTATCTTCCTTGGCTGAAAAAGGCACGAGCCAAAACTCTGATTCAACCAACCATATTTCTTTTCCTGATATTGGTGAAAATTCACAACAGTTTTATCAATATTTGTGGGCCCTGGAAATAAGTTGGGACTATAAATCGAATCCCCCCTCATATATTCCAACTCCTGAAAATTGGCTACATGAAGAAGGTCATACCCATGTTCCTTATGAAAAATGCAATCGACATGTTGATAATTATGTTAATGATGTTTTTAAAGAAGATTCCAGCATGCTTACATATGATGAATATGAGGATGATCACTTGGATAGTGCACCCAAGGAACCAACATTCTGCTATAATAGATGGGATATCTCCTCATGCTCTTCAAATTCATAATCTCTATGCGAAAAATAATATATCGCACCTGATTTTCTTCAAGAAAATGAGGATCCTAAATGGGATGCCTCCTCTTATTCCTCCATTTCATAATTTTTATGTCACGAAGAGATCAATTCACTTGACTTTGTTGAAGATATTTCCTGTGAAATGCATGAAAAAAATCAGGTTTCGAATTCTGAAACTTTGGATGAATAAAGGAAGGTCTCATGTGTAGATTGTCATTAACGCATTTTTCAAAGTTCCTTTGAAGACTAGTTTGACAGTGGGCAAGGGGAACTACATTTTGAGCAGCCTTATCAGGACAAACAAATGACAAATTGTTTTGGAAACTCCCATGGATTTTATGATCCAGTGGCTGATTATATGGAGCAGCATCATCATGACAAGCTTATAACATAAAATTTTGCAGGAGGTCATGATCCAGTGGTGGAATATGTGGAGAAGATTCACAATGATAATGGTTGGTTATATCTCTATAGTAAAGATAAAAAATTTCCTCATAACCTGTTGTTAATAATCCCTTCATTGTTGATCAAGCATGATGAAGGAACTCAATCATTGGATCACTTGCTTGATTGGATTCATTGGAAATCAGAAATCACTTGACTGGGCAGTGATGCTTAGTAAGTAGGGTAGGTAGGAGTGTGTAAATAAGCTCGACATGGCGAGCATTTCTTTTTCAGCAGTTTCAGTTTTGATTTTAGTAGAAGTTTATTTTCATTTTAATTTCAAGTTTAGATTTGTAGAGTACAGTGGGTTGCAGTATGGATTGAACAGGTTGAGGATTTTAGAGGAAGACTGGGAGCATCCCAAATGGATAAGGCGTCTGGCCTATGGAGTTCTTTGATACCTCACAGGGAGGATAACATCCCTGAGTTGGAGCCGCTATTAGCACTTATGCTAAAATTTTATTTTGTGCAGGTTTACAATAGAAAAATATTTCATTGGTCATTTGGGCAAAAAGAAAGGAAGCCTGATGGATTTAACATATTTTACCCAATGTTTGAAATGATATATGAACATTGGTTTTATATCTAAATTTGGCCTTATTGTCAATTTTTTTTTGTTTTTTGCCAAATTTCATTATTTTATTAACTTAGGTAATGAAAGTTTGTGTAAAAATATGGTCACATGGAGAGCCACGCACTTGCTGCATCAACAACAATACAAGTTAGCGATCCATGAAAGTCCAAGTGCCAATATCCCAAAGAGTGATACACACCCGTGTTCCTTGATGACTATTGAAGCTGGCAGGGCATATAAATTATAAGAAACATGTTTCATCTTGTGCATGTGGGATATTACCATAGAACAATTTAAAAAGATATAAACCCACAAGCCACAAAAACCTTCCAAAGGGATTTTGCTTTTGCAAAAGCACAAGGATAAATTAAACGTCATGACCTGTGAAAGGGAATTGACCCATAGATATAATCGATGACTCAAATTTTATTAATCCCAATCAACGGTCCACATTGATCTCGCGACGGTAAGTTGCATGAAGTTTAGGTTGTGAAGGCTCAACGAAATATGGTACGAGCTCCATGATCGGACGACTCAGATCATGCTTGATCTCGATCAAAGGTACACAATGAAGTTTAAGATTTGAAAGCCTAGTGAAATTTTATGTGCCATAACAAAGACGTTTTTCTGTGAAATGGTTGTTTTAGTCATTTTCTTCTGTGACCTATTTTTGCCAATCTAAGAAAAATTTCAGGAAACTCAGAGAGGTTTTTCTTCCTAACATGTTCATATACAATAAAATCTCTCAGGTTTTACACAGGTGCTATGGTTTGGGAGAATCGAATCCATCTTCATAGGTAAATTTTCCATAATTTCGCAATTTCGTCTGATTCATAAAATTCAAAAGAATATCTCGAAGGGATAGAGGGGACTATGGCCAAATGGAAGCATGGGTTTCGTTGGTAAGATGGTCAATTAAAAAAAACTCTCTCATATTTTACATAGGTATCACCATTTCAGATATGCATTTGGATCTCTGAAACCTATTTTCAACAATCCATTTCCTAAAAAAGGGGTAAAATGGTGAATAATTGGGGGAAGCTGTAGCAATATGAGTGCTTGTAATGAAGAAATGATCATTCGCCCTTGATTTTGAAGAGAGATACAATGCTGAGTCAGCACCAGACCATTGGGAGTGCTCCAAAATGTCACTTGCAACCAGCAATCCTGAGTCTGGGATGTCTCATTTCCATTTTGATCTAGCATGCTTGATTTTCCTTTTTCCCTGTTTTATATATGTAAATCATAGCTAATATTCCTTGTCAGAGTCTGTTGAGATTAAACATAATGGATTGAGGATTATTCCCCATCTTTGTAAATGATTTTATGCCCCGTTTCAAGACACATCTTGGGGGAAAACAATATTATAAATAGAGCCTCCTCAGAGGAGGATAGAGGTTGGACTGATTTTCATTTTTGAAAACTCAGCACTGGCTTTGTAGTTTTGCAAACAATTTTTGGGAGCTTCAATGAATATATTTTTCTGTGGTTATGAGATTCATCACAGTGTTGGTGTTTATTCTATGTTTCATGTTTATTTCATTTACATCTATGTTATTTCTGCCAATACATTTCTAGAATAGCATGCAGGAATTCGCTCTCAGTTAAGTGCTCCTACATTAGAAATCGTGATTGTAATAGCTGCTACAGAATTCATCCTTAGATAGGTGATCAGTTTTAGCTATTTCCCTTTGTTATTTTATACTAAAGGTGTCTCAGAGATTCGTCCTTGATAGATGCCTCTATTCTTCACCAGGCTCTTTCCTCTTTTCTGCCTGCCATCACTATAAATCTATTTGACTGAATGTTGCGCTTAATTTGCCTCATAACACATGAGAGAAATCATTGTTTATTATCTTCTGTAATGTCCTTGAATGTTTCGCACTTTGACTCCATCGCCCAATGGTTTTGATTTTGTTTGTCTTTCCCCCCTATTTTATTTTTGTAACTGTCCTGTTACTAGTAGAAATCTAGTCTTCCACGTGCTCGTTTAAAGCTAAATGTGTATGTGAAGGTTACCATGACAAGAGAGAGCCCTCTCTGACTGCCTTGGCTTGAGGGTAGTCTAAAGATGGTTTTAAATGGTTTCCCCTGTGACTTCCGACAAAAACCATAGGAAAATTATAGGGTGCTAACACCAAAGATCATTTGGTTGCATGTCAAAATGCATGGGTATCGAAACCCAAGGAGGAATGGGTACATGCATTTGTTCACATGTTGGATGAAATACCAAGATGATGGTATGTTTTTGTAGAGATTCAAAGGGAGATCATGACCTGGGAATATTTGATAATAGGTTTCGCTAACACTTTTAGTTTTGCAAGTGTGGATCCGACTATACATAGCGCACTACAGTGCATCCACAACATTGTGTTAGAGGTCATTCCAGTAACATTTTCGATGGGATCACATGATATACCATCAAAAAATTTGATGATAGAATGCTATAATGTGACGGGTGAGCCAGATGCAGGGATGATCCACACAATATCAACATTGCAGAATCAGAAGGTAGTTAGGATATCACAACACCAACAAAACCAATGGATAAATTCCAACACCCGCCCAAGACATGCAAGGTCAATATTGGAATGACAGAGGACCCAAAGTTTGCCAATTTTGGAACTTACTAGGATGAGGAAACTATGACAAAGATCACAGATATACTGCACAAATTCTAGGACTTGTTTCCAGCAAAGTTTGTCGAGATGAAAGGGATTTCAGGCGACTTAGAAGATATGCAAATTCCTCTCAAGCTTGATGCGAAACCAATGAAGAAACATCCTTATCAATTGAATCCACGATACAAGGAGTGAGTGAAGGATGAGCTCAAAAGGATGATAGATGTTGGAATCATTGAACCTTTGGAAGAGTTGGAATGGATCAGTTCGATGGTTGTTTAAGATAAGAATACAGGAGAAATATGGATTAGTACTGTCGACCTCCAAAAGTTAAATGATGTGTGTCTACATGATTCATTCCCAATGCCATTTATGGATGAAGTATTAGAAGAAGTCAGAGGAAAATAGGTGTATTCATTTACATATTGGTTTTCAGGCTACCACCATATCAAAATTGTGAAGGAATATGGACATAAAACCACTTTCATCATAGAATGGGGTAGTTTTCAGTACACAGTGATGTCGTTTGGTCTCAAGAATGCCCCCACAATATTCTTGCAAATAGTTGTTGCTGCATTTAAGGACTTTATTCATAAATTCTTGGTGGTCTACATAGCGAACCTTCGACTAATGTGGGAAATATGTCGACAACACCAAATTTTGCTAAATTTTAGGAAGTGTATATTTTGTGCTCCATTTGGGATTTTGTTGGGACATATTGTATGGAAGGAAGGTATGTTGGTCAATCCTTCCAAAATCACGATAATTTTCGATTTACCAGCACCAATGACAATGAAGTAGTTAAGGGAAACGCTGGGTCACACATAATATTACCACAAGTTTATAAGAGGCTACACGAAGATTACAACACCAATCGAGAAACTTTTGAAGAAATATGTGAAGTTCGAGTGGAAGGATGAATGTCAGAAAAGTATTGATATATTCAAACAAAAGATGGTCGAAGCACCGATACTACTGTTCAAGGATTGGGAAAAGGAATTTCATGTCCATGTTGACACTTCATCTATCACATTAGCAGTAATTATGGTGCAGATAGGGGAAGGAGTGATTGATCACCCAATTGCATTTCCAAGTTGGAAGCTGTCTACTGCGGAAAGGAACTACCCAATGACGAAAAGGGAAGGATTGGCGATGGTTTATTCCCTACAAAAATTCCAACATTATCTACTAGGAGGACATTTAAAAATGTTTATAGATCACTCTGCGCTAAATTACCTGGTGAATAAGCCTGTGTTGGGGGGGGGATTTGTTGATGGTTGCTACTTTTTTCAGGAATTTGATTTTGAGGTATTTGTAAAGCTAGGAAGGTTGAATGCGGGACTTAATCATTTGTCAAGAATTGAGTAAGGTGAAGAATCAAGCAGCATTGAGGTTGGTCTACCTGATGCACATTTGTTGAATATCGGGATGGTCGATGACCATTACAAACAAATTATTCAGTTTTTGATGAAAGGAAATGCCACGAAAAGTTTCAAAACTACTCAGAAGAAGCAATTGGTCATAAAATATGTGTATTTTCAGCTCATCACAGGAAAATTGTACAATATGGGGCTGGATGAAATTTTGCGTTGCTATGTTCTAGTGCATGAGCAAGAGCGGATATTGGCTGAGGCGCATGCTAGAATTGTAGGAGGACATTATGGGGGACGTGCAAATTCTAGAAAGATACTCCAAGAAGGATTATAGTGTCCGACAATGCACAATGATGCCATAGACTATACAAAAAGTTGCGACATTTGTCAAATGACGGGGAAGCCATCACGATGTGATGAGATGGCATTAGTACCCTGGGTAATGTTACACCATTTGATAAATGGGAAGTGGATTTTGTGGGACACATAAATCCTCCAGGAAAATGGATGGGTGCACGATATATCATCCCAATGACAAAATACTTAACGAGATGGGAAGAAGCAATAACAACGACGGATTGTACCGCTGTGACAGCCGTGAGGCTCCTCTTCGAAAACATCATCACTCGGTTGGGTTGTCCCAAAATATTCATGAGTGACCAAAGGAGACACTTTATAAATCACATGATGAACGCAATGATGGAGGAGTTGCAAATCCAGCATAAGAAGAGTACACCGTATCACCCGCAAGTGAATGGAACTATTGAGGCATTCAAAAAAGTATTAGAACATGTGTTGAAAAAGGTATGTAAGAATAACCATGATGATTGGGTTTAAAAATTATTGCAATATTATGGGCCTACCTAACTACATGCAAAAAATTGATGTGGAAAATGCCATTCAAGCTGGTCATATGCAAAGAAGCAATCATGCCGATGGAGTATATTGTTCCCAGCTTACGCATAGCTGTAGCAACCAACATAAGTGATGATAGAGCGATTGAAGAAAGGATGACACAATTTTTCTAGCTTGAGTAAGATCGAATCATCGTAGGTTTTCACTAGCAGGTGGAAAAATATCGACACAAGGCATGGCTTGACCATCATATTACAGAATAGTATTTGTTGGATACTATTTTGACACCTATTTTTGATGCCTTATTATTATCTTAACCCCTCTAGTCATATTTTTAATCCCTTATGTTCATTCATAAACCCTCATATTTCACCCATAAAACCTTGAAGTCCATCAAACTAAGGTATAATTGTTGCTATTTTTAAATGAATTGAATTTTGTAGTTTTTAAAGAATTTAAATCTAAATTTTAATGAAATTACAGAATTTGCTAACTTCCTGTAAATGCTCCTAGCTTTGGATATTTGCAGGATGCCTGGGCATGATTTGAAAAAAATAGGAGAATCCTTGATGTCCAAGGATGGACTTATTTCCAACAGCTTCACGAGATAGTTCTTACAGGTATCGAGTCAATGCGGGGAAAAGACAATCACCTGTACTTCCAGGAAACATAAAAACATGGTTGTTTTAATATTGCAGATATTTTCTCCTACTTTTGTGGATCTGAGGATGAGATCAGAGTTATGGAAAGATACATTGATATTTTTAGCAAGATTGTAGCGTTTTCAGTTTTAAAACAAGTGGTATAAATATTTGTATTTTTCAATGTAATGCCATCCGGAAAACTGTGTGAAACTCTCCGTTTTTGGCAATAAGAATTTAGACTTCAAATAGCTGCAAGTGCATTTGTTTTGGCATGTTGTAAAATCAATTTAGCTGTTGGTAATTTGATAACCTGCTATGTGTGAGAGAAGCAGTGGAGGGCCCACTCTGCTAATCCCGCACACTCATTCCTTTCATTACTGTGTTTTGGTACATTTTTCCTGTAGATGCGTTTTGGTATATTTTAAATATTCATGTAGATGCATTTTTTTATTGCTATAGATTCCAATTAAAATTGAAAACAATATTTTGGAATCAAATTACATTCAGTTTAAATGCAAGTGAGTTTTTTATGTGATGTAGGAAGGTTTTATTTGACAGTATCATACGTTGTCTAGGTTACTATAGAAATGTTTTAGTTCTATTATTTTATTGTTCTGTTGTTGAAAAAAACAAATACATTATGGATTGGCAGTTCTTGTAAAAGAACTCAATGTTTTATACTTTCAGCAATGTAATGATGATGTTATAGTTTTTAGATTTTTATATTTTTCATGTTTTAGATGTTATCAAGTTTAAAAATTCCAATGCATACATTTTCTGCAAAGAGATTTTTTAGTAGTTCTGAACTTTCAACATTTAAACAAGTTTTAGGTTTATTATTAAAAGCATATTGTATTTCGAACTAGTCTAGTTCTAAGTCCATAAATTTTTGATGTGCTTCTAAGTCTTAGGATACCGGGTCGACATTTAAAACTTAAGCTCTAATTTACGATAGTATATTGGTACAACATTTGGCGCCGTTGAAGGGGAATCATATTTATAAATATAATTAGGAAGTTTAGTATCCTTAAAAAAACACAAAAAAATAGAGCATAATTTAGTTTTTTTTTATGTCAAGACTGTAGCAGGGATTTCTCCCTTACTACAGGGCAGGAATGGCTACCTTCCGTCTATAGGACAGAAGGATAGGGTTCCTGATGGTTATGCAAGAAAAATGAAATAGAAAATAAAAACAAAACAGAAATAAAAACCCCTCTGAACACAAGGTTATGCATTTAGCTCCAATACCCTGCATACAACTTGTTAGAAAACCTGAAGACCTGTAAGAAAACCATGGAGACCTGCAAGAACATGTTAGGCCATACACTTGCATGCAAAAATATGTTATAAAAAACTAAAATAAACAACACAAAATAGACATTATACCTTCTATGGGTGGAATGGGCCACCATGCCCTAGCTTGGAGAAGCACCTCTCTTGAGAATAGGGAAGCTCTGGCTCAATGGGAGGATGGATGAGAGGGAGGGTGAATGGCTTGAGAGACAAATGGTCTCAAGGCACTTACTCAGGTAGCATAACAATATGCAAGGAAGGAATGTTTTGAGAGTGACCCCCACCCCTCTATTTATAGCTTTTTTAGGGTTCTAAGCCCCTGGTCGGGGTTTTAGCCCCTTTCACTCAATATTTATCTCTTTTGGGGGTTTTAGGATCCTTTGAGGGGTTTTAACCCCTTTTTGGAGGCTTTAGCCCCATATGAGAGATTTTTTGGCTCTTTTTAGGGGATTTTAAGCCCTTTTGCACATTTTTGGGCCTTTTTGAGGGTGTGGGGGTCAAATGGGGTCAAATGAGGGTCGTGTATGGGTGTACTTGGGTGGTGTAGGCAATGTAGAGCTAAGTGAGGGGTTTTTTGGGTTAACAGAATGCCCCCTGATGTGTGAGGGCAGGAGCTCATCGTATGGCCGATGGACATTATAGGATTTTCTACGGAGAGGTGGTGCTTCTTGGGCTGGGGCATGGTGGATTTTGGTTTTTGTTTTAATATGGTTCCCATCAATGGGTGAGATACAAATAATGTGTGACATGTATATGGACGAGGTGGGAATCCCCATGCTTGTAACAATGTCAAAAGAATAATGTGATCTATGCTCTATAATACAATAGCTGATCATGTACAACTGATGATACATAGTGGTTGCCTCAATGAGAGACTGAATACAATACTGATATGAAGAATTGCTACATTGGACCCATGGCATTCTCATGGAATGCTATATCTTCATGACTGATGCCCTGCTAGATCTAGAATGGTACACTGTATGGACTCATTGATGGAGAGTCAGAGTCTCTGTGGCACAAGTATGCCGCATCAATCATAAATCTATATAGAAGCACTGTTGTGGCTTCTGAACACTGTCTCCAATGTAACCCGAAAATCACAAGGGACATAAACTTGTTTAGGTCTCCCGAATAGACTCATCAATGTGCTAGAGTTAGGTGACATCCAGGGTCTTTGACCAAATACTGCACAGACCAATACCCTGTACGAATCTCAATGGTGCGATGATGTAGTTGGAGTCGAGCACGTGAGAAACAACCATCCTGAGAGGCATTAAGGACTCCTCTCAAGTGGTCCAAGGAAATTATCAATGAAGTTAATTAAACTAAGATACAGGGACCTCTGGGTCTATCCTCTAGAATATGTGTGTTGTCGTCGATAGAGGGAGACTTGCCCCTGGTCAGGGAAATGGTGTTTCCTTGACCATAAGCGTGAGGGAGATAACCGAAATATGTGAGACAATCTGAGGACTGACCCACTAAATGGGGGGTGGGGGGGAAGGGAAAGAGTTGAACAGGGACAGAGGGAGTGTAGTAGACTCAAAATTCCTTTGTTCAAAGTATGATGGTAGGGTGGACTAGGAAGCAAATGAAACTGACTCAAGGGAATGGGATCATAGTTGTAATACCGGGAATGTCACTGCAGATGGGAAATACTTGGGGTAGGTATATACTTTTGGTACTAATGGGATCCAAGGAAGAAAAATTGTAGAATACTCTGAACAAAGGCGACCCAAAGTGGGAATGCTACCAAACTATTATCTGTGGGGTGGTGTCTAGAGACACCGTTGTGGTATAATCTCATGGATTTTTGGCGAGCCTGAGAAAGTAAATGCTCGATGGTGCTTTCAATTTTAGAGGGTTTGAAAGCATGAAGAAGGCACTAGTGGGGGCTCTTTTACATTGGTAGTCTCCTATGCCCAAAAAAGGATAAAAGTATACACAGGAGAGCTCACCCATCCTTTAGGGGATGAGATACTTCTTTACCGTTGGTAGTCCAATTAGGCCAGAAATGGTTAAACCTATATTGACTAGACGGTCATTCAGATAATTTTACGAGCATGAACGAGACCAAGTTTTATCGGTGATATTTTCTTGAAGAGAAGGATGGAAAAGAGCTTAACGACAACCCATGGTGAGATTTTTCATAAAGTTCGTCCCCTCTGCCCGAGAAAGCATAAAAGTTTGCAGAGGGGAATGGTCTTGGCTTGAATGTGCCAAGGTGGTCCTTTTCATTTGATGGTCTACATAGTCCTCAAAAGGAGATAAACAAGACGATGTAGATGCCCTCTCCTATACTTTAACAAGTGGTAAAGGAAGCAGCTGCGCTCGGCAATCTTTTCATTCTTTTAGGAGTTAGAAAAGAGCTTGAAAGAAACTCTGGTATGGTCAACTGATTGTGGTGGCACAGGTGGTGCCCCATGTCAGGACAATGGACAGTGGTCCAAAGGTCATCCATGCAGTATGGATGGAGTAGGTGGCTCTTAGAAATACTAATACATGCATGGGATAGATCGTGGCAGAGGAAAATGAGTCAGTGCGGTAGAGGCACACAAACCGAGGTGGCTCTCAAACAGAGGTTAGGAGAGCTGTGTGTGAGTTGTGGTGGATGGAATTGACTACATGTGACGTGAGTGCAAGTCCAGAGGCAGTTATATTCCAAGTGCATGCAAAGGAAATGATCCGTCCTCCGGACGATGGTCCGGAAACCTGCGTAAGGTGCGGTGGGCGGATTAGATAGCTATGTGTTAAAATAAAATGATGCACCTTATGGGTGGTGGCTTGAAAACCTGCACGAGTGGTGGTAGGAAAGTGTGATGCAAGTACAGGTTCGGAGACACTTACATTACAATGTGGTATGTAAACTGAGGTAACTTTCAGGAAGTGGTCCCAAAAATTACTTATTAAAATGAGATGATGGTCTCATTAGAAGATAGAAATTTGAGCCCAGAGGTGTGAGGGGTGTCTCGAACAGGCTCTTGGTAACTCTAATTTAGCAGCTAATGGTGCTGCCCTTAAATGGGGGTTTCTAATTTGTGGTAAAACGTTGCAAAACAAAAAAGGAAAAAAAACTACGCTATAAGGGACTCATAGTGGTGGTATCAAGCATAGAATCTCTTGAGGTAGAGCTCATTACGCGACTTCTTCAAGAGGTGACCATTTGAGTCAGCGAAGAGGTATGACCCCTTACCGAGACGAAGGTCATTGGCAAGGCGGGGTGAGGGAATCTGGCCTTTTATGGGAAGAATCGATTCCACACTATGGTTTAAAGGGAATGGGGTAAAACCGGAGGTGGTCTTATAGATCTCTCCGTCATCGCGTAAGTGGTGCCATGATAGATCAGGTGGGTCTTCCACAGCTGATGAGACGAAAGGGTGACTGGTGCTAGTGATCATGTAAATGGTATTGGTTGTGGCTTTGGTGGCCTTGTACCTAATCTCTATTGGAGGAAGAGGGGCAGGCCTGGAGACGGGAGGAGTACTTAATGGACTAGGAGGTAGGTGTGACATCATCTCAATTGGCTGGACAGGATTCAACACATCCTGGGGACTCAGAGGTAGGATAAGTGGTTCAAGGTATCACACAGGAACTCCTAGTGTGAAATCCTGTAAATTGTGGGTTGCTAAGACATACTCACGATACTGTATGGTAGGAAAAGGAAAAGGAAAAGGATCATGTTGAGTGGGAATGAACCCCACTATTTCCCTGGTAACCGAGGTTGAGGTTGCAACTGAGGTTGCGGCTGTGGCTGGGGTTGCAGCTATAGATGGAGCTGCGGCTGCAGATGGTGCTGCGGCTGCGGATGGTGCATGTCATCCCATGGGTATTCTGGGGTGGTTAAGGCTTCAAGTATCTCCTCATCATTGTGGAAGCAATGAAGAGATAGGTTTGATGGACCATTAGTGATGGTGGAGACAAGAGGGTTGGTAGAACTGCACATCATGTAAATGGACATGGTTTCTGAAGAAGGAGGTGGGGGGTGAGCTTCTTCAATCATGGTGATCTCATATTCAAGGGAATGTTGTCGAAGGTTAGCTAAAGCCATTCAAAAGTCAGACAAGTCTTGGAAGTGGTGAGAAGAGTGTCCATACAATCCGAAAAGGGCACAAGCATGGTTTGTTCTCAATGACTTATTTCTCACTATTGGCCCACTTGGAAGTTCAACCATGGGGAGGTTTTCTGTTGTATCCATGGCATCCAAATGCACGCGGATTGTAGGAATATCAGGGCAGTTTTGAGTTGGATGGCCCTGTTCTTCGCAGATAGTGCAAGGAGGGATCTGTCGAGGTTCAGTGGTAACTTTCGCATTTTTTCCCCTGGCCCTTTTTGGGTGGGGTGGTGTGAGTGCTAGTGTGGTGGTTGGTTTTTGCAGGCTGGGTGGAGGATGAGATTCGATCGCAATGGGTTGCACAGGGGTTAATAGTACCTGGGGCATCAGTGGTTGAGCCGGTGAATCAAGATACCACATGGGAATTCCCAATGTAAAGTTGGGTAAGTTTAAGGTGGCCATTACTGGATTGCTCATGAACCCAGGTGGGTGAGAGAGGAAGGGAATTGTGTGGACTGGGGAGGAGCCCAGATAACTCCCTGATGGTTGTATGTGGGGATGAGGTTGTGGGTGCGGCTATGCGTAATGCTACAGCTGCTCTTGATGTTGTGGCTATGGACGGTGTTGTGGTTGCAGTTGGGGATACGAATGTGGTTGTTGTTTAGGTGCAGTGGTGTTGGATGAGAGCATGCAAAAATATGTAGTCTCATTTGGTGTCAGCGATGGTGACATTAAGGGGAAAGAAGTCATCATGGTGGTATCGACAAACAACCTAGGTCCCACATTCAACAATGGGGAGGCTGGTATGTTGTCAACCATGGTGTTGAACGCAGGGATAACATTGGTGGGTGTGGTCAGCCCTTGCGGATCAATGGTGTTGATTGTATGGATAACATTGGCAGGTACCGTTAACCCTTGTAGATTGTGATAAGTCAGTTGGTCAATCGTCACGATTTTCCCTTCATGGGGGAACATCATGAGATGGAAAACAGTTGATGCTATAGCTCTCATGGCGTACATATAACTTCTTCCGAGGAGAAGGTTATAGTCCACTTGAGCATTGACAACCTCTATTCCAATCAGTACTATTTTCTTGGCTATTGTGATGGGGACATGGGGGAGGATTCCTTGGGATTTAGTGGGATGGCCATCATAAGCCAGTAGAGTTGTAGAGGATGGTTGCAGAATTGGGGATCCAAGCTTCTACTAGACTAGGGTAGACATAATGCACATGGATTCCCCCTCATCCACTATGCATCGGTGTACGACCAAATTATGGATAGACACCGGGATTTGGAAGGCGATGGTTGATGGCATCCGTGGTTCTCCATTATCTGTGTCGAATGTGATGAACTTGGAGTCAGAGGGGTCCACGGCACCAAGGGAGGCTAATAAGGATTTTTGCTGCGTTGTGCAAGTTTTGAGTACCTCAAGAGAGGACATGGATGTAGGTGTTTGGGCCAAATCATCCATGATGTTGTAGCTGATAGTAGCTCTAGTTGTGGCATTGTTGGAAACCCAGCATATGGGGGGGCACAGGAAAGGCAGTAACTGAAGAGGTGCATTGGTTTTAGATGTAGATTCCACTGATTTTTCAGTGGGTTTGGTGTTAATTCCGTACTGATTTCATCTGGTTTGTAAATTGACCTATTTAGTTGTCATAGCTAGCAGGTGGTGGACACTTGTTTCTACTGTGGGAGGTGCCCCCGGAGCGTTGGGAATGGGTTGGGGAGGGGGTGTAGTTGCCACCAATCCTTGCACTAGTAATGGGTTTTGACGCACCATAGGAGGAGGTCCTGGTGGTGCCGAGTTAGGTTGGGATTGGTCTATTGTATTGGTGGCATGTCAGAACCTCGTTTCTAATGACCTATTTAGTGCGACCCATGAAGGGACACTCATATGTGTAGTGCCCTTAAACCTCGCATAGTGTGCATGGTTGGTTTGTACGCAACGATGCATTGCATATAGGTGCATTTGGTTGTTGAGGATTTTGGGTTGGCCGATTCACCACGACATTGTTGGGAGGATTTGGTTGTTGAGCGCCTCCCTGCAGTTGATTGTTTCCTTGGTTCCAGGGTCGGTTATTCCTGGCTTTCCCTTGTTGGTTATTAGGGGTTGGCTGGTTGGGACGGTTTTGCTGTGCAAACACCTGTCCTAATGGAGCAGGTGGAGCAAGGGCAGGGGCTTGAATGGCTTGCACCGGTGGTTCATAGTAGACTTGGGTGGGTGCCGGTGCCACAAATGTGGGCATTTGTCCTGCGTATTGCTATGTTGGATAAGCCAAGGCTTGGGCTTGTTGCGGTGGCCCAGGTTGTGCATAAGAAGTTGTGGCTCTAGACTGGGACATCATTCTTGCATAGTCCGGAGTTTGGTTTTGGTATGCGACACTATGGGTGTTGCTTTGTTGTGGTTGAATTGCAGGTGGTGTTAGATGGTGCTGTGGTTGGTGAGAGACAGAACCTATGATGCCATATGCGGCATGGAATGCCCCCGGTGCATCCCGGTAGGAGGTGCCCCCACGGGGAGCATCTGGAATGATAGTGTAAAGGTATCCATACTGTGCATAGATCAGATCAAACTACGGGGCTTTCAATATGGCCTCCTCTTCGGATTGGGGATGTTCAGATGCGAAATCCTTTGCTATAGGTGGTATCAAAGTTTTTAGGAACCAATCAGGAAGATCCTGTCATCAAGTTGAATCTTGCACAAACTACAGTGTCGCCACCACTCATGGATGTGGTTGGTTATGTGGGTCACAGATAACAATATCTCCACCCCTTCGTCCTATCTAACGGGGAGTTGGAAATATTGCAGGAACATGAAAGCCAAGGAGTTGAAATCCGGGTACTTGGATTGTGGTAGCTCGATGTACCACTTGGCTACAGCACCTGTGAGGGTGCGTTGGAATAGTCGGAGTCTGATCGAATAATCTATGATGCTGTTTGATGAGCACCATAGATGAAACATCATGATGTGGTTTTGGGGGCACTCCCCTGCCTTCCCTTCAAACTTGGGAGTGTCCGAGGGAAGTTTGGTTGGCATGGGAGGCCAAAACGTTTGATGGTGAATAGGGTCATTTGTTAACCGATCCAAGTTAGGCAAGTTGAGATGTGCCATGAAAGGAATATTTGAACCAAGGTTGATGTGAGATGGGGCGACCATGGTGGTGGGTTTTGCAAGGACATGATGCACCTGCATAACTGGGGGTACTTGTGGCACCATTGTGGACGGGCCAATGCCCCCAAGTGTGGTAAGAGGGGTAGTGTAGGTGGAAGGGCCACCGCCCCCATGTATGACAGGAGGGGCAGTGTGGGTGGAAGGCATACTTCCCCCATGTGTTACAGGTGGGACCACTTGACTGGTCAATGTGGGTAGTGGTAGCTGGCTTATGATGGTTTGCATGACCATGTTGGGGCCACCAGCAGAGGTGTTGGTGGTGGTATGGGGTGTGGACATGGGTCCACTAATAATCACTATGGGGGAAAATGGATCCGGGTTTGCACCAGCCATGCAGATTGATGGTGCAATATGCAAGTCTAGATCAAATTGGAATGATTTTGAGTCTGAATCAGAGGCTGTGTGGCCTTCTGATGGTGTAGAGGGTCATCAAGAATGGTCTCAACAGTGTTGGTTCAAGGACCCAAATTGTGGTGGGTCGCCTCTCAGGCGTGAGGAAGAACGTGGGGGATCAATTGTGTCTAATTTGTATGCCAAAATGGTGAAATATGGTGATGATTTTTGGACCCCGGTTTTAATGGCTTCCTATTGACTTTAGGTGGTCACTTGGCCACCAAGGTTGCTAGAATATAGCACTTGGATTTTTCCTCATAGGAGTGCTAGTCAAAATGTGGGGGTCATTTCCCGTTTCGCTTGGAAATTCCCCCTCAACAGCCAGCTGCTTTGGGGTTCTCGTGGTACTCCTCACAATGAGTTTCTGGGCTGAGCCTAAGTACTTCCCATGGTTAAGGCAGCCAGGGACTTATGTCCTCAAAGACTACAGATGTTTGACTTAGTGTAAATTGTAAATTTTAATTGCTCACTCAACGTCATGAACTGAGTTGGGTTGGTTTATATGGTATGGTTCTTGTGTATGTATTTTGTATTTCTGTTATATTTAGTGGCTGCTTAAATGGTTTATGAATATTCCATAGAGTTCATAACATTGTCAATGAAATTAGTAAATGATAATAAAAATTTTTACACATGTACCATTTGTGAATCTGAACTATGATATCCTGACTAGGTGACTACCTTGCACCTATATTTCTCTTCAACCAGGAAAGGGTGTTGGGCTATCAACACAATGGGACTAAGCCCATCCGTAGATCCACAGGTCACCCTTCATATGAAAGGTCAGTCAACAGGGATCCTGAAACTTGTAAAAACAATCCAGGGATCCTGTGGGATCGACCTGGTATGGTCGCCAGATATGTAGCAGGGATTTCTCCCTTAATACAGGGCATGAATGGCTACCTTCCATCTGTAGGATGGAAGGATAGGGTTCCTGATGGTTATGCAAGAAAAAAAAAATAGAAAATAAAAACAGAACAAAAATAAAACCCCTCTACACACAAGGTTATGGGTTTAGCTCCAATACCTTGCATACAACTTGTTAGAAAACCTGAAGACCTATAAGAAAACCATGGATACCTACAAGAACATGTTAGGCCATACACCTGCAGGAAAAAATATGTTAGAAGAAACTAAAATAAACAACACAAAATAGNGGCCACCATGCCCTAGCTTGGAGAAGCACCTCTCTTGAGAATGGGGGAGCTATGGCTCAATGGGAGGATGGATGAGAGGGAGGGTGAATGGATTGAGAGGCAAGTGGTCTCAAGGCACTCACTCGGGCAACATAACAATATGCAATGAAGGAATGTTTTGAGAGTGACCCCCACCCCTCTATTTATAGCTTTTTTAGGGTTCTAAGCCCTTGGTCAGGGTTTTAGCCCTGTTTTTGGGCTTTTAGCCCCTTTCACTCAATATTTAGCTCTTTTGGTGGTTTTAGGCCCCTTTAAGGGGTTTTAGCCCCTTTTTGGAGGCTTTATCCCCTATGAGAGCTTTTTTGGCTCTTTTTAAGGGATTTTAAGCCCTTTTGCACATTTTTGAGCCTTTTTGAGGTTGTAGGGGTTAAATGGGGTCAAATGAGGGTCGTGTATGGGTGTCCTTGGGTGGTGTAGGCCATGTAGAGATGAGTGAAGGATTTTTTGGGTTAACAAAGACAGAGAGACGAAAAGAAATATTTGTAACCCCCCCCAAAAAAATAGAGATAACCGAGACTTCTTCATCTGGGAAGAAAGGATTCATTGCAACAACTATTTATACTTTCAAAATGGTTGAGGAATAAAACTCTGAGAAAGGAGGACTAACGACAGAACAATGGTAGAGTATGAAAGAAGGATGGACATGGAAAACAAGTGAAGAGAAATGGCTGTGAAATAAGTATTTAGAGGACCAACTCTAGAACAATGAAGAGAGTATGAAATAAGGTTGGAAGTTGAAAAAAAAAGATGAGAAGACAGCAGAAATGAGAGAGGAGAAGATAGAATAAATGAAAGAGTAGAAGACAGAGGAAATGAAGAAGAACAAGAAACTACCTTTAGATTCCCAATCTTAGATACTAGTCTCATCCTAGGAGAAGAGATAAAA
This sequence comes from Pseudotsuga menziesii, assembly GCA_001517045.1. NCBI lineage: Eukaryota > Viridiplantae > Streptophyta > Pinopsida > Pinales > Pinaceae > Pseudotsuga > Pseudotsuga menziesii. Next base: position 166,957 of record LPNX011017438.1, on the reverse strand, counting down.
ATTAAAAACATTCCACCATCTATTTTACCTAACTTTTATGGTATGAATTCTGAAGATACCGATTCATTTTTATTTTTATTTGATATTTTTTGTCGTACCTATGGATATATTGATGATACACATAAGCTTCATCTCTTTCCTACTATTCTTAAAATTGCTACATCGAAATGGTTCATGGGATTATGAGAACATACTATAACTAGTTGGGATGACATGAGAAATATTTTTCTTAGAAAATATCAAGCATATTGTATATCTAAAGATTCGAAATATGACATTTTTAAGATGTCTCAGCAAGAAGATGAAAGTTTAGAAGAATATCTTGAAAGATTTCTGTATAATCTACAAAAATCCAAATATACTTTTTTGACTTCAGACATCATCAGAACAATATTCTTGAAAGGTATCCAATATGAGTATCTTAATGTTCTTCATTTAATGGGGAAGGGATATTGTTGAGCCCCATTTTGTTACTCTTTTTTAGCTAAAAATCTTATGTATTAACAGATATTTTGTTGTCATTTTGGCATCTTTGCATCACACAGACTACCTTTCAGCTTCAGGTATGATCTTATTTTGATTGATTTAAGATTGATTCATTCTTGATTATTTTACTATTTTAATGATTAAATTCAATGTTTAATTAATGTAACTACTAAGAAATGCATTCGTCGATTGCAGAGCATGATTTTTGGGCGAATTTTACACACAGACACACGTTCGGCTAGATATGCGCATATCATATCCAACTAGTCATATAACTCGCCGAACCAACCATGCATTCAAACTGATTGATTCTCTAGCATTTAAGCATGGAGTGATCTGGAAACCACTGACTATCCACCTATTCAAGCATTAGCATGGGGCTTATTCTAGAAGGTTTCCAACATACATCACAACGCTAGAGAAGGGGAGCCACCTCATGCTCGATGGAAATAAACTCGCGACAAGGGAGGAGAACGACTGTGTGTTGGCATTAAAGAAACGAATTGTAATAATGGTTGACTCATCTCAAAGAGAAGTTGACCACTAAAGGGTCGACTTGCTTGCTTTCTCAAAACTATATATATAAGAACGCTTGTATACAAAAAGAAGTTAAGAAGTTAAGTAGAAGTAGTTTTAAGCTGAATAAGCTTCCATGTAATTCAGACTCTGTTTATTTTTAATGGAAATTTCTGTCATAATTTCTATGATCATGTTCCATTAATGCTTAGCAGTATGTGACTTTGTTTACTAGGAGCCCCCCTCGCCAATCAGAGTTTTATATTTTCGTATAGTCTCTTTCCCTTTTTTATAATTAACATAATTTTGTTCATAGATTGTTTATGTAATTTCATTTATGCAATTGCTTATATTGTTTCCTGTAACTTACATTTCATTCCAGTCTTATGATGCTTGTAGTTTAGATTCCATTTTAATGTTATGATGCTTATATACTCTTTCATTTTAAGTTGGCAACCGGTTGCATATAGATTAGATTGTAATTTCTTTTGTTACATTTCCAGTTTATTAGACTAGAATGTAATTTCTTTTTAATGCATTTGCATATAGATTAGACTGTGAATTCCTTTTTGATGCATTTGCATATAGACTAGATTGTAATTCCTTTCCATATATATTAGACTGTAAATTCCTTTTGATGCATTTGCATATAGACTAGATTGTAATTCCTTTCCATATAGATTAGACTACAAACTTCCTTTTGATGCATTTGCATATAAACTGGATTGTAATTCTTTTTGATGTATTTCTAGTTTATTATTTGATTCAATGATAATAGATTAAATTGCTTTCAATTCTGTAGAATTCAATCATAGTTAGTTTCAATTCTGTTAGTTCTTAGTATGTTTTGAATTTATTTAATCTCTAGTTTCGTTTCAAATCTCTAGGTAATAATGCTTTCAAATTATGAATTGTATTATTTTTTAGGGTAAATAGGTTTGAGTTATGAATTGTAAATTATATGTGAATTAGTTGTTAAATAGGTTTAAATTCCTGTATTTACATCCTAGTTATTACATGCATAGGTCAGCTGGCCGAAATCATCTAGATTAATCAAGTTTTAAAAGTTTTAAGTATTTTGTATACAGACTACCATTTCAATCTGTTGTTTAGTCTTTCATACAGTCGTTAGTATATTTTACATAGTTTAAGTCTGTTTTCTCCAGTTCTTTGAGCAGGTTTTGACTAGGATAGTTCGACAATAATTATATTTCTTTTTCAGAGCATGTGATTAAATTATTTAGAGTATTTATTAAGCCTTTAAGTATTTTTACCATATGATTATATTAGCTTGAATTAATTCTATTTTTGTACATGTGATTTAAAGTTAATTATAATTTGGTAGATATATTGATAGGTCATAAATAGAAGTTGTTCTTTTCAGTTAGATGGTTATTAAACAGGAATTTAGATCATCATTAGGTTTTCTTATTGTTTATAAGTTAGGTCTTTTCCTTTGCATTTTTGATAAGTGTCCATGATACAAAGAACCATGTTGACCATTACTTGCAAATGGACATTCCTTAGTTTACATATTTTCGTAGAGGTAAAGTTAGACTTAAGTCCCTTTAGTTTCTATACCTAATTTGAAAGCCACTTTGACTCTCCTCCTACCCCTGTCCCAGTCACTGTAAATGCTTATCCCCAAAACAATCTAGGAGAGTGGAATTAGTCTGAATTGCCTTGTATATCCTTAGTTATATATTCTAGTTGATGTAATTATGTAAATATTCCTTTGTATAGTTAGTTTTCAAAGTTTTTTAAAGTAGTAGAGTAGGTTTTAAGGGATAGTTTGTTATATTGTCTTTTTATTTGCATCAAGTATGTATAAAGTAGAGAAGTATAACTGGATACTACACTAGTCTAGTCTTCTAGCTTAATCTTCTTAACTATTGAATTCTTAGGAGTCTTTGTTTCTTATTTCAAAAGATCTTTTGATCTGTGTTTGTTGAAATATTGCCACGACACCTTAGGAATCCTTCTGCCTTCGCATATATTTTGTAGCAACTCCAAGCTTACAAAGCTCGTTCGATAATTAAATATTAGGTAAACTATTCAAGACAATATTTTATCCAACATTTTTGGCCCCGTTGTCGGGGAGTTGTTCTATAAGGTAGAAGAATAGAATTTGTTTATGAAGTTTAGTGATAGTTTGGTGGTGGGGGAGCGGTAAGATGAGAGGTAAGAACTTGTGCATATGTTTTAACAGGCACCCCAAACCCAGCAGTAGCAGTAGTCTAGGTTTTTCTTTAGTCTAGTTTTTCATAAACAGAGTCTAGGTAGAAAAGGATAGATAGGTTTCCGTAAGGGGGAGGGGGAATAGTAAGACGCAAAGATGACTTCACTACATAATTTCCATAGTGTGATAGCCTGACGCATCCACTTTAGTGGGTCTCCCCAAATCCTTGTTGTTCTTTTTTTTTCGCACAAGTGTGATCACTTTATGCGAAGCTTGATTTATTCATCTTAAGTGTGTTTAGAGTAGATAATAAAATTTCATTTAAATTTTAAATTAACTATTACCGGGACATAACTCCCCTCACTATTTACTTAGTGGAAAGATACCAAAAGACACCTATAGGAATTCATATGCCTAGAGATCTAAGGAGACTCTCTTGAGAAGTATTATCAGAGAAGTCATGGACGATACTTTGACAGGAATATTTGAGGATCTCATTCTTGAAAATATTTTGAGAGATTAGTTATTAAAAACCTCTAAGCATCCCAATACAACTTCTTCTCCAGTAGGAGACCCGAACTTTGTTGACCTTGTCCAAATAAAAGCACTCCTCGACAACTTTGTAATTTCACAAATTGAAACATCCAAAGTAGAGTCTACTTATCCTATAGGGTCCAATAGGAGGAAGATCTCCCCTAAAAAAGGACACTAGGACACCTCAGTCTCACCTCAGAAAAAGCCTCCTTTTAGAAACCCAACTCACCCAAAGAAAAATAAAGAAGAGTCATCAGTAATGACCATATTCTGTTCAAAATGTAAAGCTAAACATCTCCCACAAGAATGTCCATTCAAAATTTCCACTTGTCATATTTGTACAGGACATCACCTTTTGCCTCAAGGTACCAGGGTGAACCTTGCTAGAATAGAAGCTGATCCCCCCTCCCTGAACACTCTTCCTCCTTTTCCTGATCCTTAAAAGTTTCTTTGGGTTGTCATCATTTGTATATATATGTAGATATGTTTTTCAAATAAACAAGAGTCATGTCTAATTCTAGGAGACTCTTCTTCTATGTTTTTAAATAAAACCAATCATCTAATAAATGGTTTTGAAATATTAATTATAGGTGGGCCTTTTCTATAAAACATTATCTAAAAGTGCTCTAAAAATACTAGTTGTGATTCTGAAATTTGATTCTCAGACCATTTATTTTAAATGATTTTTCTTATATGATGGCTTGATTCAGATATGTACATTCTTGATTACTTTAAGAAAGTGCTCAAAAGAAATATTTCAATGATCATGTTCTTTAAATATTTTTAATACCTAGGGATTACTAGTACATCTACACTTGTTGTCAAAACTTGACCCTTAAAATATTTTTGAGAACACTCTAGGATAAGTGGAATTTCTGCTTATGGGGAACGCTATCTTTTATAAAGAAAACAGACTAAAAGGCCCAGTAACACCTTTGCTTTATTCTCTTTTGACATGATTTATGATTAAGGCCATTTTATAAAAAAAATTTACTCATGTGTTTAGCAGGGCTTAGAACACTCTAGTACCAATCGAATTCCTATCTTTATACAAGGAAAACCTGCCAGGGTATTGAACAGGCCTGCTGGTAGCAGGTCAATGCTAAGTAGCAATCTAGCAATAAGGAAATTCAATAAATGCAAGTAAACCCATCGGGGTACTGAACAGGCTCACTGGCAGTGGGGCTATGCTTGCATGGTACCAAGATAAACCCGTCGGGGTACTGAACAGGCTCGCTGGCAGCGGGGCAATATCAGGTAAAAGAGCTATGGTTAATGCACCTCTAGGAACATGTGTTAACAATAAAATATGTTTAGGCCTATTGTTTTTGATGTCATTAAAGAATCACTGTAAGATGGATTTGGATCTGATAATCTGAATTCAATCAATAACTAGAATCTATTTCTCCTAGTAATGGGACCCATAGCAGTAGATTCTTACAAATTTGTCGGTAAGCTCAATTTTTTTTAAGTGTACAAATTCTTCACAACAAGGCAAGGATGACTAGTTTTCCCTATGATTCTTCCCTGATTTCTTCATTACATGGTAAAAAATGAATTTGCATATTTGAGCACTATTTTTATATGTATATATCTGAATCCTTCCATGCATGTGTTAATTTTTCCTTTCTTTTACCTACCTATAACACCATGATTGGACTTTCTTATCTTATTTTGGAAATTGCTGAATTTTCTTGTATGGCTTGCGGACATGCCATATCTTTGGTTTGGGCGGAGTATCAAACTATTTGTCCTTTTTATAAAAATGACGATTTATTTCTCTAAAAATCATGGAAGTATAATTCAAATGACCAAAGTAATTATTTGATGCGATCTCCTTGTAGGTTCGAAGCTTAGAAAAATCTATGATTAACAATAGCCTGATCTAATCAAGCAAAACTTATTTTCTTACAGGAAATTTATATGAAAGATCACATGAAGGATTATACGAAATATCATATGAAGCATTGAATAATGGCCTGAATGAAAAGCCAAAAGATGTTCTAAATATGCATGATGATATTTTTTCTATGATTAAAGTTAGAGTAGAAGGAGCAAGTCGATAAGTCGATTTGAACAAGAGACGACTTAGTCGATTAGTCGACTAAGTTGATGGGCTAACTAAACTAAGAGAATAGGTTGACCACCTAAGGTCATGTCGGTTCACCGAACCGACAGGTAGTTATTTTGTAACCGTTCTGTAATCATATATATTAGGCTGTTGGGCCAGATGAGAACTCAGTTCAGTTCTCTGCGTTGTATGGACTCATTTATATAATACAATCTATTTATTCACCTATCTGTTCTTATCTCTTGTCTCTGTTTTATATTTATATATGTTTTAGTGTGTATTATTGGTAACCTTATGTGATCTGTGAGATTACAACATTGGTTCTATTGTCGGTAGTACACGACTGGAATGTATGTAAATAGATGATACCGGAGCAGGAGATTAAGGACTGGTGGGAACGTAAAGTTGTAAACTATTTGCAGAATTACGTGCGAAGGAACATATTAATAGTCGCACAAGCAAAAGAAATATTTTTCACAGAGACGCAGGAAAAGTTTGTAGAATCAGTGCCCCAAATTTTGAATAAATTCCTGGATGAGAAAGCCGGATGGAATTAAAGAACAACAGTTGCTAGAAAAACTGATCCGTGGAGGTAGAACAAACTTGTCGCAGTGGTTTGAGAAAATCGTCAACGACTTCTATGAGGAGCAAGCAGTCGAAGACAAAACTTCGGTCAAAACAATCAAGGAGAAATTTTACACATATCTCACCGAACAATTTCTGTGCTCCCTACCGACATTGCTGTTCAAATTATTGATCAAGAAAGGAGCAGGACATATCGTCGAACCTTGTTCATCACTTCACGAACTACCATCAAAATCTAACTGGGTGGAGAAGAAAAGGAAGTGGGAAACAATTCATTGCAGAAAGGGAGTAGGAATACTTCCTAAGCAAATAGACTAAACTATCCAAGCTTTCTAAAAAGCGTCGGGTAGGCTATGGGGGGGTAGTTGGTCATATGTCGAGATAGAGTATAGTGGATCCTAGTCAACTACAACCAGATATCAGTCACCAGTAATGAGAAGTTGACTAAAAGGGAACCTAAGAGAATAGTATCATATGAAGGTATGTTGAACATTGAGAAAATAGAAAGGGAAGAGAGACACCAGAGAAGGGAAGCAAGACGAGAAAGAGCCTTAGAGATGCACAGAAGAAGAATTCCTAGGGAGAACAACTAGGAAGAGAGTCCGCTATAGTCGGGTCATGACCGACATGAAGAAGGCGTGGAACAAGAAGCGTCCCCTAAGGAGGAAGAATTATGGATAGAGAATCCAGAAGCTCTCCAATTAAGAGCTCCCAATGAAGGAACAACCCTCTCTCCATTGAATCCGCGTACTCGAATATAGACTATTGTCGAAGACGAACTACGACTACGAGCTGGTGAATTTAGTATATGGATTCGACTAGGCGACGACACGTATACTGGACGACACCTCATTATACGTCGACCAGAGGAAGGGAATTGGGTGACCTTTCAAGCGGCACCCTCCAACTGAAGTATCCACTTGCTCTTACCGACACATGAAGGAGTGCCCCCCCCACCAAAATACATCTTTAGAAGAAATAGAACATTGAGAATTGCGGCCAAATAGTTGCAGTGGACCATCGACAGCAGAAGTTGACATCAAACGACTGCAAGTCAATGAATAATCGACAACCAATGGCAACGGAAGTTCCGTTGACCAGAGTTCCGTAGAGACGAACACACCAATAACCCCACCACCCTCATCACTACCCCCACCTCCACCACCGCCACCTCCTGAGAGCAGTGATAGTGATTCAAACATGGGTCACAGATTGGATGACATTTCTCTATATGAGGGGGATGAGGACCCCAGACGACACTGGTTCATCTGTGAGTCGACTTGGGAGGCCAAACAAGTTACAGACGAATATAGACAAATGGCATAGTTTGCAGGTGCCTTAAGGAAAATGGCATTGACGCGGTATATGACCTTTTTGGAAATACAACCCAGAGCGACAAAAGCCGATATTAAGGCACAATTTTTGGCATTTTTCAAAACCCTAGATGCTAAGCACTTGGCTGTGAAAAAAATCAAAAACACATCACAAAATCCAGGGGAGACTGTCCGCGACTACGATAAGCATTGGAAAGACCTACTAATCCAGCTGGATTATGTTATATATGAACAATTACTAATCCAATGGTTTCTTGCAAGGCTATCTCAGAAAGTACGCCAACACATTAGTCTGGAGACGTTCAAAACTTATGAAGATGTGCTAACAAAATATCTTCAGGTAGAGATGGATGAAGACATACCCGCTTACCCCATGGACCACAGATTGGAAGAACAGCTCGAGAATGTACAGAAGTCTCTAAAAGAGTTAAGCCTCAAGAATCAGGAGATCTGGTGTACCAAATGCTCGGCGACCGGCCATTCGAAAGATAACTGTTGACAAGAATATAGCCGATAAGACGTTCGATTCATACAGACCAAGTCCTTTTGTGACATTTTCCAGGAGCATAGAGATCACTAGACCAAAGATTTCCCATTCAATATGAAGAACGGCAAGGCCTCCTAGTGTGCCATCTGTGAGACCAAAAGTCATAACACAGCTGACTGTCAGTTGAACCTGAAGAATCGATAGAACTATCAGGCGGTCTACCAAATGAATGCAGTGGCACAACATAATGAGAAAAACAATCTAGCAAACGATCCGAATGGTCGATGATATGAGCACCAGTACGACAATCAATGCCCAGGCTATGGAGGAAGAGTTCGATTCCTTGGGAATCGCAACAACCAATTGCATCGACCCATCTAGTGCTTCACCTGTTATAAAGAGGGTCATTGGTACGCAGATTTTCCATACAAGGAAAGAACTGATCTCAAATTCTGTACTCACTGTGGGGTAGGGGATAACTCACTAGAGGATTTCCCTACCATGTTAGAAAAAATTAATATGAAAAAAAATGTTAATGTCTTTTCTTGTGTACAAAAAAATGTTGTAATAACCACAAAAATATACATATTGTAACTCGACAAGGAACAAAAATAGGAGTGGATAACCCCAAAATCAGTAGAATAAAAGAGAAAAATGTCTATCCTGACCCATTGAAGGAAAAACAAATATACAACGAAGCAACTAATGTATTCAAAGAAATTGCACGATAAGAAAACACTCATAACAGTCGACCTAACACAATAAATGAATTAATCCAGCTCGTTCAAATAGACAATTCAGTATCCCAGTTTATCGATTTGCTATATGAAATAAAAGGTACCAACTCTAAAAAACAAACAAAGAACATCTGCAGCTTAAATAAAAAAGACAAAGGTGATGCCGACCCACTTGTCTACTTGGAAATCAAAGGTTATCATGTTCGACAAGTAGTGCTCGACTTCGGCTCATAAGTAAATATCATGACTCGTGACACTTGGGAACAAATGGGCAAACCTCAATTCTATGATTCAGGCATATACCTGAAACTAGCTGACCAAGGCCTAATTGAACCCATTGGAGTTTGGAAAAAAGTCGACACGACTATAAAAGGAATTTTGACCAAGGTTGATTTCGAAATCATTGACCCAAAAGAAGGACCCAGTTCCTTCCTAGCGCTAGTCGGTTGACCTTGGGGTAGAAAGATGAAAGCATCCATATCCCTGGACAAGGAACGCATCAATTTCAAAGGAAATGGACAAAAGGTCATTGTACCCATTCATCCATCTCAAGGGGAACCCTGGACTGAACCTATTGATGAAGAAGTTGATGTCCGACAACTCTACCAAATCCACAACAATGCAGACTACACAGAACCAAATATCCATGGAGAACTTTACTTGGGTAACCAAGACTCAGTTGGTTATAATTCCGACGCTGAATTGTATGATTGGGAGATTGAGAACTACGAAAAAAAAGCAAGAGGGTGCTGGACTATACAAAAATTATAGAAAAATCCCACCCAACAGTGCTTCATAGTGTCCATTGTCCCAAAAAATTTTGAAAAGAAAATTAGGGAACACCCTACCTTACAACCGACCAACATGAATACCACACAACTACCAAGATATAAGGAAAGGGAATCACTAGTCATGCATGTCTAACAAGTCTCCAAAAATATCGGTGAACATGGCCGACTTCAAAGCCTAGTTGAAACTTTTATAGGACAAGCTGCTAGATGGTTGGATACCCATTAGACAAGACTACAGGCCTGGACAACTGCTTCGACTTACTTTGTCGAAAGGTTTGGAGGAAAGAAGTTAACCCAATAAGCTTAGATCCCTGTATTCACTCAAGGACAAAACCTAGAAGATCATATCAAAACCTGTGAAAAGGAGTGGAGAAGACTTGGATACAAGGATGAACGATCATGGCCACACTTGTTCCAATCAACCCTAGCCAACTTACCAAGCAAATGGTATAAGATGGAAGAAGCTAGAGGTGAAACCTTCTTATGGCATGACCTCAAGGAAAATTTTATTAAATATTTCAACTTTATACCTCAAAATGAAAATTTGGTTGAAACAACAAAACAAATTAAATAATTTATCCAGCCGATCGAAAATAAACCCTTACAAGATCACCGACAGACAAGGAAATGTAACAAAATACAAACACAACTAAAGCCACAGTTGACAAGATTACAATTACAAAATGAAAATACAGAAGGAAAAAGATTTAGATGGAAATCCAACCATGTCGAAACAACAAAACCTATTTGCACCATCCTAAAAGTCGAAACAACTGACAAAACAGATACCGATAGAATGAATGCAACCAACTTCCCTGCCACATTCTCACAGTTCAGAGAAGGAAGTCGAACGATCAATGAAGCCAAAGCACTAGAGTGGCTAGATGCTAAGGTGAAAACTAAAGAATTCGACATCTCAAATGATGATCGACAAAAAATGGCAAAGATTGGTGAGTACCGGAGCGAACAACAGGCCACAGAAATAGTGAACTTACTAAGGGAATTCCAAGATGTATTTGCTAGAGATTACAAAGACCTCAAAGGCTTAGTCCACGAAATGGGAGGAATGAAAATTGATACTAAACCTGATGTTCGACCTGTGAAGAAAAGGCCTTATAAAATAGCTCACAAATACAAGGAGATAGTCAAAAAGGAAATTGATAACATGTTAGTAGCAGACATCATCTACCCTATCGACCAATCAAAATGGGCAAGTCCAATGGTTGTACAGCCTAAGAAACATGACCTGACCAAATTAAGAATTTGTGTCGACTTCAGGGAACTAAATAAAGTAACACTGATAGAACCATTTCCAATCCCTTACGTAGATGAAATATTGAATGAAGTTGCAGGACATGAATGCTACTCATTTACAGATGGATTCTCAGGCTATAACCAAGTTCCAATAGCTAAAGGGGACCAGAAGAAGACAACCTTTATGTGTGAATTTGGTTCCTTTGCTTACAAAGTTATGCCTTTTGGATTAAAGAATGTACCTGTAGTGTTCTCTCAAATTGTTTTTAAAACTTTTCAAGAATACATTTACAAGACCATGGCAGTATAATTTGATGACTGGACAATATACTCCATGCTCAAAGATCATTGTAAATGGCTCCGACTTATGCTGGAGAGATGTTGACAGATTCAACTCTCCCTAAACATCAAGAAATGTATATTTGTGACCCCCATAGGGATATTATTAGGGCACATTGTCTGTAAGGAAGGTATTAAGGTCTAATTTGCAAAGATTAAAATTATCCTCAACCTAAAACCACCAGTAAACCCCAAACAAGTCAGGGTGTTACTTGGCCACATAGGCTATTACAGAAAATTCATAAGATATTATTCAGATATGACCTATCCTCTTGAAGTACTATTAATGGAAGATCAAGAGTTTAACTGGACAGAGGAATGCCACATATCATTCGAAAAATTAAAAATAAAAATAGTCGAAGATCCCATCCTAAAGTTTCCAAAATGGTCGATCAAATTCCATGTTCAAATTGATGCATCAGGCCTAGCAATAGGAGCAATCCTAACTCAACCAGGAGATGATGGAATGGATTATCCCATAGTTTATAGCAGCAAAAAATTAAACAAGGCTGAAAGAAACTATTCGACCACAGGACGAGAAGCCCTAGGTATGGTCTTTTCCTCCAAAAGTATTGACATTATCTCTTAGCTAACTCGTTTATATTCTATACCGACCATCAGGCCCTGAAGTATCTTGTCAATAAACCACTCCATCATGGAAGGATTTGTCGATGGATAATTCTCTTCCAATAATTTGAGTTTGAAGTCGTTGTCCGACCAGGAAAGTTAAATGTCAGTCCTGACCATCTATCCCGAATCGACATAGGAGAAGAACTGACAGGAGACAATGATGACTTACCTAATGCACATTTATTTCAGATAGAAGCAGTCCCAGCAGAACTAGAGGAAATAGCTCAGTTCGTAGAAAATCGGCATGCACCAGAAGGTATGAGCATCAAGAAAAAGCAGATCTTAGCTATGAAGGCTACACCATATAGTCTCATCAATGGATTTTTATACAAAATGGGATTAGATGATATCCTTAGAAGGTGTGTACCAGAACATGAACGAGGCCACATCCTGCATGAAGCACACTATGCACCTGCAAGAGGACATTTTCAAGTTGACACAACTGCAAAGAAAATCCAACAGTTAGGATTATGGTGGCCGACACTCAGAGATTGCAAAAATTTTGTTAGTCGATGTGACAAATGTCAACGACTAGGTCGACCCTTGCCTAGTACAGAAATGCCCTTGATATCAGTAAACCCAAGTCTCACATTTGAAATCTAGGCCATAGACTTCATAGGACCATTTCCTATACCAACAAAAAGGTCAGGTGCAAGGTATATCATTAATGCAGTGGAATATGTTACTAAATGGGCAGAAGCTGAACCGGTCGATACATGTTCTAGTGAGATAGCTGCTAACTTTATCTATGAGAATATCATCTCTATATTTGGATGTCTACTAACCCTGATTAGTGACCAGGGGACACACTTTATCAACAAAACTATCAGAACCCTAACCGACCAGTTCCAAATCGACCACCGTTGGAGTACAACATATCATCCTCAGTCGAATGGAGCAATTGAAGCATTCAATAAAACATTAACAAGAGGATTAACCAAAATATGTAATGCTGACAAGGACGACTGGGATGAGAAAATACCTGCAGTATTATGGGCATACAGAACAACCTATAAATGATCAACTGACCAAATTCCTTTTCAACTAGTCTACGGACAAGAAGCAGTAGTTCCACTACACTTCCGAAAATAGACACCTCTTATCGCAAAAATACTACATGTCGATGTCGAATAGGGAAGGAAGGAACGACTATTTCAACTCAGCAAGCTGGAAGAGCACCGACTCATGGCTATACAACACCAAGAAATCCAGAAGCAACAATAGAAAGCATGGCACGACCGCAACATCAAGAACAAAAACCTGTCGGTCGAAGACATTGCTTTACTATACAATAGTTGGGTCAAATGAAAACCTAAGAAACTCCACATAGAATGGATGGGACCTTACATTGTTGAAGAGATAAATCCCAAGGGATCAGTTCGACTAAGGAACTTATAGGGCATGGTATTTTGGAAGCTCGTTAATGGATCCCGACTAAAACGCTACAAAAACTAAATCTAAAAAAAATAAAATCATATAATGACCATAACCATCAACCAAAATCCATAAAAAACTAAAAATTCCAAAAACAAAATAATACCCTACAAACAGAATACCATGACAGGAAATCACCACCTCGACAACCGCCATCATGACCATCGACCTAGCACCATCGACCACTTTCATCGACCAACTACTTCTATCGACCATTCTCATCACTGACACCAACCGACGACTTCGATAGTCCCATTGCGCATTCATGAAATTGAGCATCGAAAGAAATTCACCATTAACACACACTCACGTACTCCAGCTGGAACATCACGTTTGCCATTAATACACCCATCTCCACACACAACCACAACATCACCTATAAATATTGGATCACCGAAGGTTCATTCACCGCGACCTATATAGACAGAGCATCAGAGCATCCAGTCGACCAAAAGCCAAGAACCCCTTAGTGACATCGACCACCAAACCGACACAATGGCCCCTAAACAAACTAGAGCCTCGACTAAAGCCAAGGAGATACAGGCTACAGATACACCTTTAGTCCGTAGGATGAAAAACATAAAAAATGCCAAAGTATAGGAAGGCTCATGGAAAAAGCTATGGACCGAAATACAAGAATGGGCCTTTGTCGACAAAAAGGCCACTCAAGTAGCAGAAAAAATCAAACGTAGCACTCTCTTTAGCTATGGAAATGCACCACTGATGGCCAGCTTTGGTGGAACGAAGGAAGCTACTGTCAAATTCATCATTAGTCGATATCACAATGGTTAGTTCTACTTCGACGAGCCGGTCGACATCTCTGGAGATGCCATCTCTAAGCTGACCGGTCTCTCTAATAAAGGAGACCCCGTACCAGCTGAAATCAAAGAAGGACTGGTCGAAGAGCTCACTACGTCACCTTTCGGTAAAAACTCCAAGGGGTTTATGATTATCCAAATCACAACTTGAACACCACAGATTGTGGCCAAAATCATTTCAATAACACTCACTCTAGCAGGCCGAGGCATTGACCTTAAGTTAGAAATGATAGAAGCCATCGACACCATTGCCATCGACAGACGAATATATAGATGGGGTAATTATGTCATCAACATGGTGAAGACCATCTATGAGTGATGTCAAAAAATGGGGGGAATCATCAAGTTCCCCTCCCTCATCTTATGGATTGTCATGTACCACATCTGCCCAGAGGGGAGCCCAGTCTTTCGGGAACCGTCGAAGTTTGACATGTGGAGGTTTAAAACCTTCTCCCAGAAAGGAACCTTACATGAACTAGAGCATGAGAAAGTATTTCTGGACAACTGATTCCAACAACTCAAAGTCCACATGACTAGATGGAGGGTGCCTCAAAACATCTGAAGAAATCTACCAGCGAACTCCCACATCTAGCTGGAGCTCGACAATACCTCCATGTGGTACATGCAGGGCGACAATTCCAATGCCAAAGCCCTCGACTACTATCCATCTGTCGACCAGATATTCCAGGAACTGTCTCGATAGGCCAAGACAAAAATACCAGTACCAACAGTAGTAAAATAGATCGACTTCTCGATCGAAGAGCCACTCACGGACCAAGAAAAAGAGGAAGACTATGAGCTCAACTTCTACATCAGCACATTTGTGTTGGAGGAGACACCAGTTGAACAAACTGGTTGACTGCAGATAACTATCAAACCTCTGATCGCCAAGAGAATAGAACCCCACACTGCAAAGCCAAAGCCACAGCCACAACAGCAGATAACTCCTCCGGCTATAGAAAGTGTCGTCCCGACTCAGGAACCGATGGGCAAGAAAGAACCCAACAACCCTAAGTATGCTGTTACAACAGGTATTAGTCAAAAACTCACTGTTGGAGCAGGGTCCCGCAGCTACAGGAGAAGCTATCATTTTGGCGGATAGACAGTTTCGGCGAAGATGAAGAGATAAGGTAAAGCTACGACGCCGTAGCATGTTTCTAGATGCAGATCAGAGTCGGAAACCGTGACTTTTGGGATAGAGAAGTCAAGGAAGACGACAGTACCTGAGTGACTGAGAAGAGAGAGCTCACCTACTGCATTGAAGGCAGTGGTGAAGACAGGAGGGCTCAGCTACCCTCATAAAGGAAAAGGAGCAACGAGGCCAAGGTATTGAAGACGAAGGATAGAAGAAGGGAAGCGGTGCACAGTACCCATGGTCAGCGCTGGGAAGCATGGAAGACTGCAGAGAGTAGTGGTGTGATGGAAAGTGGCTACTCTAAGTACAGATATGCTGACTATCACTAGTTAGGGTTTTTGGGTTACTGTTGGGACAGGCCCACAGTGTTGTAATGGAGAGACCTTCGGGCCGCCTATAAAGGGATGTATTTTGTATTGTAAAAGGGTTGGTTGGACATTGTTAGACGAGTAGACATTGTTAGACAGTTGTGTTATAGAAGCTGAGCTCTGGTTCTTTTATTAGCTATAGTTATCTTAATGAAACCAGTAGCTGGCTCATTGAGCCTGTATGTAACAATCCGCAGGGATTGATAGAGAGGGAAGAAGATATTGTAGAGAATCAATATAGAGATAGAAAAGAGATCTAAGAGAGAAGGGCTCCAGGCTATGTGCGGAGTTACCCAGAAGATCTCAAGCTGCATATGTGGTGCAGTATAACTGTGTTTACTTCCCCTGAGTTATAATATAGAAACACAGTTTTGTGGACGTAGTTTCCATCCTGGAAGTGAACCACGTAAAATCAGCATGTTATGTGATTGATTCATGTGATTGTGTTTGCTTGTTATATCTGTCACTCTTTACATGGATTTTGCTTACAGTTAAATGTATGTATGTGTTATTCAATTCAAAGCAATAAAGGAGGATAAATACAAGTTGAAGTCTTTAAGTATTCTGTATAAGAGTTTGTCTATGTTTTTCTCAAGACAGTTAAGAGTCGCAGTGTTGCACAGCCTTATATGTTGAGTCCTGTCAGTCGGACACAAGTAACACTAAGTACGCTGAGCTGCAGCGGTAGGATATCGCAGGGAAGTGATATCGCACCATCAGAGGAGTTGTGGTTAAGGATCTAGCGTAGGAGAGGGTTACGTGTTTCCTAGGGCATGACAATGCGATAAGGGCTAGAGTCATCGCGAGGAAGAGGGAGCTGTGCATCGCGGAGAGAGGCCTCGCGGGCTGAGAGGAGCTGCGAGACGCACACAGGATGCGACACAACCTGGTCAAAGACACTTGAGTCTTTGGTCAACCCATTAGAATCACTTCGGGTGAGACTTCAGGCCTCTTTGTGGTCTGTCGCTGAAAGGGCTAGTGAGCTAGGGGTGTTGTTGGTACATAATAGTACACCTGGGTCTGCCCAGAGCGACCAACAAATGGTTCTATTGCCGGTTTTGAACAAACTGAGCACTGATGTTCTATTGGCATCCTACTAGAGACGAACTCAATGAGTGGGTTGGGTCTAAGGAGAAAAAGTTTGCCAAACGAGAGAACAAGAGTCCTAGACTGAGCACAGAGGACTGGTTACAAAACATATCTTCACAGACCTGCATGAGATATTTTTTGCGACCTATGGAAACGAGCTTTACGACTGGTTATCAAAATTGACTGATAAGAACATATTCAAGAAGAAAAGAAACATTGTCTGGACACCGGATCTGATTCAAACCGTGAAGAACCTTGATAATCCCATTACGAGGATAGTAGACTTCTAGCTTGAGAGTGTGCTAGAAGGCTTCGTCACAGAGTTTGCAGTTGAACAGAGAAAAAGCTTCAGTGAGGCTGAGCGTTACTTCTTCAAAGGATATCGTGGTAAGTACCTAAAATCTTTAAACTTGTCCATTAAGATGTTATTACATGAAAAAGGAAGACTGGATCTAGTTTCAGATGAATAAGTAAACATAGTAATGTCACAAGAGTTTGAGACTGATTTTGATGACATTGGATGTACACGTAGTGGAAAGAAATATAAAGTAGATTTTAGATCTCCCATATTTGAAGACAGTTCAGATAATACTAGACAACAGAGTCATAGTACCACAGAAAGGACAGAAGGGGGTATCCCTTACCACCCCTACACCCCATAGAAACAGACCGGGACTCAGAACAATCCTGTAGGAACTCCATCCAGTAGCTCGCAGACAGCACATACTACCGCTACATCACCTCCACCTACACCGTCGAGTGGTAGTAACACAGCAAATCAACATCCACCATGTAGAAATAGAATGGGGGATGATATGAAGCTACCTATCTTTAAGGGTATAGGGGCAGAGGACCCAGAGCAACATTGGTTTCTATGCAAAGCCATGTGGACCATTAAAGGAATCCATGGCAATAATATTAAACTTGTACAGTTGGTCACCACACTGAGAGAATGAGCCTTAACATGGTATATGAAGTATGCCACAGCGGTACCCAGAACACTTGTCCAGGTCAGGACTGCCATGATTAAAGAGTTTAAGAAACCTAAGTATGAGTCATAGTGCATTATAGAGCTCAAAGACATCAAACAGTTACCTACAGAGTCAGTGTGGGACTTCGATCAGAAATTCAAAGCCCTTATAGACCAATTCAGCTTTGAGTTTGCGCCAGAGCAGCATAAATAATGGTTTATTGCAGCGCTGCTCCCTCACATCAAACTGCCATTAATGCAGCAAAAACTCCAGATACAGGATGACGCATTGGAGATGGCGATGAAACTAGAGGCTTCACCTCTAGCTGAGACTAGTACAGGCATGGAAACTTTACAAAACTAGTTGGCTAATCTCACGTTACAGTTGCATGAGCTTAAGAAAGGGAAAGAGGTTGTGCAAGACATATGGTGCGTAAGGTGTAAAGCACAAGGCCATACTAAAGACAACTGTCCAGTCTTTGTAGAATATCTAGAAACCGGGGCTCCTAACCCCTTACCACAGACCCACGGGCCGTGGTGTGAAATAAGCAAGACGTGAGGACATCTACCTCACCAATTCCCTCTACTTCAGAAGTACATGCAGACACCTAAGAATTTATACTGTGTCTTCTGCAAGTCCGTAGGCCATGATGAACATGATTTCCGAGCCTATGATCTCATGGTCGAGAGTAAGCAAGACATGTACAGGGTCCAATCAGAGACACAGGGTCCAGTAGCAGGACCACAGCATGATCCGGCTCATGTTGGCCGTGGAGGAGGATTCAGAGGACGAGGACGTGGAGAAGGCTTTGGCCGTGGTCGCGGACCAGTCACTTGTTACAAATGTGGAGTTCTAGGAAATTATGCTAGGGACTGTCAGAGCCCCACCACCACATGTAACTATTGCAAATATTATGATCACACTATAGAAGAATGTCCTACCTTAATAGCTAAGATTAGAGAACCTAAGCTAGTAGTACACCAGAACATCCAGCTTATTGCTGCTGAGCAGGTACAACTAGAACCAAGAGTCAACATTGTGACTTGCAGCGGTGCTTCCACCAGTGGGACATCACAGGATACTGAAAAGAACACAGGTCGGGAGTGGGTGCGTAAAGATCCTAACAAAGCAACACCACTTGACCTACAGAAGAATAAACAGACATTTCAGGAAGCTAAGACTTTCTTTTATGACCCTATGCAATCAGGATCACAATTACCACCGTTTAGGGGTGTACTGCAGCAAGCACCTTGTGGCGTTAGCCCTGTACAGATATCGCAGGCTACCACATCAGGCACATGCGACAAGGACGAGTTGACAGGAAGTATACAATCCTTCCTACGGAGTTGTTTAAAACTTGTAAGAAATGAGCAAGCTATTGGAGAACGTCAACACATCATAGACCAATTTCAGCCATCCTCTTCCGTGAGCAGTGCACAACGTGCTATTCATAACATTATGGGACATACAAGAATAGGAAGAGAGATGCGACTCACAACACGTGTTGGAGAATTTGAAATGGATGAGGTGATCCTAGATCTAGGATCAGACGTAAATGTTCTAACTAAGTAGACATGGGAATGGATGGGTAGCCATAAGTTAGTCAGATCGCCTATCCATCTGAGATTAGTGAATCAACAACGGGTATCACCACTGGGTCGACTATCGTAGGTGCCAGTCGACATTGACAGAGTTTGTAGCTCTGCGGACTTTGAAGTTATAGAAATCATTGGCGATAGTAGACCATATCTAGCATTACTAGGCATTGATTGGGTGATCGGTAACATGGCTGTTATCAACCTAAAGAGAAGACAAATGACCTTTGAGGATCTGCAGATCTGGGTCATCGCACCGTTAGATCCTCTTTAGGGTCCTAGATACATTGAACCTATCCAAGCAGAGGAAGAGGCACGTAACATGGAGAGTCTCTATCAGATGACTGCGAACCAGAGCGATTACATCAACCCAACCGCAGAAGGGAACATTAGTTGGCGATGCGACAGCTCATGCGCATTGAATTTGGATGTTGGCCTAGAGAACTGGCAGAACAGACTTTACGAAGTCTCAGTGCACATATGTGCATACATGACTAAGTCACTGCGATGGATTGGCACAGAGATCAACGAGATTCCATCATTTCATGGTCTAATAGATATCCGGGACTTTCTCACGTAGTTCGAACAACAAATTCCTCATGAGCAGAGGATTGCAGCTATGGACCTTGCAGTACGAGCCAAACCTGCAAGATGGTGGTATCCACATAAAGAGAATATTACATCATGGGATGATTTTAAGAGAGTGATGGCGATCAGATTCTCTACTAACAGAGAGTATGTCCAGTAGAAATATGCAGGAGAAAGTGACCCTAGGTCACATATCCAGACATGTGAACAGAATTGGTCAGACATTCCCGAGGATGAATGGGTTCACCGGTTCATTCACACTTTGGACACAGTTCCAAGGAACTGGTACACAGAGACTGAATTGCGCAAGGGAACGACTACATGGCCACTTATGATAGACAACTTTCTACTCACCTTCGCCTTTGAATCTGAGTATACAAGTGTTGATTAGGCCCTAGATGTAATAAAGATTAAGATATTTGAGGATTGTACCCTATAAGTACATACTCAACCTGAGTGGACCATCCAGTTAGCAGATGTGCTTGAGTGCTATAACTTCGCAGCAGAACCAGAAGATGAGGATGAGGATCCTCACAACATCAACATTTCGGAGTCAGAAGGGACTCGCGATGTTGATGGACCGAAGTTAGAAATTCCAGCAATCACAGAGCCGATCAAGATTAAACAAATCAATATTGGCACAGACACAGAACCAAAGTTTTCCTCTGATGGAGACTATTGGAACGATGAAACAGTCGGACAGATTGCAGACTTGCTACATGACTATCAGGACCTATTTCCCACCAAGTTCACAGAGATGAAGGGAATAGTTGGAGACCTAGGAGTAATGAGGATACCATTGAAGGAGGATTCCAAACCAGTCAAGCAGCGTCCTTACAGATTAAATCCGCGCTATAAAGAAAAAGTTAAGGATGAGATCGATAAGATGCTAGAAGCAGGAATCATTGAGCCCGTAGAAGAAAGCGAATGGGTTAGTCCCATGGTCATGCAAGAAAAGAAAACCAAAGGAGACATCAGGATCTGTGTCGATCTGCGTAAACTCAACAATGCATCGCTTCATGATCCATTTTCGACACCGTTCACTGATGAAGTGTTAGACAATGTGGGAGGACAAGAGGTCTACTCCTTCACTGATGGATTTTCAGGCTATCACCAGATCAGAATCCACCCAGAAGATCGACATAAGACCACTTTTGCAACAGAATGGGGCTCATTCCAGTATACGGTAATGCCCTTTGGTCTTAAGAATGCACCAGCTATCTTTTCTAGAGTAGTAGTTGCTGTATTTAAAGAATACATCCATAAATTCCAAGAAGTTTATTTTGATGATTGGACTGTATTTGGATTAATTGACAAGCACATAGGAGATTTAAGACTGATGTTGGAGAAATGTAGGCAGTACTAGATTTCTCTAAACTTGAAAAAATGTATATTCTGTGCACCATTCGGTATTTTGTTGGGTCACATTGTTTGCAGGCAAGGCTTGATGGTAGATCCCGCAAAGATTGCCATCATTGTAAATCTTCCAGCACCCAACTCAGTCAAACAATTGAGAACAATACTTGGTCATACCGGGTACTACAGAAAATTCATCAAGGGCTACGCAAAGATTACAGCATCGATGGAAAAACTGTTAAAGAAATATGTAAAATTCCTATGGAATGAGGAATGCCAGCAGAGTCTAGACACACTTAAAGAGAGGATGGTTACAACACCCATCTTAGTATTTCCAGACTGGACTAAGCCATTTCATGTACATGTGGATGCATCTGGCATTGCACTAGGGGTTGTTTTAACGCAACTAGGAGAAGGGGATAGCGATCATCCCATCACATATTCTAGCAGAAAGTTATCGACAGCAGAAAAGAACTACACCACGACAAAAAGAGAAGGCTTAGCTATGGTGTACGCGCTATAGAAGTTCAGGCACTACCTGTTGGGTGCCTCGTTCAAGATGTTTACTGACCATTCCGCATTGAAGTATCTGGTCAATAAGCCAGTGTTAGGGGGAAAAATCTGCAGATGGTTACTCTTATTTCAGGAGTATGATTTTGAAATCATTGTCAAACCAGGAAAATTGAACGTCGGACCTGATCATTTGTTGCGGATAGACTCAGGAGAAGAGCCAAGTAATTTAGAGGACAATTTTCCAGATGTGCAGTTGTTTTCTATCCAGATCACAGATGAGTACTACGCTGATATCATTCACTTTCTCACTACAGGATGTGCACCTGTTGAGTTTACTAAGCATCAAAAGATGCAGTTGGTTGTTAAAGCAGTGGACTTCACCCTGATCGCAGGACAGTTATACAAGTTAGGTCTAGATGAAGTCCTGCGCAGATGTGTGATGCCGCATGAAAAAGAGGCTATTATCAGAGAGGCACATTCAGGCACCGCAGGAGGTCATTTCGCTGGAAATATGACTACACAGAAAATCCTTGCTGCAGGATTATGATGGCCTACATTGCACAAAGACACTAAGGACTTTTGCAGATGCTGCGATATCTACCAGAGGGTAGGAAAACCTTCATGACGAGATGAAATGCCGTTGTGACCGCAGATTACATTGCGCGCATTTGACAAGTGGGCCATAGACTTTGTGGGTCCTATCAACCCACCAGGAAAACGAACTGGTGCGAGATATATCATCACTGGAACAGAGTACCTCACCAGGTGGGCAGAGGCCAAAGCAGTAAGAAATTGTGATGCTGCTACAGCCGCACAGTTCCTTTTTGAAAACATCATCAGTAGATTTGGATGCCCAGTAATTTTGATGAGTGATCAAGGCACACATTTCTTGAACCGCACCATTGAGGCCTTGACGGAAGAATTCCAGATACAACACCATAAGAGCACTCCCTACTATCCACAAGCTAATGGTACGATGGAGGACTTTAACAAGATTTTAGAAAATGCTCTCACGAAGATCTGCAACAACCAAAGGAATGATTGGGACCTCAGAGTTAACGCTGTATTATGGGCGTATAGGACTACATGCAAGAAGCTCACAGGACACACACCTTTCAGCTTGGTGTATGGACAGGAGGCTGTTATGCCTATGGAATATATTCTTCCCAGTCTAAGAATTGCTCAGATCATCGGGATGGCTGATATAGACACGGTGCATGAAAGGCTAGCACAGCTGCTTGCCTTAGAGGAAGACAGATTCATCACCAGATTCCATCAGAAAGTGCAGAAGGCACGAGAAAAAGCTTGGCATGATAGACACATTAAGAGTAAGACTCTTCAGATCGGAGACCTAGTACTCCTCTATGATAGTAAGTTTATTAAGTTTCCAGGGAAGTTCAAGACGCATTGCTTGGGGCCATATCAGATACAGCAAGTTACAGAGGGAGGTGCTGTTCAGCTCAGCAAACTGAATGGGGAGCTTCTTCCCACATTGATTAATGGCAGTAGGCTTAAGCTCTATAGTGACAGCCAATCCACCTCTCAGCCCTAGCTTAGACAACTTATGTAGGTGCAGATGTCTAGTGTAGTTGAAAGGAGGCATCGCACCGAGAATTAGTCTACACCAGCAGGTATTCTAAGTATAAGGAATTGCATGAGGACAATTCATTTTGTGTAAGTCATAAGCAGCTTGGGAAAAAAAATATGCTTAAGTTTGTTTTGAGCAGGTGATGCGGTGTGGCATCGCAGCAACGCAATGTTTCTTCGTGCCACGTACCCAGTTTGCAACGAGACAGAGGGCTAGTCAAGTCACCTTCTGACAGGAAGTTAATGAAGAAATGACCAGTATACCTTACCGTAGATCTGGCAACAACATAATTAATTGTCCAGATTTCGCAAATCTTCGACGAGATCGGTTCCTGCACACACACACTTCGAGGAAAATTGATCGGATTTCAGCATTTATTAAGGATCAGGATGACGGGTGTGGTATCGTCCATGAAATTAATACAACCGATGGGTTCAGCCTAGATGACCGTTGCGTCCGGGATTATCGCCTTTGGCATAAAAGAAGAAATTATTCATTCGGGAGGGTTACATCTGCAAGGAGCCGAAAGCTATAGAGTGCATTGTTAAGATTTCCCTGTGCAGAGCTAATTCCATTACAGAGTGATGTGATTTCCATAATTTACAGCCATTGCCCATCCAGGGTATTCCACCGAGTGGGTTCTGTCCAAGGAGGAACCTATAGAAGCGATTTTGGAAAGGTTCGAACGTGGTGGCCTTACAGCTGTTATGATGACGCCGCCTAAGGGTGTCCAACCAAGTTCATCACAGACCAGACAACTACCAAGGATGAGGAGTCAAGTGCAGGATGTAGAAGATGTCATCAAAGTCTTCGCTGCAGAGAAGCAGGAAGACGAGAAAATCACTGAGGATAAGAAATCAAAGCCGAAGCCTGATAAGAAGAAACCTACAGGCAGGAAGAAAGTAAAAATGAGATCTAAGAGAGAAGGGCTCCTGAGTGTGCACGTGGAGTTACCCAGAAGATCTCATGGAAAGGAGAAAGGACCAAGAAATAGGCATCCGAGACACAGAAAAACAAAAGAAAAGGCAAAGGAACGAAGCATAAATTCAGCATGCAGACAAACGCTTGTTCTCGGAATGGAATTCAAGGCCTGTGTAGTTCCCGTAAGCACGGATACAGACTGAATGAAATGTTTGAGAAGGATGGAAGATATAGATTCCTATTCCTTTTGTGATAAAAGTTCTAACACAGATAAAGAGGAAAGGATATCTGTGGAAGACTTCTCAACCACCTGAGGCTCCTTAGAGGCCTCGCAAGCGACGAGAGCGAGAGCATGACAATGAGGGAAGGAAAAATACGAGAATCCTATGAACTAAGTTAAAAATAAAGACTCCAGTATTAGTCAAGTTATGCTTGAATCGACACAGGAGCATGTCGAGGCCATGCAGAACGAAGTCGAAGGACTTTGGGACAAGTTTCAACTGACTTCGCAGGAAGCCAGGGAGAAGCTACAACAGGAGAAGCCCGCTGGTAGTGGCTCGGGGACGAGCCACAAGTAAGTGTTAGGGGACTATTGGAGCAGGGTTCCGCAGCTACGGGAGAAGCTGTCATTTTGGCGGATAGACAGTTTTGGCAAAGATGAAGAGATAAGGTAAAGCTACGATGCCGTAGCATGTTTCTAGCTGCAGATCAGAGCCAAAAACCATGACTGTTTGGACAGAGAAGTCAAGGAAGATGACAGTACCTGAGTGGCTGAGAAGAGAGAGCTCACCCACTGCATTGAAGGTAGCAACGAAGATAGGAGGGCTCAGCTACCCTCATAAAGGAAAAGGAGCGACGGGGCTGAGGTATTGAAGACGAAGGACAGAAGAAGGGAAGCGGTGCAAAGTACCCATGGTCAGCGCCGAGAAGCATGGAAGACTACAAAGAGCAGTGGTGTGATGGAAAGTGGCTACTCCAAGTACAGATATGCCAACTGTCACTACTTAGGGTTTTTGGGTTACTGTTGAGACAGGCCCACAGTGTTGTAATGGCGAGACCTTCGGGACGCCTATAAAGGGATGTATTTTGTATTGTAAAAGGGTTGGTTGGACATTGTTAGACAAGTAGACATTGTTAGACAGTTGTATTATAGAAGCTGAGCTCTGTTTCTTTTATTAGCTGTAGTTATCTTACTGAAACCAGTAGCTGGCTCATTGAGCCTGTATGTAACAATCCGCAGGGATTGACAGAGAGGGAAGAAGATATTGTAGAGAAGCAATATAGAGATAGAAAAGAGATCTAAGAGAGAAGGGCTCCAGGCTGTGTACGGAGTTACCCAGAAGATCTAGAGCTACATATGCGGTGCAACAAAACTGTGTTTACTTCCCTTGAGTTATAATATAGAAATACAGTTCTGTGGATGTAGCTTCCATCCTGGAAGTGAACCACGTAAAATCAGCATGTTATGTGATTGATTCATGTGATTGTGTTTGCTTGTTATATCTGTCACTCTTTACATAGATTTTGCTTACAGTTAAAAGTATGTATGTGTTATTCAGTTCAAAGCAATATAGGAGGATAAATACAAGTTGAAGTCTTTAAGTATTCTGTATAAGAGTTTGTCTATGTTTTGCTCAAGACAGTTAAGAGTCGCAGTGTTGTACAACCTTATATGTTGAGTCATGTCAGTCGGACACAAGTAACACTAAGTATGCTGAGCCGCAGTGGTAGGATATCGTAGGGAAGCGATATCACACCATAAGAGGAGCTGTGGTGTGCTGCGGTTAAGGATCTAGCATGGGAGAGGGTTACGTGTTTCCCAGGGCGTGGCAATGTGATAAGGGCTAGAGTCATCGCGAGGAAGAGGGAGTTGCGCATTGTAGAGAGAGGCCTCACGGGCTGAGAGGAGCTGCGAGACGCACAAAGGATGCGACAGAACCTGGTCAAAGACACTTGAGTCTTTGGTCAACCCATTAGAATCACTTTGGGTGAGACTTTAGGCCGCTCAACGGTCTGTCACCGAAAGGGCCAGTGAGCTAGGGGTGTTGTTGGTACATAATAATAAACCCAGGTCTGCCTAGAGTGACCAACACTCGCAAAAGAAATAGCAGCAGCCAAGAAGAAAATAAAAACACAAGAACTACAACAAGGTAAAGGTAAGTGCAAGCTTATCATTGCCAAATCATCATAGGATGAGAACAAACTGGCAGCCACGAACCTCGACATCATAGAGGATGCTGCAGCAAATAAAGTGTCGGTTGAAACCCAGTTCCAGTGATTTGTCGACGTCGGAGCACAAGCAGGTCGACCAAAGAAAGCAAAGACTACAACGATGCCTGAAAATGTCATGGATCTTGTGTCGATGCCTCTACCCCCATCACCGACACAAATAATCAAGGAACAAGCACCAACACAACAGTCAGTCAGCCCCCTCAACTTATACAAAAGTGCGATTCCTGAGGCGGTAAAAGCAAAATTTGACAGAGATAGCGACTTGAAAGATTTCTTTGAGAAACTGCTTGCGATTTTTACGTCGGCTCATAAAATCTCCACAAAAGTGCCTATATTCACATATGGAGGACACCAACCAAAACCGAGCCCATAGTCCCTAATCATTGCAACCATCTCGTCGATTTTCGAAAGAAATCTCGACAAGGAATCCAAAGTGACTGCACATCGGTCCTCAACTATTGCACCAACCGACCCTGTACCCCAAGCCGACCTACTAGCCATTGCACCAACTAAAGAAGAAGAGATTGAGGAGGACATAACTCGACAAATCAACCAAATTTTCTTCGACGTCGACTCACCCCCTCAACCTGACGAACCACCATCTCCACCACCACCACCACCCTCTGACTCAGAGACAATTCCACCACAACTGACTACATCCACACAACCAGAGGTGGTAGTCATCCCACCTCCCCAAACAGACAAACCATCGGCCTCTAACCCACAAACCAAAGACCCTGCCTTGACTATTGCAGGTACACCGGAAGCACATAAAGAAAAGCATAAGAAGAGGACGGAGAAACAGAAAAAGGAGCATCATGGAAAGCCTCCCAAAATCCAAGTTAGCTTGAAGGATGCAAGCTCCTTGACTGACACAGAGATGGGCCAACTCCTCAAAACCCTAGATAAAGAAGCAAAGACAAGGAGTGAGCGAAGAAATAAAGAACTCAAGGACAAAAATGCAGAACAGGTCGAGTTTCTCAACAAATGCAGGAAATTGGTCCAGTCTGTCATGCCGGGCCCCATAGAGATCAACACAGATAGACCGCTTGAAAGAGCGTATCATCTATTTGAGAGCATGGTGTCGACCCTCCAAGCGCACATTCAAGAAAAAAAGGAGGAACAAAAAGAGGAAACTGCACAACTCCTGGTGGCACAGCACACTGCATTTTCTGAAGCATACAAAGTACTGCAAGATCATCTGGAGGAGTTTGTCATAACCGAAGAAGTACTAAGAGATTGGCCTACTCACTACGGGAAAGTTTATCAACAAAATCGGCAGACTCGGCAAGGGATTCAGGCACTGGAGAGCAGAAATACAACTGAGGAAGCACTTAGAACGACAATAGAAGAACAGATAGTGCTTGAAACCACCAAACTGCAGAAACTGGAAAGGGAAGCACATCAGTGGGTACAACAAGCTCTCCCTAACTTAAGAAAGTCGACATCATCTGTCCACAGATGAAATGACTTATCGAAACTGTAGAGGAGAAGGACCAATTCATGGGTCCCGACATGGAGAGGATAGCTAAAGTCTCCATTTCAGAAAATATGTCGATCGTATCAGGCTTGACCACACTCACCATTGACATCCATAAAATTTTGCAGAGTTGGGAATATTTTCAACATAACCTCGCAATAACAGCCCCCGCCAATGTAGAAGTCTGCATACAGAAAATACCAACCATCAGACTTCATAGCCCACCGTAATAACTATTAAAGACTAGCTAGAATTTTGTACCTCCCTGTTTCTTCGGGACGAAGAAATGTTTTGTTCGTGGGGGAGATGTAGAAGGAGCAAGTTGATAAGTCAACTTGAACAAGAGCTGACTTAGTCAATTAGCCGACTAAGTCGATGGGCTGACTTACTCGATCAGCTGACTAAGTCGGTCGACCGACTAAACTAAGAGAATAGGTCGACCACCTAAGGTCATGTCGGTTCATCGAACCGACAGGTAGTTATTTTGTAACCATTCTGTAATCATATATATTAGGCTGTTGAGCCAGATGAGAACTTAGTTCAGTTCTCTGCATTGTATGGACTCATTTATATAATACAATCTGTTTATTCACCTATATGTTCTTATCTCTTGTGTCTGTTTTATATTTATATATGTTTTAGTGTGTATTATTGGTAACCTTATGTGATCTGTGAGATTACAACAGTTAGCTTAATTTTTGACTTAGTTGAGTCATATCATCATTATTAAAAATCATATCCATAAGGTACTTTTACTAAATTTCGACCCTTGACTTGGTACGACCTAATATGATTTCGTTTTATCCTCATTAAGGCTTGAAACGATATTAGGGTACTTTCTAATCATTACTATGCTGTCATCACCTCATCTTATTTTTAATTCGCACGTATAAACTGCTAAATATCTTTCATTCGTACGCATAAGCTGTTAGATGATCAATATTCTTGTTAAAATTAGGATTATGGTAATGAGTATGGTCATATGTTTGCATTAAGTTTGATGTTCAACCTGTCCAAAGTTTACTTTGGACAGGGTTGAACGAACTAAAACCTTGTGAACGCGTTAGAAGTTGCATTTTGACGGCACATGGTTTAAGGGTTGTCATAATGGCACGGTTATCAAAAATATGCCGAGCTGGTTGCACGATCATTTGATCAACTGAATGTGGCATGCTTTAAATATGACGTGAATCCTTTCCATTATTTCCATATGACCGTTACTACTATAGAAGCCTATCGCTATCTTTTTCCCCATATTTCTCATAGAGCCCTATTTCATCACCCTGGCTTCACCATGCCAAACCTTTTCGAACTAGAGAGTTATCAGGACCTCTTCCAGATACCTGAATTTAGAGACTGTCGTGAAATCTTCTTTCGCGTAGGATGGACCCCTTTCCTCCATTAGCTGCAAGGTTTTGACGAGGAAAACTAATTACTGTTCACAATGGGATTTGATGGGAGAGAAGCAAGGGTCGACCATTTAGTTTTTCAGGTCACTGAGGAGTCAATAGCTTGGGCCACCAAGCTTCCCTGAGAGGGGGAACTTTGGCACAAGCATTGGTTTGTCCCTAGAGAATTGCACAATTTCGCATTGAAACCTGAACGTCGTCATGTATCAGGAAGCAAAGGATATCATCACAGTTGGATCAAACCAGAATATCTCAATCTATTGACAGTTATTATCCACCTAGTCACCTGGGAAGGTAATTTTAGCATTTTTAAATCTTGTCATTTGCGTCTATTCACTCACTTTGTGGATCAGAAATACCTGAATTTCCCATTTTTATTTCTGTGGAGTCTCGAAACAATGTCTAATTTGGTTCGAAAGAACACCCTCCATCCCCAAAAAAACCTATACTACCATAGCATCATAAAACTTCTCATCCTCGATCAGCTTAAAGAACGAAACTAGACATGGGATACTTTCGTTTTCAAGGTCCTTGACCCTCATTTGAATATTCGTAAGCGCCCCCGATATTCTCATGGACAAGAGTCTAGTCCATCTCCATAAATAGGGAAGAAAAACCCTAACATAGTTCATCTAGATGATGATGTATCAGAGGCAAGCCCATTTACACGGTCTTCCCCTGTTGTTCCTGTTGAATTCATACCTCTGTCACAGCCCCGTACTAAGAAACGGAAGGTGGAATTTGCACAGACCAGTCGTCAACCCTGTGTCCAGCCCTTGGTATAGTCAAGTGTCCAAACCAACATACAGAGAGACCATCTGGATAGTCCAGCTAAAACACATATGCCTGACCCAGATTCATCTATATACACATTGGCTAAAATTTCAGCCGATTTGTTGAAAGACATTGCTCATGAATATGTTTCTACACCCGCTCAAGATTCAAACCCTGATAATCAAGTTCCAAATGCCGATGTTGAAGTGGATACCAAATAAGAGAACCCTTTACGGGATTGCAACCAGTCCCCAGAACCATGTAAACCACTGCAACCAACAGTAGAACAACTAACCTCTGGGTTGACACAATCGACGAATCAGAATGAGGCATATGTCAAGATAATCTCATAGCTTCGAGAAGAAAATAAACTATTATGACTACAGATTAATGCTATGTAAGATCTTCATAAGACTGTCAGTACAACACAAAGGGACCAACACGCAAGGCATGATCTCTTGAAAGCACAAGCTAAAAAGCTGAAGTATAAGCCACCTGCTTCGTCAACAGGGTTGAAGGAAGCTGCTAGTGCAGCTCTACCTTCTTCCCAATGATATCTCTTACTTCGTACCAGTGGGACCTAGAATACTTTTGGTTTGGGGGTATGTTGATCCCCATTTTGTTACCCTTTTTGAGCTAAAAACCTTATTTATTAATGCATATTTTTTTTTCATTTTGGCGTCTTTGCATCACACAGACTACCTTTCAGCTTTAGGTATGATCTTATTTTTATTTATTTAAGATTGATTCATTCTTGATTATTTTACTATTTTAATGAGTAATTTTGATGGTTAATTGATGTAACTATTAAGAAATGCATTCGTCGATTGCAGAGCATGCTTTTTGGGTGAATTTAACACACAGGCACACATTCTGCTAGATATGTGCATAGCATATCTAGATCGTCATATAACTCACTGAACCAACCACGCATTCAAACTGATTGACTCTCCAGCATTTAAGCATGGAAAACGCCGACTGTCCACTTGTTGAAGCATTAGCACAGGCCTTATTCTGGAAGGTTGCCAGCATACATCACAATGCTAGAGAAGGGGAGCCACCTCATGCCCGATGGAAACCAACTCGTGACAAGGGAGGAGAAATACTGTGTGTTGGCATTACAGCAATGAATTGTAATAATGGTTGACTCATTTCAAAGAGCAGTCGACCACTAAAGGGTCAACTTGCTCTCTTTCTCAAAACTATATATATAAGAATGCTTGTATGCGAAAAGAAGTTAAGAAGTTAAGTAGAAGTAGTTTTTAGCTCAGTAAGATTCCATGTAATTCAGACTCTGTTTATTTTTAATGGAAAGTTCTATCATACTGTCTACGATCGTGTTCCATTAACGCTTAGTAGGATGTGACTCTGTTTGCTGGGAGGGCCCTCCGCCAATCAGAGTTTTATATTTTTCATATAGTCTCTTTCCCTTTTTTTTATAATTAGCATAATTTTGTTCCTATATTGTTTCCTGTAACTTAGATTTCATTCCAGTCTTATGATGCTTGTAGTTTAGATTCCATTTTAATGTTATGATGCTTATATAGTCTTTCATTTTAAGTTGGCAACTGGTTGCATATAGATTATATTGTAATTTCTTTTGTTATATTTCCATTTTATTAGACTAGATTGTAATTTCTTTTTAATGCATTTGCATATATATTAGACTATGAATTCCATTTTGATGCATTTGCATATAGACTAGATTGTAATTCCTTTCCATATAGATTAGAATGTAAATTCCTTTTGATGCATTTGCATATAGACTAGATTGTAATTCCTTTCCATATAGATTAGATTGTAAACTTCCTTTTGATGCATTTGCATATAAACTAGACTGTCCTTTAAATAATGTTTAGATTTGTGGGTTACGTGCAGAAAATCATAAGACCGATGAATGCTCCAGGTTGATATAATTACAAGCAACTCGAGTGGAAGAAAGCCAAATCACGGAGTCTCTTTACCTTCTGTCACAGAAAATACCATGGCATCCACGTTTTCTAGGTATGTCTCAAGACCCTATGCAACAAATTTTTCCAAGTTATCAATACCCTCTTCAAAATTTATGGAATGCACCTATGCCTTGGAATACTTGGTCTCCTCATCCAAACCAAAACCAGTATGTTCAAAATTGTCGAGGATATGCTCATGGAAACCAAACATATCAGCAGGACTGCCCATAGCCTTACCAACAATATTTTGCTTACCCAAAATACCAGCAGATTCAACCTTCATTTCCTCCACATCCAAATCATGCTCCTCAATTGACCCAACCTCAACAAATTCAGCTCCCATCTAACCAACCTCCACCTCAATGAACACAGTTACCACCCTAGCCAGTACCAAATCCTTGTTGGAAAAATCCCACCAACAAAGCCTCGTCGACAGGGGTTCTCACTCTGTCGATGTCTAACTAGTGCGATCTCCCTGAGCACCGAACCATATAGGTTTTACATTGCCCAACAACATCCGTAGAGTAGATGAAGTCTCACCCGAGATGTTTAAGGGAGAGTTGTCGGAACCAAGTTTTCAACAGTAAGAAGGGAAGATATGGCATCCACGGCTTCAACCGGGTAACTATTAGATTAATCTAAGTCACTTGACAGAACTAAGACAGATTTCACAATTCATATTCACAACTACGGATCTAATAGATCACATCATTCATTTATCACAGCAGTATCATTCATGAAACAACTTTAATAAGCTTCATCATCATTCATCAAAATTGCAATAGAATTGGGATAGATCACATCATCATTTTATTACAACAACATCAGTAAATCATAAACAGATTCAATACACTTCTCATTGACATCACATTAGAGAAAATAGGAAAATAGAAGACAACATTTAGGCAACAATCATCATGTCATATTAATTCTGCACAATTTATCCAAAATAGATAATTATTCTCCACAACAGGAGACCGATTACATCCCAAAATTTAGTACCTAACACAGATAGATCATAGATTGTTCAAAACAGAATACTCATCAAGACCATAGACAGATCGCAATAGATCGGACTTGTCTCGCGCTGATCATGATCATTCTCCTTATCATTGTTGTGTCTCCTTACAAATGCAAAACCAACTCTATATATAGGCTTGCGCCTTTACATCAAAGGTCCACTTCTAACTAAATTCTAACTTACTATTGACCTATGTCCACAAAACATGGTCAATTAATACATTAAATATTCAAAAATGGTTATCCTTCCACCCATCGCGCTGATCTGGACTTGCACAGTGTTGCATGAGCTTGCATAGCTGCTGCGATGCTATGCAGCTCACTTACCCAAAAACCCTGCCAACAGGCCTCCAACACAGCCTTGTGGTTCGTCCTCGAGCCATGTTAGGTTGACAGGGTATATGTCGATGTCTTGTCCTTGAAATATTTGAACTACTATGATATCTCTCGAACCTGTTGCTAGACTCTTTCAGTCGTGATTTGATAGTTGAGAAAAATCTACTGCATGGGTTGCACTTCCCCAGCCTTGCTATTGACCATATTCCTACTTTCTTGCACCTCCTCTAGCGTTGTGATTGCTTTGACAGCCAACTTCCCACCAACTTCTTGAAACTCATCCAATTGGGCACAACACTTTTGTTGGCATTCTTGGGCACGGGTAGCTCTCTTCTATAGGTCCTTCAATTCCTTAGACTGTGTGATCTGCACCATGAGCGGTAGTGCTCACAAACTCATCTTTAGTGTCATCAATTGTCCTTCAGCTTCTTGCACTTGCATGGTCAACTGGTCGAGCTGTTTGTCTTGGAAAATGCTTTACTAGAACTGTGTCGTCATCTCCATGATTTCCTTTGCTTCTTTCTCTATTTTTTTAAATTGGGACACTAAGTCCTCGATAGTAGCATTCCATTCTGCAACCTACTCCAGTGGTGTCTCTAGATGGACCAGGGCATTGAGCAGAAGGTTGGTGTCCTGGAGTTAGGAAATAACTTCTCCAAGTCATTTGGCCTTAGCGACTGCAGTAAGCTCAGTCGTGTTCTCAAAGATATGTTGACAGGCCTCATCAAGAGCTTGCTCGACCTCGCCACAACTTGCGCATAGCTGCGTCTTCTCAATG
Organism: Pseudotsuga menziesii; assembly: GCA_001517045.1. NCBI lineage: Eukaryota > Viridiplantae > Streptophyta > Pinopsida > Pinales > Pinaceae > Pseudotsuga > Pseudotsuga menziesii. The sequence continues at coordinate 132,657 of LPNX011017438.1, read as the reverse complement.
ATGAGGTGGTCTTGCGCCTTCTTAAGCTCGGTGATTTCCTTGTAAGACTTGCGGTGCAGCTCTTTCTATGCTTCTTTCAATGCCTCAATATCCTGTACCTTCTCTTATGCTAGATGAACCCTGACCTGATGCAACTCCTCAGTTTATTTCTGTAGCTTCTGCAACTGCACATATCCATCAGTAAGCTCCTTCTGTCTATCCACCAATTCCTTGGTGGCAACATGCTGCAGCTCCACCAGCGCTTGAGCAGGTAACTTGTTAAGATCCAAGGAAATTCTCTAGAGCTTCCACAATCATTAGAGAGAATTTGAGGTCAAAAATGGGCCTCCTAAGAGATGTACTACAAAAATATAAGATATATTAAAATATTATGAGTTAGGGGTTTTATGGGGTAGGTATATATGACAACTCACCTCCTACACTACTTTTTATGCACAATATAAATAACCATGGTTGAGTTACTTTTCTAAATTGACTATAAATAAAATTAATAAAATAACTCTACAATGATGTGACTAAGATTCATTATAAATTCCCAAAAATTTATTGTCCTTTAGCATTTATATGTCTTGAACTTGTAAATAAAATTAAACAAAAATTAATTTAATTTATATGCATAAACTTATTTTTTTCATATAAATATCATTCATGAATTTAATTTATTTTAAAAGTACAAGATATATATATATTAATTTGACATTATGATATTAAATACAATTGAGGGAATATATAATTTAAAATTAAAAAACATGAAAATGACAATGTATTATTTTATAAAAAAATGTGAAAAGACATTTTTATGAATTATGAGTACTTTACTTGAAAATGACAATAATATTATTTTATGAGAAAGTGAATTGTGAGTACTTTATTTGAAAATAACAATAATATTATTTTATGAGAAAGTGTGAAATGACTTTTATTGTGAGTACTTCACTTTATGACTTAAAAGTACTTGTACCACTACCTTGGTTAACTATGGGTTTTCATCCACCATAGAAAATGTGACAAATAAGCATTCTTAACTCATGCAATGCCACCTCAACTACTAGAATGTAATTGGTTGATTTTTATAGTACATTTTGGTCCTTTTGAGGCCCATTTTTGACCTCAAATTCTCTCTAATGAACAGGGTCACTTCTTCACTCCCCACGTTGATCGCAGTCGGTGGAACTTGAATGTTCCTATCCCACGGCTCGGTGCTGATCGACGGGAATTCTTGCATCACATTTCCCTTGGGTGTATTCCTAGCCTAACAAAATCATAAATAGAATTCAACTTATCTCTTACCGCAACAAACTCTTTGTGGTTGGACTCTCATTTCACTTGCATCGTAGCCTCAGAGGAGTCAGTGACCACTTTGATGAGCCGCTACAGTTGGTCCTCCATCCCTGACCGGGTACCAGTGCCTGCATGTATTCTTGGTGCCATTTGGTTCGTGTTTCCTCCCATATGCATTGTGCTTCAGCCTCAGGGTCCATCAATGATTCATTGTCAGAGTTGTGAACACTCATCTCCTTCTAGACAGGCTCGTTTGGGGCATTAAGGGAGTTCCTCCTAACTCTCAGGGTTCCAGCATTCAGCCGGCCACTCCTGAATGAGAGCATCCAATTCTTCATCGATGAATTTATAGGCTAGAGGAAGCCACTGCTTGTCAGGGTCCCACCATGCTTGGATATAAATGGAGTGAGGCTCAATTGTGAACTGAATGAGTCACTAATACTTGGCTGCTACGTACTAGGATAAGCGAGGAACTTTGACAGCTACGCTTGCAGCACTTTCCAATAGACCCAAAAGTGGATCGCACAATATTACTATTGATTGGGCTCTTCAAACCACCACAAATTCTGATAGCGTGCACCACAACACACCTTCACCACATTGACTTCCATCAGTTGATAATATTCTTGTTCCATCCATGCGACAAGCGCAATGAGAATTAATAGACAAATGTAGGGAAATGGCCACTCGGCCTGAGTGGCAAGAGCATTGTCGAGTAACTGGTTGAGCAGAAACAAGGACCAGTTCATTTGCACACCCTCTGTACATTTTTGTGCACATGCTACCATGCTCGAGTTGCACTAGACCAGTCGATTCCCCTGGACAATATTTCTCGCCAAAATATGCACCCTAATACGCATCACCTGTGAATTAATGTTGTCTATACAATAGGTGCGACTATCATGTTGCAAGCCAAATCACTCCTTCAACTTATTGGCAAGATTCTTGTCAGTATCCCGCTCACATATATACTGTACCAAATCTTCCCCAGCCTTTGGCAAGCATGTAATGCTTGCAATTAAGATGACCATGACAGGAATGGGCTCATTCAACTAGAGCATCCAACCATGAAAGCAGGACAAGAGTTGTTTAATGCATTCATGGGATTCATTCATTCGCCTAAAGTTAGGCATATTAATGAGCCCCAACAATCCATATTTATTCAACTCGCTCACCCATGGTTGAGGAATCCTATGAATCGGTGCACCAGGAATCATTAGAACTGATTCATAAGGCTCATCTCGGACATCTTTGAGCAATGACAAATTGTGGTATTCAAACTTCAGCTTGATCAATGCAGATATGATATCTACTAAGCAAGTCATCCCTTTCGATAGCGATGACAATTTGGGTGGATACTTTTCATTCTTCGTGGGATGCCTCGGCTTTGATCCTAGAAGTGTTGGAGCTAATATCCCAGGATATCATTGACAGAGACACACCTGGGTGCCATAGACTCTATAGCTCCTGAACTCGATGACTCGGTCTATGCAGTCCCCTCTCCTTGCACTCTAGCTGAAGTGCTGGTGTGCCTCTTCTGCGTCGGTATGGAATTGGGCTTCTGAGCTTGCTGCTTTCTTTTGGGGATTGATGAAGATCCTACCAGCATGCTCATGACTTCTTCCTCAATGGTCATGGGCTAAATGGGGGATTCCTGCTCACTGAAAATATCAATTATGTCGGGTTCGCTCAGCATGCCGCACTCCCCAAACCTTACTATGCACTTGATGACTCTACACCTCTACTCTGCAACTCACACTTAATACTCTTCAACTGTACACGGTTCAACACTTTGCTCACTCGATTGAATTGCTTTGAACAATGCCTTCTTACCACGTCCCACGTGCTTTTTACAGCTACTTTCCAATTCGAAATCATCATTACCAAATCCATTATATCCATCATGACCAAATCTAGGAGTAATGACAACAAATCCATCGGTAATATCACCCTTCTAACAGTTGGATCGACCATTAATGCATGTTGCTTCAACAAGCATCACCAGCTAATTATTTTAACTACCTGTATTTATTGTTGATTTGACCAACCCATAGCCCTACAACTATCGTAGGTGGTCTCCCTTCTATTGCTACTAACTCCTATCCTTGCGCGGCCTCTTCCCTTGGGCTCGCCTTGCTGCTAGATAACATTTTTTTTTTCCAGCACCTCAAGCGGTGTGCAGATCCGACCGCATCCTATAGGAATTTAAGAAAATCCCATTGACGAGCATCGGTGGTACCAAACCATCTAATTGCTGTAACTGAACCACACCTCCAGAAGTAATGCAATGAACAATATACGGGCCTAACTAGTGCATTTGTAACTTACCTGGATGCTTTATGAACTTGCTGTCGTATAACAACACCAAATATCCTTCTACAAACTGTTTATGCTTAATGTGAGGATCATGCCATTCCTTCTGTCAATATTTTGTAATGCGCTGGTGGAAGCCTGCAATATAACGGTCCTCTTCAAGCTGGATCAATTGTGCAATGCGCTCTTCTAATGATTCTGCATCATCCATCTCAGTCGCCGTAGCAATGCACAAACTAGGAACAATGTATTCCATGGGCATGACTGCCTCTTGTCCATATATCAGCTTAAATAGTGTCTGTCTTGTCAGCCATTTACAAGTGGTGTGATAGGCCCATAGAACTGCTGGAATTTTCAAGTCCCAGTCATCGCAATTAGCATTACATACCCTTGTCAACGCTGTTTCCAAAACTTTGTTGAACACTTCAATAGTCCCATTTTCCTGCGCATGGTATGGTGTGATTTTCTTATGTTGCACTTGCAACTCCTCAGTTAGCACTCTCATAGCGCGGTTGATAAAATGACTGCCCTGGTCACTCATCAATATCCCGGGACACCCAAACCGTGTCACAATATTCTCAAATATGAACTTCGCTGTTGTCGCAGTGGTACAATCCACAACTGGTGTGGCCTCTACCCACCTAGTCATATAGTCAATTGCGATAATGATGTATCACACACCAGTTCTTTTCCCCGATGTATTAATGGGACCCACAAAATCCATGACCCATTTATCAAAAGGTTGTAGAGTTACCTATGGCACAAGCGACATCTCATCCGACGTGATCGTTTACCGATGCAATGGCAGACGTCACAACTCTGCACATTGTCCGCGACATCATTATACAACGTAGGCCACCATAGCCTAGCATGCAACACCTTCCATGTAGTAGCACTTCCTCCATAGTCACCTCCCACGATTCTTGCATGTGCTTCTTCTAGAATGGGTCCTTTCTCATGCGGTATAATACACTATCACAAGATTTCATTTGGTCCAAGCTTGTATAACCACCCAACAATCAGCTAGAAATCTGAAGCCTTTACTATCGACTGCTTCTTCTGACTAGTTGAAAGGTTCTTAGGGGAAACACCAGTGGCCAAGAACTGAATGATTGGGGCATAGTGATCATCTGCGATGTCGACACAGAATAGTTGCACACACGGGAATCCATCATAAATATTGGTCGGTTCTTCTCTAGTCTTAATGAGAGATAGGTTATTAGGATCAACATTCAACCATCCTAGTTTCACAACTATTTCAAAGTCAAATTCCTGAAAAAGTAGCAGCCAACGACAGATCTTTCCCCCCAACATAGGCTTATTGACCAAATATTGCAAGAAGGAATGATTAGTGAAAATCTTGAAGTGACCGCCTAACAAATAATGCCTGAACTTTTGCAAGGTGTAAACCATTTCCAAGCCTTCTGTTTCATTCGTTGTGTAATTGTTTTCAGCAAATGACAACTTCCTACTGGCATATGCGATCAGGTGATCCAGGTCGCCCTCGCCTAGTTGCACAAGCACAACCCCTAGCGCAACAGAAGAGGTATCGACATGCACATGGAACTCCTTGTTCTAATCAGGGAATACTAGTATGGGTGCAGAGGCCATCTTGGCCTTTAGTGTGTCAAAACTTCCTTGACAATATTGACTCAACTTAAACGAAGCATCCTTCTTTAATAGCTTCTCCATAGGGGCATTAATCGTAGAATATCCTTTGATAAACTTGCAATAGTACCCTGTGTGCCCCAACATTTCCCGAAGCATCTTCACATTCATCGACGACGACAAACTAAGAATTAACATGATATTTGCTAGATCAACCAATAGACCTTCCTTACATACTATGTGTCTGAGTAGAATTCAAAATGATGCACATAAAATGCACTTCTTAGAATTTAATGCAATCTGATGCCGTCAACACCTTTCTAGCATCAATCGCAAGTTGTTGAGATGGTCCTTAATTAGCCCATAGACTGCCCAATCTTCCATATATACTTGTAGGAAATTTTGAATAAAGTCTTTAAATACAGCGACAACTACCTAAGAAAATATTGCGGGCACATCCTTCAGCCTGTTACCACCTAATTTTTACTTAGTGGTTTTTTATCAAGTGAGACTGGTGAACCGGATAAAGACTTCTTGTTCGGACTTCAGAAGACCTTCAGAAGTGCTTATGGGAAGTGCTTGTTGTACTATATCACATGTTCATACCCCCTTGGTGGAGTTGTAATAAATGTTCTAGCATGACAGTGTCTGTAAAAGACTCGGTCTCATAGACTTTATTTGTCAATACGATCATCCCAAGGTGTTTTTTCCCTTGGTTATTGTTGGTTGTTGAATAAACGACTTATAATTTTTGAGTTTTTCACTCAATACCTCCAAAGTTGGGGTGGTCGGCTTGGCATTTAGGCCTATTGAGGTTATTAGAGTCTATGTGTCAATGTATAAACATGCTAGGCATTATGCTTGAGTCATATGAACATGTCTACATCCCCCTAGGTTTTTAAATTTTTTAAAATTTTTTTAGTGTTTTTTATTAAAATTTAATTTTTCCAAAACTTAGGCTATTTTTTAATAGTTTAATTGGAAAAACTGGTTTTGTAATAAAAGTGGGTTCAAAAGTCAGATTCAGTCATGTAGGTGCTCCTTTTCAAGCTAAGAGCACCTAGTAAACCTATAGACCCACTATTTCCTAGTTTTGAGTGATTTTCCATCCCTCAGGTCAGAAAGCCCCAAAAAATCAATTATTGATTATTTTAATTAATAAATTGATGAATAATGGAACAAATCCAAAATCCTAGATCAATGGATTCTCAACTGATTTGATTGAAATCAGTCTCATCGGCACCAAATTGATTGGATTTGACAAATCCTTGACTCAAGGGGGTGATCTGGGTAGATCCAGAGTTGAAATTCAACTTTCTTTATGGGGAATTTCACCCTCCCTCTCTCCTCCACACATGTGGGCTCATCTGGATGAGTTTTGGTGGATGATTCAGTCAACAGGTTGAGGTTTCAGTCAGATCAGTTCTCCGATTGACATTCAAACTCAGTAGAAGCTCAATTTAGCTTCATATCAGGCGTTGATGGACTCTCCTTCACCTGCAGTGGTCTATCTCCTTGGGATTTGTGCCCCCTTTGGGTCAGGGTTTCAATTTTGTGTATAAATAAAGCATGGATGCCTCCTTTCTGAGTTAGTAAGAGTTGGATTGAGGAGATATTGCCGTTGTAATACTATGTAATATCTTTTTATATTGGAATAAAGTGAAGCTTTGGAGGCAATATGGTGTCATGTCATTGTATGTGTGGATGAGCATTGCCATGTTTTATTGAGGTAACCTGTATCTATGTTCATAACTTGCTGATTGTTTGTGGATTCATTGCTAAGATTGATAAAAAGTTTATTATAATGTTGATAGGAAAGGATTTTGTTAATAAGTTTATTGGCCATATCTTTCCTTTTTGATGCATGTGTAGAGATCTAGATTCAGCATGTTTTATATGTTTATATGCATGTTATTCTTAAATCTCTATGTATGTATTAACCAAATCTGACAAGTATTTTGGAAAGTCTTTAGATCCAGTTGCAGGTTCCTAGCTTGGAGATGATGCTAATCTAGTTTTCTTCTTCACTCTCTCCAAAACCATTCAAAGGAATACTCCCTCGACATTCCACCGGAAAGCTCCACGGTTGATCTTCAAGGCTTCCAACAACAAATGCTCTTCTTTTCCTCTTCCTCTTTCAATTTTTTCTAAAGTCAGTCCGGTTACTTGTTTGCAGCTTTAAAATTGTTTATATCTATCAATTTCAGAGTTTATTTTATATAGACATTTCTTCCTTAAATCTCAAAAACTAGATCTCATTCCTAGAAGAAAATTACAAGCATTCTAGATCTAGTTTTAGGGAAAATTGTCATTTTTCAAGGCTGTGAAAGTAGATATAGAGCTTGTTGAATGCATGGTTGTTTCCTTAGAATATAAAAAGTTATATTCATAAATTTAAGTGATTCATATTTTATTCCCCCAAATCAGGCCAAGATCCCAAGGAAAGCTTGCTTTCCTTGGTTCCTTTTTTGCTTCTTTAAAAACTAGTTTTAACTTAGAATTTTCGGGTAAAACATTTGTTCATCAAAAAGTAATTTCAAAGTAATTTTGGGAATATTTAACTGCGATAATATTGCTGGTTTTTATCAGGTGTAATAGAAAATAGGAGAAAGCACTATCTGGGAAGCATTTTTTGACCATTCGAAACCCCCTAGGGGGTCTCCGTCTTCCCAAAATTTCAAATTTTTGCAATTTGTAAACCTTTGGTATTAATTTTAGTTTTATGATATTTTAATTTCTACTAATAAAAATAAAAATATTTTCAAATAGGCTCTTTCGAGCCTATTCACCATCCCCCTAGGGGGGATCTGCGTTCGTTTCACTTTTTTGTATTTTTCCCTTTTTTTCTGTTCTAGTTTAGTATTGAAATGCAGGATTGTATACTTTGATAATATTTTTCATTATTACATATTTTCAATTCAAAATTAATCATACTACTTACCCCACGACTTCCCGATTGACTCGCAAGGGGAAAGAGATGCGTGGTAGGACTAGTTAGAAAACCAGTGTTGAGTATCTCTGATTCCATTTTCATTAATTGTTTTGATAATCATAATAAAATCAACCCCTCCTTGATTCCCCTATTGAGGTCCACTTGGACCGAAAGAGGTTCCTGGAGGGTTTTCTTTATAATAAGAACCCCTCTTTTAAAATTTACTAAAAATAACAAAGACTCCAGTGTGTATGATCTGTACTTGGTTTCAGTTCATCCAATCAGTAAAGCTTCATCAAAATCACTTGAGTGACTAGATTAATTAGTCTTCACCTCCCAAATTGACAAACCATCAGGCAAAAATCTAACACCTCGAACGAACTGTAAACGGTGGCAAAATACCCAAAGGAGTGGGAACAACTGGAAAGTGACCTCTAGGTGTCGATCTCTGTCACATCCTAATAGGTGTGTTATGAACAATAGTCTCCAAGACTCCGTTCCAGCCCACAAACCACCTTGCGGGTAGCCACGAAAGTTCACTTTTGGACATACTCCAAGTACCCCTACGATATATCTGGAGTCCCCTTTTCATCTAATTTAATTCACTCACATTCCACATTAATTTAAAATCTACCAAGAGACATTTGCAAAACATTCATTCAAGCGCATGCAAGCACATTATTTTCTCTGTTGACTCCATTTAAGGCACTAGTGATTTATTTGATCATTTCTTTCAATTATATATATATATATTGAGTGTCATTACTGTGCTTATCTGCTTTAAATCTTGCATCTTGTTATCTTTTGTTTCCACTGGTTAATTTCAAAAATCCTATACAACTTAATCAATATAACACCATCACACTAAGTAATTAGCCTTATTAATTTAATAGGGCCTACCCCCCTTGGCTTTGTTAGGAGTTAGCCTGAACGGAGGAGTCAAGAACAAGGTGACAACGTTGAATCGAGACTTGCCCCAAAGGACACACTGAGTGGCTTGAATATTTCGACCACATAACCCAGGTGTGTGAAAGGTGGCAACACAACCCAAAGGGCATGATTGTATATTGAAAACAATCCCATTCAGTGACAAATGTGGTCTTATGGCGATCCTCCTTTGCAATCTGGATCTGGTGGTATCCTGAAAATCCATTTGTGAAGGAATGCATCTCCTGACTGCCTACTCCTTCAAGGGCCTCATATATAAACAAATTCGGGAATGGATCATGCATGCAGGCATCATTCAACTTTCTTAGGTCGACGCAAATGTGGACTTCACTGGTCTTTTTATCTTGAACCACCATCAAGCTTATCCACTCTGATTCTTTGACAGGCTCGATGATCCCAACATCCAGCATCTGGTCAATCTCGTCCTTCATGCGGTCCTTGTATCATGGGTTTAGTCGATACAGCCTTTATCGCACAGGTTTTGCATCTAGTTTCAACAGGATTTTCATCTCCCCCAGGTCCCCTAATATCCCCTTAATTTCTGAAAACCATGTCGGAAAAAGATCCTAGAATTCATGCAGTAGGTATGTGATTTGGGCCATTGTTTCCTCATCCCAATAGTCACCAATATTGGAAAATTTTGGGTTCTCTTTTGACCCAATGTTGACTTTCCCGATCTTCAGCAGCTGACTCATCGAATCCGTTGGCATGTCTAGCGCTGCGACATTACGGCTTCCTTCTGACTTCGAAATATTAATTCTTTGCAACTCATCATCATCTTTAGGTTCCCCAGATAGATTGTAACATGTCATCATGGATTGTATCGAGCAGTGCGCATGTGGATCAACTGGGTATGCGACAAGGATGACCTTTAGCACTACGTCGTGAATGATTTGCAATGCATTACATACATCTAGGTTGGCATCCTAGAAACTAAATGTCTGCATAAAGAAAATAGATAAATCCTCCCAAGTGGTTATAGTTCTATGCAGTTCTGCCGCTACATACCAGGATCTCGGCATCTTGTCCAGAGTATGAAAAAAAGCATGGACCCACTCATCTTTGGGTCATGATGGACATAAGGCCTGTCATTCCATCAAGTGACTGTTGGGGTCATTCCATTCATCATATCTCCCAGCATGATAGACCTCTGAATCACCGAAGTGCACCATCATCAATACCTAACACTGTCCCTAGTCATGGATCATCTACTTGTGCGTTGTCCACCATCGGGTTGGGGTAGCCTTCAGTGCTACATCTATGGCCAATACCCTTTGTGGATCAAACAATTTCTCTTCAAATTCTCAAAGGAATTATGATAACTCTGGAAACCCTTCATAAATTGGAAACTTGACAGTCTCAATTGCTATGCGACAGAGAGACTATGTGATCAACCCGCATTTCCTGAACAACACCTCATGCAGTCTATTCTACCAATTTTCCAAAGCATCATCAGAATCAGAGGACATAGAATTCTCGCTGTGCCACCCAATTTCACCATCAATGGTAGGGTGGATATAGTCTTCAGAGATATTATAGGCATGATCCCAACTTCTACCAACTTCATCCCTCACAGGTTCAATATATCGACGTCCTTCTTGAGGGTCCATGGGAGTAATGACCCTGACATCCTGGTTCTCAAACGTTATAACCTGTTTCTTGAAATTGATAACCGCCATGCTATCATTAGCTCACCAAATCCCTAGAAGTGCTGGATAGGAACCTCCATATTCAACCACTTCTATCACATCAAAATCAACACACATTTTCATACCTTCAATATCGACAACTAGGTTTGAGACGCGACCAATGGGCTGAACCTTTTCCTCATTTTCTAGTCGCAACTGCACCGGTGATCATCCCAATGTTGGCTTCCCCATTAGCTGCCAAGTTTTCTTGGTCAGAATGTTTACATATGATCCAAGATCCAGAATAACTGAGTCAACCTCATAATCTCCGATTTGGATGTTCATCCTCATCTCCTTTCCTGTCTTCTTCTTTTGCAGGGAGTTCATTGCGGAATCCTTCAATGTCTTGTCCCAGTGGTATACCAACTTCTCCATCTCGATAAGGGCTTTGGGCTCCATTTCCAGTGATAGACAACTCTCAAAGAACTGCTGCAAGGCACCATGCTTCCGCAATGGTCTTGCCTTTACAGATGGATCAAAAGCAGACGTCGTTGTGATAATAGGTATCTTACCTAGATTTCTTCTGATTGCATGCTTGGCCTCGAAGAAGGTCTCTTTATTCGTTGTAATATCAAATTATACCTTTTTCTTTCTAGTGAACCGAACTTGCTGACGCGGGCCATCTTCTCTAGTTGTCACATTGACGTGAGTGACAACCCTAACGTCGACATCTTTCGTTCGTGGTTCATCTTGAATTGTTGCAACCATCGACCCTTTATTCATGTTCTGGGATTGATTCAAAGGTGGGTTTTGATTTAGCACTGGTTTTGTAGGCTGATTCTAAGTCTGTGGCAAGACCTAATTCTGCATCGTCGGCTGGTTCTGCACTTGGAACGTTGGCTGGTTCTTAGTCTATGCATTCTGCAACTGAGGAATGTTTCCAGCCTACCATTTTGCAATCAGCTGAGGGAAATTTTCAACATTATGTTCGTTGGCCACACAGTATGCACATTACGCATGAGGACACTCCCTTCGATAGTGCCCGAATACTCCACAGGTATAGCACTGGATTGATTCTTGACCTCATCCTCCTCCTCTACTAAAGCTTCCTCCTCATCCCCTGAATCCTCTGCGGAATCCTCCTCGGACCCCTCCTTGCTAAAACTGAGGCTAGGCCAATTGCTAATGTGGGGGGTTTGGTTGCTGTTGGACATAGTGCATAGCTTGAACATATTGTGGCTGAGGCTGAATGAGCAGTACCTGATTATACCGTGGTCCTGGCACACACTGTGGTTGTTCTACGAACTACGACCAAGGTGCAAATTGTTGCTATGACGTAAACTGCTGCCACAGTTGCGATAGAATAAACTACATCTGGGGTGGTAGTGTATACTGCACCTACGCTTCTAGCTGTGCCATCTATGGTTGTGCTTACATTTCCCAAGGGTCCTCACCTTTCACAAAGTATGAATCATATGTCCTTTCCTGGAGCAATTCACAAGCTCGACAATTTTTATCATCGTGTCCTACTGATGGACAAAAGGTACAGTACAAACTCTTTTCCTTGGTAACCGTATTTTGCATGTAGTCGTATTTCTCATTTCGATGCCCATAGACCTGACATATGTGGTACCATGGTACACCAGTGCAGCTCAATTGGTTCGGGGCTCCTGAAAGAAAATAATTTCGGAACGTCGGACATGTATCCTTGGTGTGTCTGTTCGCACGACACTGGGTGCACGAAAGGTCATCATGATCTTCCTTAGACTTCTTGATATATTGCAGTTAGAGCATATGATTGGCCAACTATGCTTGAATTTGGTTCATCTCAACCATAGTTTCTCCTACCGGCGATGCTTCTAATTTCATCGCGATTTCCAGAGCCTCGCTCTGTGTCGCAATATTTTGCTACATTAATGGTTGTTTGATATGTGGGACAAGCACGGAAATGAACCACTATTTGTGCTGAACATCGCTTATCTGGAAGATGACTCAAGCCATCAACGTCTTAAACTATTGATCAAAGTCCCAAATTGTTTCATTGGGGAACTGCTTGATTTCTTTCAACTCGGTAATGTACTGAGCCTCAGAATTTGGCTTCTTGAATTCTTCAAATAACCCCTTACAGATCTCATCCAATGTTTTTTCTGTACCTCCCTGAGGGACCAGCATGAATCTCATGTACCAATCTAGCACACAACCCCTGAGGATGGTTTCCAGCTAGATTTTCTTAACATCGTCATCCACAGTCTGTTGGGTAGTCCAAATTGTCTCACACAAGAACCAGTATTGATCTGGGTCATTGGTATCATTTCCATGAAATATTGGTAGCTTCAATTCATCTCTTGCCATTTTGGGCCTTCTTCCTCTGGCTGGTACTCTGCTGCTAGACTGTTGCTTACACGACGGGAAAGTCGACGTAGAATGCACATTTTTTCCTAGTGGTGGAGTAGTGCACGGAGGTGTGGACACATTACTGCTGGGGTTCGAGCCTGCTGTTATTTTGGGTGTATCCTAGGCCTATTCATCCGCATTGTCACTAAAATATTGCTTTGTAATGTGTGTTTATTCCTCATGGTATCGTACTTCGATCGCAGTAGGACCTTCTCCTATCCTATGCCTCTTCTCTCGAAACCTTTCTCCTCCTCTTGTACAACCACTTATTTCCTTGACGAGCTTCGCAATCTCACCAGAACTCATGCCCATCTACCCCTTTCCTTTCCATGTGTCTCCCCCCTTTCGTCGCGGTGCCTACATCCTCCGCACACTAGAGTTCCACTACTCTTGATCCATCTTCAGAATACTTTTTTCACAGACAAGTTGTTTAATAGATAGCTGTAGAGACAACAAAAAATCTACCTCGTGTTCCATTGAAGAACTGCCTTTCTGCTTCACTAAATGAATTATTGGTATCAACTACAAACTCGGTAATGTAGCCCTCCAGGATACTGTCCAACCACACCTTGACAGCCCATGATGCCTTATTGTCTATTTATTGTAATTCCTGGATCAGCTTCGGAGTCCAAGATGCCGACTCTCCTCGGAATTTTTTCTTCTTAGAAATGAAATTTTCCAGCCATTTATACAAGATGACAGGAAACTCACAGAAGAACCATTCGTGAAGGCTGTCATGAATATATCTATCCAACCAATTTCCCGTCAATATCTTTGGATTCTGATTTTATGTTTTAGCAAACTCTTGTAGTTTTAGACCAAACCACTCCTCGATCTTCGGTCGAGTCAGATGCCAAAACATATCCTCCTTTCGATTGCAACTTGGTCCCGAAAACAGATCTATTTGTTGGCAAAAACCCACTAATAAAGCCTCGTCGACAGGGGTTCTCACTCTATCAATGCCCAAACAGTGCGATCTCTCTGAGCATCGACCCATACAGGTTTTGCCTTGCCCAGCAAAATCTGCAAAGCAGACGAAGTCTCACCCGAGATGTTTAAGGGAGATCTATCGGAACTAAGTTTTCGGCAGTAAGAAGGGAAGATATGGAATCCATGGCTTCTACCGGGTAACTATCAGATTACTCTAAGTTACTTGACAGAACTAAGACAGATATCACAATTCATCTTCACAACTACGGATCTAACAGATCACATCATTCATTTATCGTAGCAGTATCATTCATGAAACAACTTTAATAAGCTTCATCATCATTCAACAAAATTGTGACATAATTGGGATAGATCACATCATCAGTTTATTACAACAACATCAGTAATTCATAAAAATATTCAATACACTTCTCATTGACATTGCAGTAGAGAAAAAAAGAAAATAGAAGACAACATTTAGGCAACGACCATCATGTCATATTAATTCTGCACAATAGATCCAAAACAAATAATTCTTCTCCATAGCAGGAGACCGATTACATCCCAAAATTTAGTATCCGACACATAAATATTGCGGATTGTTCAAAACAGAAGACTCATCAAGACCATAGACAGATCGCAATAGATCGGACTTGTCTCGCGCTGATCATGATCATTCTCCTTATCATTGTTGTGTCTCCTTACAATTGCAAAACTAACTTATCTCGCGCTGATCATGATCATTCTCCTTATCAAAGGTCCACTTCTAACTAACTTCTAACCACTAATGACCCATGTCCACAAAATGTGGTCAATTAATACATTAAATATTAAAAAATGGTTATCCTTCTGCCCATCATGCTGATCTAGCCTTGCGCAGTGTCACGTGAGCTTGTGCAGCTGCCGCAATGCTGCGCAACTCACTTACTTAAAACCCCTGCCAACAATCCTAATAATAGAGTTAACAAACCAATGTATAATATTGATGAAGGAACACCAGTTTCATACTCAATCCTTCATATTCAAAATATCCACTTAAGGTCTAGAAAAATATTCGAAAAAGAATCCCCTGTTATCATAGAAGAACAAGCAAAAAAAGAGAAAATTCCAAAAAAATCTAATACAGAAAATTTGCAACTAGACAAACAAACTCTGAAGGATAAAATGATAATACCTCAATCACCCCCTTTTCCAGAAAGGTTAGTGAAGGAAAAAATTTCAATTTCTCTTCCTCAATTTGATGTCTTAGATAAATTAACAAATGTGTGTGTAAAAATTCCCTTATTGCAAGTTATTAAAGATATCCCAATATATACAAAAGCAATTAAGGAGTTATGTTTAAACAAAACTGGCAGATGAAAGAAAGATCCACCAACAATTCATGTAATTGGAAATTTAGTAGGATTAATGTCAAATACAGTTTTTGTTGAGAAATATGTTGATCTAGGAATTCCAATGGTAACAATAACTATCAACAACTTTTCAATTTCAAAAACATTAATTGACTTAGGTGTGGATATTAATGTAATGACACTGGAAACATTGAAATATATGGATTTGAAGTATCTTAGACCAACCCCCACAATCCTAGAGCTGGCTGATAGATCTAAAATAGCACCAGAAGGGATACCTGAAGATATCATAGTTTATCTAGATTCCTGGGAGTATCTAGTAGATTTCTTGGTTCTTCAACCAAAATCAAATTTAGGGGGACATCCGCTGATTCTTGGAAGGCCTGTTTAGCTACATCTGATGCTTTTATTGGTTGTAGCGCAGGAAATATGATCATTTCACATGGAACAGAAAGGAAACAGATTACACTTTATCCTTCTGCTCAAAGACCTTCTATGACAGATCAATTATATTGGATTAATGAAACAAAAGAGCAACAATAAGAATTAATTCATCCTATCTTAAGTATTAATCAAGATTTCGATTTTTGAGAGGAGAATAATGAAGATTTGCTAGATTACTTTATTTTTGAACCTGATATATTTGAACAATTTGGGAACATGCAATATATTGTTGCAGATAAGGTTTTAGGCCAAAACTTTAAGGAAAATTGCACAATTGATTCTTTGGAAACATCATTTGATGATATTTTTTCTGTTCATTCAATAACAAATACTCAAAGGAAAACCATTGAAATTAGTCCTGGAAAATACTTAAAATTGGTGCACATCTCACTTTATCACAGGAAGAACTGTTGATTGCATTACTAAATAAATATCACAAAGCATTTTCTTGGGAGTATACTAACACGCTAGGGATTCATCAGGAAACATGTACTCACCATAGTTACACAAATGATAACATAAGACCTCTAAGGTAACCTCAACGAAGAATTAACCCTATACTGAAAGAAATAGTCAAAGAAGAACTACAAAAGTTATTAAAGGTAGGATTTATCTGCCCTATTTCTGACAGTCAATGGGTTTCTCCATTAGTTTTTGTTCCTAAGAAAAATGGAAACTGGAGAATTTATGTGTATGGAAACACTTTTGAAGACATCTTGGACAATTTAAAGAAAATCCTAAAGAGATGCATAGAATCAAATCTTTCCCTTAGTAATGAAAAATGTTTCATGATATTAAATGAAGGGACAGTTTTAGGTCATCATATTTCATCATCTGGAATAAATGTGGATCCTACAAAAATAGAACTCATTTTGAATTTATCATAACCTAAAAATAAAAAAGATGTGAGAAATTTTCTTGGGTATGCAAGATATTACAGAAGGTTTATTGAACATTTTAGTAAATAGATTTTACATTATTCAAATTACTTCCCAAAGACATACATTTTCATTGGGATACTAATTGTCAAGTTTCCTTTCAGACACTTAAAGACAAGTTATTATTAGCACCTATCTTAAGGGGGCCTGATTGGAAATTGCCATTTCACATCTCTATAGATGCATCAAACACTGCAATTGGGGCAGCTTTGGGTCAAAAAGAAAAACTTATGACTTATTCTATTTACTTTATTAGTAAAAACCTAACTTCTGCAGAATTCAATTATACAGTTTGTGAAAAGCAGATGTTGGCAGTAGTACATGATGTGAACAAATTTTGTCATTACATTACTGGTTATAAAATATTTTTCCATACAGATCACTCTGCCTTAAGGTATTTATTGAACAAGCCCATCACTAATGGCAGGATAACAAGGTGGCTCTTATTGATGCATAAATTTAACATTACTGTCCTAGATAGACCTGGAAGGGAAAATCAAGTGGCATACCTTTTATCTCGATTAAATAATTCCTATGAGCCAGTTGTTCCTGTTTCGGATAATTTTCCTGATGAACACTTATTATCTATTTCTGTTATAACTCCATGGTATGTTGATATAGCTAACTACTTATCATTAGGAAAACTACCTCGCTCTATGACATCAAAAGAGAAGAAAATAATCATTAAACAAAGTGTTAGACACATATGGGTGAATGGAGATCTTTTCTTTATAGGATATGATCTTAACATTAGAATATGTGTCAGGAAGGATGAGGTTTTATACATTTTAAAATCTTGTCATGCTGAACCATATGGTGGACATTTTGCAGATAAATGAACATCATACAAAATAATCAACTTAGGGTATTATTGGCCATCTATCTCCAAGGATTGCAATAAATATGTTAGAAGCTATGATATTTGTCAAAGGATGGGAAGACCAGTACCATCTGACGAGATGCCACTCCATCCACATGTTCTCATAGAGCCATTTTAAAAATGGGCTCTTGATTTCATCGGACCAATCAATCCACCATAAAAAGGAAAAAGGTATGTATTGGTATGTACTTACTATGTTACAAAATGGGTGGAATCCAAAGCTTTACCAAGAGCCACAACACAAACAATAGTCAATTTCCTCTTTGAAGAAATATTTGTTATATTTGTAGTTCCTAGAGATATTGTCACGGATCAAGTAACACAATTTACTTCTAAGCCGGTGCAAGATATAGCAGACAAGTACAAAATCAAGCACAAGAAATATACCCCTTACCATCCATAGGCCAATGTCTAGGTAGAGTCCACTTATAAAACTTTGGAAACAATCATGACCAAGACAGTTCAAATGCATAGAAAATATTAGTCAGACAAGCTTCATGAATGTCTATGGGCATACAAAATTACTTGGAAAAATAGTACTGGTTTTACCCCCTATGAACTAGTCTTTGGTAAGAAAGTGTTATTGGCAGATGCATTTCAAATTCATACTTTTAAATTAGCAGCTGATTTAGGGGTAGATATTTCTGAAGCACAAAAAGAAAGGATAATGCAGTTAAATCAATTAGATAAGATGAGACAGGTTGCAATAGAACAAACAATTTTGGTACAACAACAAAGAGCACAATGGCATGATAAGTTCATTAAGAAAAAGCAGTTTAAGGTAGGAGACTGGGCCTTACTATTTGATTCCAAGTTAATTTTTTTAAATCTAAGTTCACAACTCATTGGCTTGGTCCATATGAGATAGCGAAAGTATATGACAATGGCTCAGTCAAATTACAAAAAATATATGATGAAGCAAGTACATTCATAGTTAATGGACATAGGATGAAAATCTACACTAATCCTGTCAACAAGGAGGATTTCCTACAACAAATTTTTCAACATAGAGAGATGGAGGCGCTAAACAAACACATTGGTGTTTCTCCTCCACTTTCTCATGAATAATTTTGATTTTAATATATATATATATATATAAAAGAAAAAAAAGACAAAGTTTAGTTGTGAAAACCAGGCAACTGGCACAACATAAACTTGAATTTTCATTGGAAAACCAAGTTTACTTGGCCATTGAAAATTCTCAAAAACATTTTTCCTAGTTTTCTTTACATTTTAATTTTTCGTTCTAAATGAATCAAGGACAAGTCAATAAACAGGGTTGATAGGAAGAATCATATCAAGTGTTATTTTTTTGGAAACCCTCCAAGCCTCCTGTAGATGTCACAATTTGATTTTGCATATTAGCATTGTTTCATTTCAATAAAAAACATAAGTTTTTATATTTATAGAGGGACCTAAAAAATCATAGCAGATCAAAAACGAGGGACCTGAACAGTATATTCAACAGAAGAACCTGAGAAGAGATTGAGAAGAAATTGCAGTAAGCATTTCAGTTTACAGAGGGACCTAATTTTTAAGCCTAACCATGGGACCTGAGACAAAAGCATGACAAGCCATCATACCTTACAATATAAAGATACACCAAGTTCCAGGAACCAGGAAATAATTGCATTAGAGGAACATGTGAAGATATTCAGAGAATGAAATAAGTCTCAGCAATCCAAACCAGTCACATCAAAGCAGCATGAAGAGCACAAGGGATCAACAAGCATGTCTGTAAGAACTTTGATTTTAATGTTTTAAAAAGTTGCATTATTCTTAATTTTTGAGTAAGTGACAAAATTCCTTTTCCCCTTATAACCCTGAACATCTACCCATTCACTCTTATCCTCACAACTTTGATCATCTGTCCATTCATTCCACTACCCCAGGCATAAAAAATGGTAGTTAAGAAACACATTGCAAGTATTATGCCTAAATTGCACTCTACATGCAAGCTTCCAATTTCATTTTATTTGAACTAAATTAAAATAAAATAAAATTATTTGAACCATAGAATTCCTAAGTTTTTCATTTCAATACCTTTAAAAAAGGTCAACAGTACATGATACTTTTACTTCAAAAATGAATGACTCATAAAACAAAGAAGAAGGAAATTAATGGGAAAGTTCAAATCATAATTGCGAAAGAAGTGGGAAATGGCAAGTTTTAAACATGATTACAAAGAAATCATTTCCTCATCCCCACACAATCTGCCAAAATTTTGAATTTCAAGGTAGTTGACAACGTTTTCTTTGTATCAACTTCCTTGCTCATTCCCAGGATCATTGCCACAATTGCAAAGGTAGTCTGTTGGCGTTTTCATTTCATCAATTATTATGCTTATTCCCAATTTCATTCCCACAATTATAGAGGTAGTCTACTGGTGTTTTCATTTCATTAATTGTTTTGCTCATTCCCAATTTCATTCCTGCGATTGCATAGAGAAGGCTTGAGAAAACGCAGGAGGTATTTTGTTCCACTCTCACGATTGCAGAGAGGGTTTATGGAAATGCATGAGGTATTTTGTTCCATTCTCATGATTGTAGATGAAGTTTGTGAAAATGCATGAGTCATTCTGCTCAATTTCCACTCTCACGATTAAGGAATCCCCTTCTAATTACAGAGATAACATTGGTGGAGGAAGAATTATGCAGGTATATCTAAGGGCTGGAATCATTCTCTGTGTAGAAAACAAACATACCAGAATGATATTTACATGCAAACAAGATTCATTGTGAAAAAGGAGTCGCTTGAGGAGAGGTAAGACCATTTTGAAACAAGAAATTTCTGTTTTTCCAAAGTTTATATTGAAAGCAGATTAGAGATTTTAAGTGACATTGCAAGCTAGAATAAGAATCTTTGATAATATCTTCACCACCTATGAAAGAATATCAAGGAAACATCAACATGGACATAAGAAGCAAACAACATAAAATAATGACGAGGAACAACAGAGGCACTATGTATACATACAATCCTTAGAAAGTCAAGAGAAAAATCCAATAGGAGAAATTGGGAAACTTTGATGAAGAGGTAAATATCATCTTTGATCAGCAAATAATAGAATAAATATTGGAGTTAGATATTCAGATACTGGAGAAGACTCCAGCTGACAAACAAGACAAAGATAATGAAAATATAGCCATTATTTCTCCTATATTTGAACAAAAATACACAAAAAAGGAAAAAGAAGAGTACTTAGAGCATAAGAATGAAACATTTAAGAACAAAGATGATGAAGTTGGGGTAGATACTATTTACACATTGCCTACAAAAGGTAGGAAGAACAATAATCCTTCTAAGAACAGTAAAAATATTGAAAAGCTAAAACTAGAGACGAAGGAGTTGGAATTGGAAAATGAGAGATTGAGGAAAAATAATAGAAAGCATAGAGTTCAAAATATTCAAATCTCTAAACAAGAATATAAATGGTATCAACAAAAGGGGGCACTCAAAGCCAAGTATCAGAGATTGAAGGTCCTTCATGCATCTAAGGTTAGTGTTGATGCATCATCTCAAACAAGAGAAATTCCAGAGGATTAGTAGCGGTAGAGCAACAACAGTTTTGTGCATGGGAATATGCAGATTCAGTTTTGGAGACTCTCTTTATGCAGGAGGACATGCAATACCTTCCTCTATGGGGAGATGTTGGATACTATTTTGACACCTATTTTTGATGCCTTAACCCCTCTACTCATCTTTTTAATCCCTTATGTTCATCCGTAAACCCTCATATTTCAGCCTTAAAACCTTGAATTCCATCAAACTAAGGTATAATTGTTGTTATTCTTAAATCAATCGAATTTTGTAGTTTTTAAAGCATTTAAAACTAAATTTTAATGAAATTACAGAATTTTCTAACTTCCCATAAATGCTCCTAGATTTGGATATTTGCAGGATGGCTGGGCGTGATTTGAAAGACTCAGGAGAATCCTTGATGTCTAAGGATGGATTTATTTCCAACAGCTTCACGAGATAGTTCTCACAAGTGTTGAGTCAATGCAGGTCAAAGACAACCACTTGTACTGCTAGGAAGCATAAAAACAAGGTTCTTTTAATATTGCAAGTATTTTCTCCTAGTTTCGTAGATATGAGGACGAGCTCGGGGTTATGGGAAGATACCATTATGATTTTTAGCAAGATTGTATATTTTTTCAGTTTTAAAACAAGTAGTATAAATATTTGTATTTTTCCATGTAATGCCATCCAACAAACTGTGTGAAACTCTGTGTTTTTGGTAATAAGAATTCAGACTTCAAATAGTTGCGATTGTATTTGTTTTGGCATGTTGTAAAATTGATTTAGCTGTTGGTAATTTGATAACCTTTTGTGTGTGAACAAAGCAGTGGAGGGCCCACTCTACTAAGCCTGCACACTCATTCCTTTCATTACTGTGTTTTGGTACGTTTTTCTTGTAGATGCATTTTGGTATATTTTAAATATTCTTGTAGATGCTTTTTTTTATTGATGTAGATTCCAATTAAAATTTAAAACAATATTTTGCAATCCAATTACATTCAGTTTAAATGTAAGTGTGTTTTTATGTGATGTAGGAAGGTTCTATTTGATAGTAGCATACATTGTCTAGGTTATTGTAGAATTGTTTTATTTCTATTATTTTATTGTTCTGTTGTTGAAAAAAACAAATACATTGTGGATTGACAGTTCTTGTAAAGACCTCAATGTTTTATGCTTTCAGCAATGGAATGATGATTTTATAGTTTTTATATTTTTATATTTTTCATGTTTTAGATGTTATCAAGTTTAAAAATGCCAAGGCATACATTTTCCCTAAAGAGATTTTGGTAGTTCTAAACTTTCAGCATTTAAACAAGTTTTAGGTTTATTTTTAAAAGCATAGTGTATTTCAAACTATTCTAGTTCTAATTCCATAAATTTTGGATGTGCTTCTAAGTCTTAGGATACCAGGTTGACATTTAAAAATTAAGATCTAATTTAGGACAATAGATTGGGACAACATTTGGTGTTGTTGCTGAGGAAGCATATTTAGAAATAGACATAGGAAGTTTAGTCTAAAAAAAACACAAAAAAATACAACAAAATTTAGTTTTTTTTAATGACCAGACAAAGAGACAAAAAAGGAAGATTTGTAAAAAACCCCCCAAAAATAGAGATAATAGGAACTTCTTCATTTGAGAAGAAAGGATTCATTGCAACAACTATTGATGCTTTCAAAATGGTTGAGGAAGAAACCTATAAGAAAGGAGGACTAACCACCAAACACCATAGTGTTATAGCTCAAAATGACACATCTCTGCCTATGACCACTTTCCCATGATTCCATCATATGTTGACACTTCCATGAAGACACTTCATTAAAGTCATTGAAAGTCACTGAAAAAACACCTAACTTGGAGGACTCATATATTGAGTTCTGTAACTCTATTTGACCTCATCTCTACACTATTGGAAAGGTATTTAAGTTAGATAAAACTTTCTAGAAGACACCCAAGTCTAAAAATTCCCATAAATACCATTAAAATGAGTTTTTTTTATGTGTATGTGAGTTTCCTTAAGGAAACCCACATACGTACGGGAGTTTCCTTGAGGAAACCCACGTACGTACGCGAGTTGCTACATATAATAGTTACATATGCCTTAAATACATGAATTTCTACATTGCAACCTGTGTATACCTCCTCATGCACGCTATTGTTGTTTCTACAACCCACGTACACCTCTTGAAAATGTCAAAAAAATATGTATTTTGAAATTCGGGTAGTTTGGGTAGTTATGCAACTGACTCCTTTAGTTGTAACTACTTTGTATTTGACCCTAACTCTTCATAAAGCATATAAATAGAGGTAGGGAGGTCCATGAAAGGGGACTTGAATCTTTGCATCATTATGCTGGAGGAATCAGGACTCTTTTTTCCCACACCTTTGCCCTAGAAGCATTCTCCTTGTGTTGCAGAGCATGGAGGCTGAGTTCCTTGGAGAAGAGAAGCAGAAGAACCGGATCAAGGTTTTGTGAGGTACCGAACTGGAAGAGGAGGTATACTTGTACTTGTTTTCAAGATTAATAAAGATGTGCTGTCCTTCTTCTTCCCAAATCAATGTGTCTTGTATATTGAATCTCTGATTATGATTATATGATGTTATATATTAGATTATGTTTTCATGTTTCATTGAATATAATCTCTTTTCATATAGTATATTTGGTTTGAGGAAGGTATAACTTGTTTTGCAGGTCTCTTGGAGCAAGAGGAGCGAGAAGAGCAAAAGAAGGGCTAGAGAAATCTTGGACCAGCCTTCAGTTAATTAGGTGTGTACCTTTCTTATCTCTAAATATTTCTTATATATACTTGCAGAACCATTTGCATTCACCTTTCAACCCTAGTATGTTGATGGCCTCTTAAACCCTATCCATAGGATACTTTCCTTTACAACAGAACTGGCGACTCTGCTGGGGAGAGCCTTGTCTGTTTGGGGTTTCTTTGTTTTTCTTTCAGTCTTTTGTAAAGTTTCAGGTCTTTCTTGCCACTTAAGAACACCTTATTAGTCTGATAGAACATCTCCCTTTCCTTCCTAAGGAATTTTTTGACCTTTTTTGGGATTTTTTTCACCCATACGTGAGTTGCAGACTGAACAGTCGTGTGTCTAATTTGGTACATGCGACTTTATATACTATCAAGCTACGTATAATATATGACTTGTCAGTAGTACAACCCACATGTTCTTGTACATGTGACTTGCTATATTATCAACCCGTGTATGACACGTGACCTGTCAGTAGTGAAACTCGCATATGCCCCTTTAAATAGTGTTTTTTCCTCATTTTTGTGGTTTTTTTTCTGTTGTTGTGGGCTGTTTGGTAGGTATTTTGGTGTCCTCTATAGGTGCATGACTATAGGGAGTTAGTTTGATCCCTTTTGGTTGTTCTTTATCTATTTTCTAAGCCTTTTATAGCATTAGGGTTTGTTCTTTGCTCTTTCCCCCCACCTCCTTTGCTTGGTATGATTGTTGGCTTATGTTTCTGGTCAACCTTTGTTAGTGATCTTTGTCTGAGTTCAGAAGCTTGTTGGTGTTGGTTTCCTTCTTGTTTTTTTGGTTAACTTCACCATGCCAAATTAGTTGACTTGTCTCTTATGCAAGATTTCCTTCCAAGTAGGGTTTTTACTGAATTTAGGGCATTCTAGAGTTTGTTTGGTGGTTGTATAGCATAGTTCCTTTTGCTTTGTTCTTGTTATCTGCATACTTTGCTTTGTAGGTAGTTTTTCTTTTGCATTTATAAAAGAAAAATAAAAAGAACATATACTTGTTTAATATGCATGTAGATTAGGGTTTTGTCTTTAATACACCGCATATCATTATTTTTGAAAAAATAAAAGGAATTGTTCTTTTGTGGCTTTCAAGTTTTCTATTTGAAAAAAGAAAGAGAATAGTTTTTGCTTTTTGCATTTCAGTTCTCTTTGTTTAGTCATTTTGTTTCAACTTTGAGTCAAAATACCACATAAGTCTCACGCCATTTACCCTCTGACTAAAAACAACCCTTAAAATAAACGATATAATTTAAAAATTATTAGTAAGTTTTATTTTATAGGGTCATACACCAACTAGCTAAGGCTAGACTTGTGGGATAGGGAGTTTAAACTCCCCACAAGTGTTAAAATTTCAGACATAGTTGGCCAATCACTAGGTAAAACCTTTTCTATGTTGATGGTATCTAGGAAGCTCCTCTCAAATGGGAGTTAAGAACGAGGCCACGTGGAGTCTTGGACTGAGGAGATAACCCTCTGATTCCTTGTCAAAGCGTAGACCAAGGTTTTTGCGCATCTGGGGATTCTGTCTTAAATAGGGTTTCGGGCTTTGCTACCATGCCCATGCGTACAAACCAGGCTTGCGACTATATCCCTAGAATATAAATATAGTTAAGGTAGCCTTTAGTCTCTTTGACATCTAGGGTTCATATACAGGTACACTGGAAGGCTATTTCTGGTTGACCTTGGACAGGCTTGGAAGGTAACCCGATAGAAGGTGTGGGAGGGTGGTGGGTGATTCCTCCGCTTGTGCCTAAGAACATATACAGGGACACCAAGTATCTATCTATCATCTTTCTTTTGGAAAGCATATCTTATACCTGTTTGTCTGTTGGCTTTAGGAATTTTAGTGAGTGCTCTGTGGTTTGTCTGTACTTAGTTTGCCTTCAGGTGTGTGCTTTGTACTTTTCGTTTCTTGTCAACCTCAGACTTTGTCTCCTAGTTTGAAAATATGGCTAACACCCCTTTGAACACCAACCAAGAGATCCCCATGCTGGGAACTCCTTGTACTATTCCTCTCACAGGGAATGTTGGTGTTCCTTTGATGGCCACCTTGAATCTTCCTGGATTCACCCTAGGGCTATTGGTGTGGTTGTTTTCCACTCCAACTGTCCTGAATGCTCCTAATGCTTCTCAAGTAATCTCCTTATATCAAAGGCATCAAAACACTGCTTCCCCTTCACTTGTAGTTGATTCTCCTCCTCCTTCTACCTCATGCGGTGAAAGTACTGATACTACTAACTGACAGTCTAAAAGGATTAAAAGAAGGAGGAATAGGAAGAAGGCACATAAGAAAGGGGGCACCCGTTCAACCTCTATAATTCAAGTTGAACCTCACCATCCAACTTCTGAATTTCATGCTGGGGGCACCTATCCAACCTCTGCAGATCATGTTGGATCTAAGCACCTAACCTCTGTAGGTCAAGTTGATCTTCACCATCTAGCCTCTGTTGATCATGCTGGTGGGATCCTTCCAACCTTTCCAGGTCATGTTGGATCTAGTCACTTAACCTCTGTAGTTCATGCTAAGGGCACCCGTTAAACCTCTGATGTTCAAGTTGAACCTCCCCATCCAACCTTTGCAAGTCATGTTGGATCCATCCACCCAAAATTTGAAGTTCATGCTAGGGGCACACACTCAACTACTACAAAGAATGTTGATCCTAACCATTCAGCCTCTATTATTCATGCTGGTGGTGCTCGTCCAACCTCTGCAAGTCATGTTGGACCTAGTCTCTCAGCCTCTACAATTCATGTTGGGGGCAGTCTCTCAGCCTCTGTGGTTCATGCTGAAGACAATCAGTCAGCCACTACGAGTCATGTTGACACTATTGAAAATACTAACCATTCAAAACTCAAGCCCAAGTTTCCTTGTAATCTTTGTGAGGGAGACCACCTTACTTATAAATTCCCTTCTATCGTGGAGGTGGGAAGATTTTGGTTTCATGGTCATCCCGTTTTTTAACATTCTGAATCTTTTCAACAACCAACCTCTTTTAGTCAGGTTGGACCCAGTTACCCATCCTCTGGTGTTCATGCTGGGGGAAAACTCTCAGCCTCTTTAGGTCATGCTGAGAGTAAACAGTCAGCCACTATTAGTCATGTTGACACCGTTGAGAAAACTAGTCGTTTAAAGTGAAAACTTAAGTTCCCTTGTAAGCTATGTGAGGGAGATCATCTTACTCAACAATGCCTTGCTATTGCAGAGGTGCGAAGTGTGGTCTGAGACTTAATAATTTCCTTCTCCTGAACAACCTATAGTTTCTCAACAACCTACTCAACCTTTGGTTGATCAAGTGGTCGAACCAATCTCATCTTTGGTCAATCCCACTCTTCTTTCAGAGAGTGATCTTGATGTGATTGAACCAATGTCATCCTTGGTCAATCCCACTTTCCCTTTGGAGAGTGACTTTCATGAAGCGGTTGAATTGATTCCATTGTTAGTCAATCCCACTTTTCCTTTGGAGAGTGAAGTGTCTTCTAGTCACATTTTCTTCACTGCCAGTTGTTGTAATCTCACAGATCACATAAGCTTACCAATAATACACACACACACACACACAATATATATATAACAGAGACAAGAGATAAGAACAAATAGGTGAATAAATAGATTATATTATATGAATGAGTCCATACAACATAGAGAACTAAACTGAGTTCTCGTTTGGCTCAACAGCCTAATATATATGACTATAGAACGGTTATAAAATAACTACCTGTCGGTTCGGTGAACCGACACGACCTTAGTTGGCCGACCTAATCTCTAGTTTTAGTCAGCCGAACGACTTAGTCAGCTATTTGACTAAGTCGGCTCATCGACTAAGTTGGCTATCCTTCAAGTCGACTTATTGACTTACTCCTTCTACATCTCCCCCATGAACAAAACATTTCTTCGTCCTGAAGAAACGGGGAGGTACACAATTCTTCATAGTTGGCCTCAATAGTTATTGCAGTGGGGTGTGAATTCTGATGGTCGGTCTTTTCTGTATGCAGACTGCTTGAGTGGCCTTTTTGTCGACAAAGGCCCATTCTTGTATTTCTATCCATAGTTTTTTCCATGAGCCTTCCTGTACTTTGGTGTTTTTGATGTTTTCCAACTTGCGGACTAAAGGTGTATCTGCGGCCTGTATTTCCTTGGCTTTGGTCGAGGCTCTAGTTTGTTTGGGGGACATTGTGTCATTTTGGTGGTTAGTTTCACTAAGGGGTTCTCAGTTTTTAGTCGATTGGATGCTCTGATGCTCTCTCTAGATGGATTGCAGTGAATGATCCTTTGACGATCCAGTATTTATAGGCGATGCTGTGGATGTGTGCATCGATGGGTGTATTAATGGTGGACGTGATGTTCCAACTGGAATACCTGAGTGTGCATTAATGGTGAATTGCTTTCGATGCTCGATATCATGAATGCATGATGGGACTATCAAAGTCGTCAGTCGATGTCGGTGATGAGAATGGTCGATGGGGGTGGTCGATCGATAAAAATGGTCGATGGTGTTATGTCGATGGACATGATGGAGGTTATCGAGATGGTAATTTCTTGTCATGGTTTTCTGTATGTATGGTACTTTTTGGATTTTGAATTTTTAAGTTTTTATGGATTTTGGTTGATGGTTATGGTCGTTATATGATTTTTTTTTTGAATTAGTTTCTATAGTGTTTTAGTTGGGCTCCATTGATGAGCTTTTGAAATACTATGCCCTGTAACGTCCTTAGTCAGACTAATCTGTTGGGATGTATCTCTTCGAAAACGTAAGGACCCATCCATTATGTGTCGAGTTTCTTAGGTTTACCTTTGACCTGACTGTTGTATAGTAAAGTAAGGTATCTGACTGACAAGTTTTTGTTCTTGATGTTGTGGTCATGCCATGATTTCTGTTGTTGTTTCTAGATTTCTTGGTGTTGTATAGCCATGAGTGGGTGCTCTTCCATCTTGCTGAGTTGCACTAGTCGGTCCTTCCTTCCTTGTTTGACATTGACATGTAGTATTTTTGCGATGATAGGTGTCTGTTGTTGGAAGTGTAGTGGAACTACTGCTTCTTGTCCATAGAATAGTCGAAAAGGAGTTTGGTCGGTCAATCGATTATATGCTGTTCTGTATGCCCATAAGACTGCAGGTATTTTGTCATCCCAGTCGTCCTTATCAGCATTACATATTTTGGTTAATCCTCTTGTTAATGTTTTATTAAATGCTTCAATTGATCCATTCAATTGAGGATGGTATGCTGTACTCTGACGATGGTCGATTTGGAATTGGTCGGTTAAGGTTTTGATAGTTCTGTTGATAAAGTGTGTCATTTGGTTGTTAATAAGGGTTAGTGGACATCCAAATCTAGTGATGATATTCTGATAGATAAACTTAGCAGCTACCTCACTAGAGCATGTTTCGACTGGTTCATCTTCTGCCCACTTAGTGACATATTCAACTGTAGTAATGATATACCTTGCACCTGACCTTTTCACTAGTATAGGAAATGGTCCTACGAAGTCTATAGCCTAGATTTCAAATGTCAAAATTGGGTTTATTGATATCAAGGGAATTTCTATGCTAGGCAGAGGTTGACCTAGTCATTGACATCTGTCACATCGACTAACAAAATTTTTGCAATCTCTATGGAGTGTCAACCACCATAATCCTGATTGTTGGATTTTCTTTGCAGTTGTGTCTGCTTGAAAATGTCCTCCGATAGGTCCATAGTGTGCTTCATGCATAATGTGGTCTCATTCATGTTCTAGTACACATATTCTAAGGATATCATCTAATCCCATTGTTAACACTCAGAATGTACCCAGGTTGTGAAAGGTAGATCCCAAGGTAACAACAAAAACCACTTTATAATGTATTTCTAACCTAATACAATCAGAGAGGGATCTCTCACTATTTACAAAGTTTTTATACTCAATATATTCAATCAAAGACACTTAGAAGGTCAGATTTCTGATGGGACAAATAGGACAAGTTTGTTTTAAAAGACTTGGTAGGATAGTCATGGAGGAGACCATTGGGCAATGGAGTCAATAATCAGATCTGAAATAGGTTGCAGGAGGTAGGGTTTTGAAAGTTTATGAAAAGAGGCAAGGTAGGCACCATTTCCTTAGTCTTGAGGTATTAGCAGGTTGATTAGTAGACAAAGGGAGACATTCCATCAAACAAAGCACCTAACTAGGGTGAATTCTGCAAGACTTTAGAAGAAAAGATTTTGAAAATGCTTGAACAATGGACCTAGAGCATGCAGGATGAATTCTATCCCATAAAAACTAATGCTCAAGCATGAAATCAAATACAAAATGGATTAGGAAACATGATAAACAGTCACATAAAGAAATTACTTATTGAAGAAAAAGATGGCACAAGAATCTCTGACATGAAAAAGATTTTCCATTCCTCCTCTGCAAATTTCATTCATTTACTGAAAACGTGAAGCCATTACAATGTAGAGTCTCTCCACTCTTAAAAATCCTCTCCTTAACTATCAATTACATTTTAATTTATATAAGAATAATCTTTACCTAACTTTGAATTCAAAACCTAACTGAACTCTAAAAATAGAAACAGTTACAACAACGTTTCTCCTGCATATCTCCAATGGTGACAACTGTGTTAAATCTGGGAGAGGTTTTTATAATTGGACATGTTCCAAACAAAACCCATGTCTTAATTTCTCTAAAATCATCTCTATATCCTCGAAATATTCCTTTGAAGCTGATGACTCAAATAATAAAATTGTAGATTTCTGGAAAAATGACTTGTGAAGATATTTTAAATTCTCCCAACCTGTGATTACTGTGTAAAAAATGAAGGAGGATTTTTATTATAGGCTTGTGAGGAATAAAAACCTCTCTAATTTTTGTAAAATTAAATTCCATTTGTCCAAAACAATTCTTTGAATTTGATGGCTGAAATAGTCCTTTGGAAAACATGAAAATTGGCCTGTAGAACTGACTTTGTTTCTGCTAAACCATAGCACCTGTGTCAAACTTAAAATAGGTTATTGTGGATAGGTATGTTTGGAATAAAATACTCTCTCACTTTCTCAAAATTCATCTTAATTTGATGTAAAAAATTATTTTAATTTGATGACTAGAACAGTCATTTTGAAATCTGAACATTTTCCCTTTGAAGATGACTTTGTTGCTCCCAATCTGTAGCACCTGGGTAAAAACTGAGGGAGTTTATTGTAGATCACAATGTTATGATGAAAAACCACTTTCATTTTTTGAAAATTCTTCGTTTTTTTTTTTTTTTCTGGAAACAGGTCGTTGAATAAAATGACTAAAACAATCATTTTCAGAAAAAAATATGCTATGTAAATATGGCAGACTGTTTCCTTCCTTTCGCGCGCAGCACACAAATGAAATAATTCTTCGAAACCAAGTCACCTTTACCTTTACATAATGGTCTATTCCAGAGCCTTCACTTATTTTTTTTTCTTAAACCATTTTTCTCCGCGGAATTCACCAAAAGTTACTATGTGGAAAGTGGTTTAAATTCCGCTACCACCTTTCCAATTTAACCACCTCACAAATTTACTCTCCGGAAACACTAATACCTATTGATGAGTTTTCACTTTTTACATTAGCCATTGGATTAATAAGAGGCCGATTTTTTACTTTGGAAAAAATATCCAAAACTATATAAGTTTGAATATAAATAAAATAATAGGTTTATAAAACCCATTTTATAAATTTCATTCAAAAGTTAATAAAACTTTTTGTCCCACTTGTGAAAATTTTATTTCTCGTTTTACCTAAAATTCCTTTAACTTCTCTTCTTTGCCAACTTGGAAATAGCTTAATGAGAAAACTTTTGAAACCAACTCAATCACCCATGAAAACTTAAAATTTTGAAGGCAATAAGACCAATTCCGACAAAAATAAATTTAGTGCTAACACCCATTTTGTATAAAAATCCATTGATAAGACTGTATGGTGCAGCCTTCATAGCTAAGATTTGCTTTTTCTTGGTGCTCATACCTTTTGGTGCATGTCCATCTTCTAAGAACTGAGCTATTTCTTCTAGTTCTGCTGGGACGGCTTCTACCCAAAATAAATGTGCATTAGGTAAGTCATCGTCGACTCCTGTTGGTTCTTCTTCTGTGTCGATTCGGGATAAATGGTTGGGACCTACATTTAACTTGCCTGGTCGGACAACAACTTCAAACTCAAATTCTTGGAAAAGAAGTATCCATCGACAGATCCTTCCATGATGTAGTGGTTTATTGATGAGGTACTTGAGGGCCTGATGGTCTGTATAGAATATAAATGGGTTAGCTAACATATAATGTCGATATTTTTGTAGGGCAAAGGCCATTCCTAGGGCTTCTCTTTCTATTGTCGAATAGTTTCTTTCAGCCTTATTTAACTTTTTGCTACTGTAAACTATAGGATAATCCATTCCATCATCTCCTGGTTGAGTTAGGATTGCTCCTATTGCGAGGCCTGATGCATCAATATGAACATGGAATTTGATGAACCAGTTTGGAAATTTTAGGATTGGAGCTTTGACGAGTTTTCTTTTTAATTTTTCGAATGATATGTGGCACTCTTCTGTCCAATTAAACTCTTGATCTTCTTTTAATAGTTCTTCAAGAGGATAGGTCATATCTGAATAATATCTTATGAATTTTCTATAATAGCCTGTGTGGACAAGTAACACCCTAACTTGTTTTGGGTTTACTGGTGGTTTCAGGTCGAGAATAATTTTGATATTTGCGAAGTCAACCTTAATACCTTCCTTACAAACAATGTGCCCTAATAATATCCCTATGGGGGTCACAAATATGCATTTCTTGATGTTTAGGGAGAGTTGAATCTGTCGACATCTCTCCAACATAAGTCTGAGCCAGTTGAAATGATCTTTCAGCATGGAGTATATTGTCCAATCATCACAGTATACTGCCATGGTATTATAGATATATTCCTGAAATGTTTTGACAACAATTCGAGAAAACACTGTAGGTGCATTCTTTAATCCAAAAGGCATAACTTTGTAAGCAAATGACCCAAATTCACACACAAAGGTTGTCTTCTTCTAGTCTTCTTTAGCTATTGGCACTTGGTTATAGCCTGAAAATCCATCTGTAAATGAGTAGAATTCATGTCCTGCAACTTCATTCAAGATTTCATCTGCATAAGGTGTTGGAAATGGGTCTGTCAGTGTTACTTTGTTTAGTTCCCTGAAGTCGTCACAAATTCTTAGTTTGGTCGGGTCATGTTTCTTAGGTTGTACAACCATTGGACTTTCCCATTCTGATTGGTTGATAGGGTAGATGATGCCTGCTGCCAACATGTTATCAATTTCCTTTTTGACTATCTCCTTGTATTTGTGAGCTAGTTTATAAGGCCTTTTCTTCATAGGTCGAACCTCAGGTTTAGTATCAATTTTCATCTCTCCCATATCATGGACTAAGCCTTTGAGGTCTTTGTAATCTCTAGAAAATACA
Organism: Pseudotsuga menziesii; assembly: GCA_001517045.1. NCBI lineage: Eukaryota > Viridiplantae > Streptophyta > Pinopsida > Pinales > Pinaceae > Pseudotsuga > Pseudotsuga menziesii. Next base: position 99,283 of record LPNX011017438.1, on the reverse strand, counting down.
TCTTGGAACTCCTTTAATAACTTCACTATCTCCGTGGTCTATTCTTCGCTCCAATTCTCACCAATCTTTGCCATTTTTGGTCGATCATCATTTGAGTTGTCGAATTCTTTAGTTTTGACTTTAGCATCTAGCCACTCTGGTGCTTTGGATTCATTGATCGGTCGAATTCCTTCTTTGAACTGTGAGAATGTGGCAAGGAATTCGGCTGCAGTCATTCTTTCGGTATCTTATTTGTCAGTTGTTTCGACTTTTAGGATTGTGAAAATAGGTTTGGTCGTTTTGATATGGTTGGATTTCCATCGGAAGCTTTTTCCTTCTGTGTTTTCATTTTCTAATTGTAATCTTGTCGACTGTGGCTTTGACCTTGTTTGTATATTGTTACATTTCAATGTCTGTCTGTTATCTTTTAAGGGTTTGTTTTCGGTCGGTTGTATAAAGTCTTTAATTTGTTTTGCTGTTTCGACCAAGTTTTCATTTTGTGGGATAAAGTTGAAATATTTAATAAAATTTTCCCTGAGTTCATGCCATAAGAAGGTTTCACCTCTAGCTTCTTCCATCTTATACCATTTGTTTGGTAAGTCGGCTAGGGTTGATGGGAACACGTGTGGCCATGCGCGTTCATCCTTGTACCTAAGTATTCTCCACTCCTTTTCACGGGTTTTGATATGATCTTCTGGGTTCTGTCCTTGAGTGAATACAAGTATCTAAGCTTGTTGGGTTCACTTCTTTCCTCCAAAACTTTCAACAAAGTAGGTCGAAGTAGTTGTCCAGGTTTGTAGTCTTGTCTGATGGGTATCCCACCATCTAGCAGCTTGTCCTGTAAAAGTTTCTACTAGGCTTTGAAGTCAGCCATGTTCACCTATATTTTTGGACACTTGTTCAACATGCATGACTGGTGATTCCCTTTCTTTATATCTTGGTAGTTGTGTATTATTCAGGTTGGTAGGTTGTAAAGTAGGGTGTTCCCTAATTTTTTTCTCAAATATTTTTGGGACAATGGACACTATGAAGCACTATTGGGTGGGATTTTTCTGCACTTTTTGTATAGTCTAGCACCCTCTTACTTGTGTTTCGTAATTCTCGATCTCCCAATCATATAATTCAGTGTCGAAATTATAACCAACTGAGTCTTGGTTTCCTAAATGCAGTTTTCCATGGATATTTGGTTTTGTGTAATCTACATTGTTTTGGATTTGGTAGAGTTGTCGGACATTGACTTCTTCATTGATAGGTTCATTCCAAGGTTCCCCTTGAGATGGACGAATAGGTACAATAAAATTTTGTCCATTTCCTTTTAATTTGATTTGTTCCTTGTCCAGGGATATAGATGCTTTCATCTTTCTACCCCAAGGTCGAACGAATAACGCTAGGAAGGAACTGGATCCTTCCTTTGGGTCAATGATTTCAAAATCGACTTTTGTCGAGATTCCTTTTTTAGTCATGTCGACGTTTTTCTAGACTCCAATGGGTTCAATTAGGCCTCGGTTAGCTAGTTTCAGGTATATGCCTGACTCATAGAGTCGAGGTCGGCCCATTTGTTCCCAAGTGTCACGAGTCATGATGTTGACTTATGAACCAAAGTCGAGCACTACTTGTCGGACGTGGTATCCTTCGATTTCCAGGTTGACAAGTGGGTCGGCATCACTTTTGTCTTTTTGATCTAAGCTGCAGATGTTTTTTGTTTTTTTTTCAGAGTTGGTACATTTTATTTCATATAGTAAATCAATGAACTGGGATACTGAGTTGTCCTTTTGAACGAGCTGGATTAATTCGTTTATTGTGTTATGTCGAATGTCATGAACATTTTCTTATTGTGCGATTTATTTGAATACATTGGTTGCTTCTTTGTATGTTTGTTTCTCTTTCAGTGGATCATGATAGACATGTTTCTGTTTTATTTTACTGATTCCTAGGTTATCGACTCTTGTTTTAGTTCCTTGTCGAGTTACAATATGCAAATTTTTTGTGTTTATTACATCATTTTTTTGCACACAGGACAAGACATTAAATTTTTTTTCTATTAATTTTTTCTAACATGGTAGGTCAATCCTCTAGTGAGTGATCCCCTACCCCATAGTGAGTACAGAATTTGAGATCAGTTTTGTCCTTATATGGACATTCTGCATACCGATGTCCCTCTTTATAACATGTGAAGCACTGGATGGGTCGATGCGGTCGGTTGTCTCGATTCCCAGGGAATTGACCTCTTCTTCCATAGCCTATGCGTCGATTGTCATATCGGCACTCATATCATCGACCATCATATCTTTGATCATTCTGATCATTTGCTAGATTGTTTTGCTCGTTATGCTGTGCCACTGCATTAGTTTGGTAGACCGCCTGATAGTTCTGTTGGTTCTTCAGGTTCAACTGACAGTCGGCCGTGTTATGAATTTTGGTCTCGTAGATGGCACACCAGGAAGCCTTGTCATTCTTCATGTTGAACAGGAAATCTTTCGTCGAGTGATCTCTGTGCTCCTGGAAAATTTCGCAAAATGACTTGGTCTGTATGAATCAAACATCTTGTTGGCTATATTCCTGTCGACAGTTATCTTTGGAATGGCCGGCCGCCGAGCATTTGGTGCACCAGATTTCCTGATTCTTGAGGCTTAACTCTTTTAGAGACTTCTATACTTTCTTGAGCTGTTCTTTCAATCTGTGGTCCATGGGGTAAGCGGGTATGTCCTCATCCATCTCCACTTGAAGAGATTTTGTTAGCGCATCTTTGTAAGATTTGAACGTTTCTAGACTGATGTGTCGACGCAATTTCTAAGATAGTCCTACAAGAAACCACTGGATTAGTAACCGTTCATCTATAACATAGTCCAGCTGGCTCAGAAGGTCTTTCCAACGCTTATCATAGTCATGGACAATTTCCCCTGGCTTTTGTGATGTAGTTTTTAGTTTTTTCGTGGCCAGGTGTTTAGCGTCTGGAGTTTTGAAAAATGATAAGAATTGTGCCTTAATCTTGGCTTTTGTTGCTCTAGGTTGTCTTTTCAAAAAGGTCATGTACCATGTCAATGCCATTTTTCTCAAGGCACTGATGAACTATGCCATTTGTCTATCTTCGTCTGTAACTTGGTTGGCCTCCCAAGTCGACTCGCAGAGGAACCAGTGTCGTCTGGGGTCCTTATCCCCCTCATACAGAGGAATGTGAGCCGATCTATGACCCATATCTGAATCACTATCATTTCTCTCAGGAGGTGGTGGCGGTGGAGGTGGGGGTGGTGGTGAGGGTGGTGGGGTTATTGTTTTATTTGGATCTGTGGGACTATGGTCGACGAAACTTGCGTTTTCGTCGGTTGTCGATTCTTCATCAACTTGTACTAGTCGGTTGATGTCGAATTTTGCTGTTGATGGTCCACTACAATATTTGTCCACAGTTTAGAATGTTGTGTGTCTTCTAAAGCTGTATTTGGTGGGGGGGGTGCTCCTTCATTTGTCGGTAAGAGTAAGTGGATACTTCAGTTGGAGGGTGCCGCTTGAAAGGTCACCCAATTTCCTTCCTCTGGTCAACGTATAATGAGGTGTCGTCTAGTGTATGTTTCATCGTCGAGTCGACTCCATATACTAAAATCACTAGCTCGTAGTTGGAGGTCCTCTTTGACAATAGTCTGTATCCGAGTACGCGTATTTAATGGAGAGAGGGTTGTTCCTTCATTGGGAGCTCTTAATTGGAGAGCTTCTGGCTACTCTATCCAAAATTCTTCCTCCATAGGGGATGTTTCTTGTTCCACGCCTTCCTCATGTTAGTCATGACCCGACTCTGGTGGATTCTCTTCTTTGTCAGTCACCCTAGGACTCCTTCCTCTATGCAGCTCTAAGGCTCTTTATCTTCTTGCTTCTTTCCTCTGTTGTCTCTCTTCCCTCTCTATTTTCTGAATGTCTAACATACCTTCGTATGCTACTATTCTCATGAGTTCCCTTTTAGTCTACTTCTCATTACTGGTGACTGATATCTGTTTCTAGTCAACTAGAATCCACTCTACTCTATCTCGACATATGACCAGCTATCCCCCCATAGCCTACCCACCGCTTTTTAGAAAGCCCGAATAGTTCAGTTTATTTGCTTAGGAAGTATTCCCACTCCCTTTCTGCAATAAATTTTTCCCACTTCCTTTGCTTCTCCGCCTAGTTATAGTTTGATGGTAGTTCGTGAAGTGATGGACAAGGTTCGACAATGTGTCCTACTCCCTTCTCAATCAGGAATTTGAACAACAAGCTTGGTAAGGAACACATAAATTGTTCGGTGAGATCTATGTAAAATTTCTCCTTGACTGTTTCCACCGAAGTTCTGTCTTTGACTGCTTTCTCCTCATAGAAGTCATCGGCAATTTTCTCAAACCACTTCGACAAGTTTGTTCTACCTCCTCGGATCAGTTTTTCCAGCAACTGTTGTTCTTTAGTCGCTTCTGGCTTTCTCGTCCAGGAGTTTCTTCAAAAGTTGGGGCACTGATTCGACAAACTTTTCATGCGTCTCTGTGAAAAATCTTTCTTTTGCTTGTGAGATTGTTAATATGTTCCTTCACGCGTAATTTTGCAAATAGTTTGCAACTTTACGTTCCCACAAGTCCTTAATATCCTGCTCTGGTATCATCTGTTTGCATCTATTTCAGTCATATACTACCAGAAATGGAACCAATGTTGTAATATCACAGATTACATAAGGTTACCAATAATACACACTAAAGTATATATATATAACAGAGACAAGAGATAAGAACAAATAGGTGAATAAACATATTATATTATATGAATGAGTCCATACAACACAGAGAATTGAACTGAGTTCTCATCTGGCTCAACAGCCTAATATATATGATTACAGAATGGTTACAAAATAACTACCTATCATTTTGGTGAACCGACACGACCTTAGGTGGTGGACCTAATCTCTAGTTTTAGTCGGTCGACCGACTTAGTCGGTTGTTTGACTAAGTCGGCTCATCGACTTAGTCGGCTGATTGACTAAGTCAGCTATCCTTCAAGTTGACTTAGCGACTTGCTCCTTCTACACTAGTTCAGAACTTACTGAATAAGGGGGCACTGAACTCGTTTCGGATCAACCCCCACCAAGCTCTTCGATTGCTTCCTTTGATTGGGATAGCCTAGTTGAGTCACGCCTTCCTTCTGATGCACCTTTCTAGATAAAGGTCAAAGTTGAATCATACATGATTGCTCGTTGTATTGTTGATGAAGGAGCCTCAGTTGGTATTTTGTCTTCTCGTGCTTGGCAAGGAATGGGATCTCCCAGCCTTGTGTTGACTGCTAGTTAGTTAATGGCGTTTGATAGAAGAACTTGTATAGCCTTGGGAACTCTTTCTCAAACACCTGTTACTTTGGGTGGGAAGACCGTCTTAGTTGACTTCATGGTGATAGAAAACCCCTTGGACTTCAATATGCTCCTTGGACGTGATTATGTCTATGCCATGCAAGTTGTGGTGTCAACATTATTTCTTGTGATGTACTTTAATCACGGTGAATAAATTTTCACTATCGATCAGTTGGATTTTCTTAATCGTTCTCCTGACCCAACTAGAGACCAAGTCTTTCCTTTATTGATTCCCAATGTTTCTATAGACACTACCCCACCATAGGTGAGCTATGTGGCCTCATGTCCTTTGTATTCAATTGCTACTAAGAAGCAGCCTCTATTTTCATGCTTACCTTCTCGGGACTTGGTCCCAGTAGTTGAACAGGTAAGTCATCCTATATAGACTATGGAGCGTGCTCTCCACTATGTTGATCCATTTGAAAGTTTAGACATGTCTCCTATCTTGGATGATCTCCTTCCTTCGGATGGAGTCTTCCCAGGGTCTTTGATACATTCTGGTATTCTATTGGATGTTGGTTCAGTTGTGCCTAAGTCTAACCCTGATTTTCCTAGTAATCATGACCTTTCTTCTTATGTTGGTCTTGTTGAGTCTTTTGACTCTTTCTTTGAACAACAAGTCAGTGATCCTGATGAGTTTGTTTTTTCTTATGAATTTTTCAACTCCTGTGACATTGAGTTTATTCTTACAGACTCTATATCCCTTGTTGATTTTTTCTCTCCTTCTGAGGTTGATCTTATTGATTATAAACCCTCATATCTTGACACTATAGAGTCCTCTTTCGTTGATTCTGCCTTGACTACATCTTTTGTAGAATATAGTAAAGGCACATGTGTTTCTGCCAAAGTGACCTGTATTAGATATTTTCTTCTGAATATGATTTTGATGTTGTTGTTTCTTGGAGATAGGATTTTTAGTTGGATTCACAACTGTTTACTGGCCTTGTCATGTTTTTTAAGCTGTAATTGCATTTGCATGTGCCTTGCTCGCGCTTATGAGCCTGATGCCAGCTTTCACACTTTTAGCTCATTGTATAATCCCTCATCTTTGTTCTCATCATCGTTAAGACTTGTATCATTTTTCCTTTGCAACTTGACACCTTTTACCTATAGGAAACATTCCCCGAGTGTCTTTATCCTACTCATTTTCCTTGCATTATGCATAGGTTTTTTCCTCGTGCTTGGAACTAGTTTCGCTTGCCCCTGACACTCATCTCCTCGCATTTAGAGCATTCTTTCTGCTCTCCTTCGAGCTTGTTAAAAACAGTAAGGAGGCCATGAGTTGACTTTTACGGACTCGTTAAAACTTCATGGGAAAGATATTGAGTTTCTTTAGGCCCAGGTCTGACTCCTCAAAATAGACTTGACTACCGAGTAAACTTATCTGTTCAGGATCATTAAGAATATGTAAACAGGAATCCACATTGGTGGTAGGTTATGACTTTCTTGGACCATGTGGAATAATACAAGAAAGGAACACTCTCTTTTCTTTGGAATTGAGAAGAGTATTCTTAGGCATAGGTTTATCACTTTTCCAGAACTGAGGAACTAAATTTACGGAAAAGGAACACCCGGTATGAGCTTAGTTTTCTCTTTTTCGTACTCTAGACCTAAACATGAAAAATATTCTGCGTGTACTTTATGTCTTTGTTATGTTCATTAAACTCTAAATAACAAAGCATCGAGTTTACTGTTGTAAGCCCCATTTCTTGTAATCAAATGGATCTTTCCGAGTAATATTACCTTCCTTCACACTCGTAAAACTCAGGCTATATGTTGCTTCTAAAGGAGCATTGGGTAGGTGGTAATTTAACCTTGTTCAGACCTTCCTAAATAAATACGAAAAAGGTGTGCCTTGCTTCTTTAGAAACTAAGAGAGTTCTTCTGTGGTTTGTTTTATACTTTTCCAGCCTTGGGAGACTAAATTGCATGAAAAGAACCCCCCCTAGAGTCTTCTTTGGAGTTTTCAGTCTCTCTAAACTATGAAAACACCGTCGAGCATGTACTAGTTCTGGCTTGTAAAATCCATAAATCAGTGTTTTATCAAGCATTCTCCTATCTTTTCTTCGAGCTTGACAAAAATGAAGATGGTCTCAAGTTTGCTTTCTTGGACTCATTAAACCTTTACAAGAAAGAGGGGAAGGGAAGTTCATTCACATGTTTTTTACATCATGGCAGTAAGTCTTGTTTCCTTGAACAAAGCACTGGTTTTGAGTCTATCAATAGTTGGGTCCTAGTATTTTGACCTTATCCCGATTAAGAGTTTCTTACTCCTCTAGTTGGTCTCTTTTCCAATTATATGGGGAATTTGTTAATGTCTCCTACATTGCAGATTTGTTTCGTTGGTCCTTTTGTGTCAAAAGCTGCCTAAGTCACTTTTTTTGTGTGCTCACTGTTCAAGGATTAAACCTTTGTCAGCCATTATATAGTTGCCTCGACCTTTTGTGTCAGCCATTCCTTGGTATCAGTTCATTACATCATGTCTTTGGCAGTCCTTGTCGTGAAATTCTGTACCAATTCTTGATCCAATTAGTCTCTGACTTACCTCGTGTTAGATGATGAAGGATGCCTTAATGTCTTCCTTCCAACAGATCTCGTCCTATTTAATGCAACACATCTTTCTATGGTAATTAGATTTAGAGTTTTATGATAGTACCTTGGGGATTGCAGTCATCATCGGCAATTTCCCTTGCTATTGGGTAGTGGGAATATCTTAATGTCTCCTACTCGATAGATTCTTCAATTGTTCGACTTCAAGTCCTTGTATTCACACTTGTTAGAATGTACTAGGTTCCTTGGGGACCATTTTCATTAATGGTGGTTTCCCTCGTGTTTGTTAACGGTTTTCATTATTGACCGGTAATCAAACGGTTTCCTCCATGTTTGACTTCAACTCCTTTACTCGCATGTTTAGGATTTGTACCTTTTTTGGGCGGTTTGGATTGAAGACCTTGGGCCGACACTAGCATCGTCATTTTGCTATTTCCCAAGTTGCGCAACACCTTGTTACACTTTATATGACATTTTGTTGAGACATAGATCCGCCTTGTATTTTTGTGGCTATGATCGATTGTTGAGTATGGATCCACCTTGTTCATTTGTGGCCATGACTCCTTTAGATTTGATATGGCGCCTTTTTTCATATTGAGTGACCGTGATAGTTTCATCAGTTATACATATGTTGGATCTGCCTGTATCTTTATGGCAATGTTTTGTAGATGGACTTGTATGTCCCAGAGATCATTTTTTTTCTGACATTTATCTCTCTTTCAGGTACCTTTGTTCGAGCCTTTCGGTCTTGGATTCTCTACTCTCTCCATACTTAGTTGTTTCCTTTATAATGTATTTCGGCTATCATATTCCCCTCTAACCTCATACATTAGGGGGCATCTGTTATAGCTCAAAATGATACATCTCTACATGTGACCACTTTCCCATGATTCCGTCATATGTCGACACTTCCATGACGACACTTCATTGAAGTCATTGAACGTCACTGAAAAAACACCTAACTTGGAGGACCTATATCTTAAGTTATATAACTCCATTTGACCTCATATTTGCACTGTTGGAAAGGTATTTTAGTTAGCTAAAAATTTCTAGAAGACACCAACATCTGAAATGGCCCAATAATACCCTAAAAATGATTTTTTTGATGTGTACGTGAGTTTCCTTAAGGAAACCCACGTACGTACACGAGTTTCTATATATAATAGTTGTGTACACCTTAAATACATGAGTTTCTACATTTCAACTCGCATATACCTCCTCATGTACGCGATTGTTGTTTATGCAACCTGCGTATGCCTCCTGAAAATGTCAAAAAAATACGTATTTTGAAATTTGGGTAGTTTGGATAGCTATGCAACTGACTCCTTCAGTTGTAACTACTTTGTCTTCAACCCTAACTCTTCATAAAACATATAAATAGAGGTAGGGAGGTCCATGAGGGGGGCCTTGAATCTTTGCATCATTATGCTGGAGGAATTGGGACTCTCTTTTTCCACACCTTTGCCCTAGAAGCATTCTCCTTGTGTTGCAGAGCTTGGAGGCTGAGTTCCTTGGAGAAGAGAAGTAGCAGAACTGGATCAAGGTTTCGTGAGGTGCCAAACTTGAAGAGAAGTTATACTTGTACTTGTTTTCAAGATTAATAAATATTTGACATCCTTCTTCCCAAATCAATGTGTCTTGTATATTGAATCTCTGATTGTGATTATATGATGTTATATATTAGATTATGTTTTCATGTTTCATTGAATATAATCTCTTTTCATATAGTCTATTTGGTTTGAGGAAGGTATAACTTGTTTTGCAAGTCTCTAGGAGCAAGAGGAGTGAGAGGAGCAATAAGAGGAGTAGGAGAAGGGCTAGATAAAGCTTGGACCAGCCTTCAGTTAATTAGGTGTGTACCTTTCTTATCTCTAAATATTGCTTATCTATACTTGCATAACCATTTGCATTCACCTTTCAACCCCAGTATGTTGATGGCATCTTAAACCATAGCCATAGGATACTTTCCTTTACAACACGTAGAGAGTATGAAAGAAGGATGGAGATGGAAACCAAGCAAAGAGAAATGGATGAGGAAGAAGTATTTAGAGGACCAACTCCAGAAAAATAGAGAGAGTATGAAAGAAGGTTGGAAGATGAAAACAAAAGACGAGAAGACAACAGAAATGAGAGAGGAGAAGATAGAATAAATGAAAGAGTAGAAGATAGAGGAAATGAAGAAGAACATGAACCTACCTTTATATTTCCAATCTTAGATACTAGTATCATCCTAGGAGAAGAGGTAAAAATAAAAAACATTCCACCATCTATTTTACCTAACTTTTATGGTATGTCTTCTAAAGATCTTGATTCATTTTTATTTGAATTTGATATTTTATGTCGTACCTATGGATATACTAATGATACACATAATCTTTGCCTCTTTTTTGATACTCTCAAAACTGCAGCACTAAAATGGTTCATGGGACTAGGAGAACATACTATAACTAGTTGGGATGACATGAGAAAGTTTTTTCTTAATAAATATCAAGCATATCATAGATCTAAATATTCAAAATATGATATTTTTAAGATGTCTCAGCAAGAAGATGAAATTTTAGAAGAATATCTTGAAATATTTCTGTATAATCTACAAAAATCCAAATATACTTCTTTGACTTCAGACATCATCAGAACAATATTCTTGAAAGGTATCGAAAATGAGTATCTATGATGTTATTAATGTAATGGGGAAGGGAGATGTTTCCTATTTACCTTTTGATAAAATTATAGAGTTATGTCAAAAGTATTCAAGGGGAAGAGATACAAAAGGGAAAAGAGATATCACTTCAAAGATAACTAAATCAGTGACAAGGAGTATATTATCAAGAGTTGGGTTTGGAAGCTTGTTAGAGGATTTTAAAGCTGATATTTTGAGTACTTTAGGGACACAAGTATAAGTCTTAAAAACTAATAAAATACAAGAACAAAAATATCAATAAGATCAAGCTCTATCAATTTTATGTCCTAAATGTAGGAAGAAACACCCATTGAAAGAATGTACTTTAAATAATGTTCAGATTTGTGGGATATGTGCATAAAATCATAAGACTAATGAATGTTCCAGGTTGAAGAATTACAAGCAGCTCAAGTGGAAGAAAGACAAAACATGGAGTCTATTTACTTTCTGTCACATAAAATACCATGGAAACCATGTTTTCTAGGTATGTCTCAAGACCATATGCAACAATTTTTTTCAACTTATCAGTACTCTATTCAAAATTCATGGAATGTGCTCATGCCTTGAAAACTTGGTCTCCTTAGCCAAACCAAAACCATCCTATTTAAAATTGGTGAGTATTCTCTCATGGAAACCAAACATATTAGTAGGAATACCCATAACCTTACCAAAAATCCTTTTCTTACCCACAATACCAGCAGAGTCAACCTTCATTTCCTCCACAACCAAATCTTGTTCCTCAATTGACCCAACCTCAACAATTTTAGCTCCCATCTAACCAACCTCCCCCTCGACCAACACAGTTACCATCCCAGCCAATACCAAATCCTAATAATAGAGTGGAGAAACCCATGTATAATATTGATGAAGGAACAACAATTTCATACTCAATCCTTCCTATTTAAAATATCCACTTAAAGTCTGGAAAAATATTGGAAAAAGAATCCCCTGTTATCATAGAAGAACAAGTAGAAAAAAATAAAATTCCAAAAAAATATAATACAGAAAATTTGCAGCTAGACAAGCAAACTCATAAGGATAAAATGATAATACCTCAATTGCCCCCTTTTCCAGAAAGGTTAGTGAAGGAAAAATTTCAATTTCTCTTCCTGAATTTGATGTCTTAGATTAATTAAAAAATGTCTATGTAAAAATTCCCTTATTGCAAGCTATTAAAGATATCCCAATCTATACAAAAGAAATTAAGGAGTTATGTTTAAGCAAGACTGGCAGACGAAAGAAAGATCCACCAAGAATTCATGTAATTGGAAATTTAGTAGGCTTAATGTCAAATACAGTTTTTGTTGAAAAATATGTTGATCCAGGAATTCCAATGGTAACAATAACTATCAACAATTTTTCAATTTCAAAAACCTTAATTGACTTAGGTGCAACTATTAATGTAATGACACTGTGTTTGTGCCAGAAATTGTTTCTAAGGCCAGAGAAACAAGCTAACACACACTCAAATATAAAACTCAATAAAATCAAAGTTTAGGGTTTCTGCAATGTGTTTTTGGTTGTGAACTTTGAAAACAGTCAGGGAATACATTCATAAGTAAGGAAACTACTAAATCATAAGCAATAGACAATGAATATGCATGATATATCAAAAAATATCCAACAGAAACAGTATTGAGGTTCAAACATAAATGATAGGCATTACCAGAATAAAAACATAGACCAGTCAATGAATCTATCAATTTAAGTCACTAAACAGATGAAAAATGAAGCCAATACAAACAAATGAAGAACAAAGTCATGTATATCTCATAGTTTCATCAACCACTGCATACAAGAGCTATCTACCTTACTCATAAACAAGTCTGAAAACCAACTGAGCTTGCAGACCTCCTGAAAGCTCCCAAAAATTGAACCCCCAAAATGTCTTTCTAACTCCTCTAAATAGTAATCTTCTACAAAATCAGTTAGGTCACTAATCCTAACTGTCTCCATCAACCTACTAAGGTAAAGTAAAAAGTACATTTTTACAAAATTACAAAATTGCTAAAAATAGCAAATCATTAACAAAAACTGTTTATCAAACAGATACATTAATTAAAGCATAACTGATTCAAAGCTCCTTCGCTGCTTCAGCAAGTAGTGCTATACCATATAGGTTTTGAGACCTCCTCTTTGCTCTTTTATGTTTCTTTTCCATATCAGCTATATTTTTCTGAAGGTCTTCATTCTCCTGCTGTAAACTTTCAACTGTCTTCTCTAGCTTTGTAGAATACCTGTCAGTAGCTTTCTTCCTTTTTAGCACTTCTTTAGACACTTCTGATAGCTCTAGGAAATGATGATGGACATCTTGCAACTCCTCTATAAGCCCCCTGTTGACTTTAAATAAACTATCATTAGTCTCTTGTAATTGTTTTACCTGTTGCTTGTATTTCTGAACACTTTCCTGCAAGCTTTCATCATCAAAACTAGGGTTTTCCAGTACATTTGCATCCTGCATTAAAAAATCTGAGAATTCAATAGGAATAATAGACTCTTCTATAATTCCTGCTTGCCTGAGTATAGCTTCATCTTCTTCCTCCCATTCCTGATTTTCAAGAGGACATGCTTTTGCCTTTTCTTCTTCCTGCTGTTTTAAGAGTTTATCTTTTATCTCAAAAATTATTTCAGATAATTTAGAAGCAGGTTGACTTGTCTCTTTTGTAGACTGTGGCAATCTTTTTAACACAGCAGGTTGAGGAGAAGAAGGTCTAACCACTGATTTTCCTTTGTTTTTGATGTCTATTTTACCAACTTCTGTTTCTTCACTTGAAGTAGTATCAATTAAAACAGTCTTTTGTTTGGAATCCAGTTTAGGGTTAAGTATCTTCTTCATATTCCATCTCAATTTATTGGTTGGCCTAGTTTTAGGCCTCCAATATGAAGTTACAGCCTTCTTTTTCTTCTTATGAGGTTTAGCTGCTTTGATGTCTGAGGTGAGGAATTCTTCACAAGTTCCATGCCTGCCTTCTGGTTCATCAATGGGCTGTGACTGCTCTTCTTCTAGTAGATATCCCTCATCATCTGAGAGGATGGTGAGTGGACTTCTTGGTTTGGTTTGAACTTCATCCTTAGGTATAGCAGCTTTTTCTTCAACAACAGTTTTAGTTTCTTTAGAATCTTCTGCAGGTACTGTGGGCTGTAGCAGCTGCTTTTGGTCTCCAAAGAGTGAATACTTGCCTTTACTGCTTGCTGAAAATGCTTTAGATTTAATCTCTTCTTCCATCTGCTCAGCTATTTTCTCAGTTTTGACCTCAAGCTTAGGTTTATGACCTAGCTTCTTCATCATCACAGTTCCTTTATTAGTTTGCCTCTTTGGCTGTTGTTCTTCCTTTTTGACATGAATACCAGACCAAAACAGAAAAAAGTCCCAAGTTCTTCCCTCATGCTGCAACACAGTACTGATGATTATCTTGATCAATCCATGATGAAAAATTGACTGGGATGTGTGATCTTCATGCTGTTTTACCCTGCTGGACATTTTATGCAGGCTCTTCAAAAAGAAGAAAGGCAGGTTCATTTTTGAGACTCCCACCATATGTTGAAGGAATCTAAAGTGATACTTGAATACATATCCATACCTACCCTCACAAGTCACATAACTCTGCAGTATCCTAATTGGCTCAACCCACTCCTTCCTGAAATTCTGAATAGGAATACCTTTATTCCAGTCAGGAGTCACATCAGGTAACAGGTATCTCTGTGGTTCAAAGTCAAAAGGTAATTTCTTGAACTAAGGCTCACCCTCATTACTGATCCCAGTAGCCTCTGCAATTAGTTCTATAGTCAACTTGAATTTGAGAGCATCAAAGATGACCATATCATCTTTAAGACTTTGAGCAAATTTACAGGACACTTGTGCATTGTAGCCATCTATCTTCCTAAAGAAATTTAGCCAACTTGCCTGCTGGAACAACTCAGCACAGTCAGGAAGCTGCTCAATCCAGGTTAAGTCAGTGGGCTCAGACCTATTGATTTTACCACTTTTTCCACTCTTTCCCATCTTTTCCCTTCAGAAACTAGAAGCTGTCTAGTTTTAGGGTTCAAAAGATGCTTTATAAAGTGGTTTTCTGCTCCTTCAAACTTCTTCACAATTCCTGCACATTTCTGAACAGACCTGTATATTTTAAAAGGTGATGTAAAACTTCTCAATAAAATGACAAATTAACATCACTGAGGGCGTCCATGTTGCTTTGTCCTAACAATGCAAATTAGGTCTGTATATAGGCTAACTGCAAAAGATTTGAAACTTAATCACCAATCAGACTGTTTTTTAAACAAAAGACCATCTTCAACCTGTCAAGCAAACTGTGTATCAGTATCTACACCCTGTCAGCATGATTCATGAACATCTCTGCACAAAAAAGGTTTTTCATAAATGAACTCTGTTGTCACTTTAGAATTTATTGCAGACTGTTCATCCCACACCTATCTCTTTTCAGCTCATCAAAGTGATACTAGGCCTTCCTGTATTTGCCTTCATATGTTTCTAAAAACAATTAAACTCTGCACCAGACAACCCAGTTTTCAGCAACTTCTAGGTATCATATGTATCATTCATTTAGACAAGAGACTCTCATCGAAACATGTATATAAATGCCAATATTATTCCCCAAACAATTGACTTTGCAAATATGACAACTATCACCAGCTTCTCAAGTAAACTGAAGACTTCCTGTGTAAGGGATGAGCATAATAAAACAGTCTACAATTCATTCCAATGCTGCTTCCTGTAGACTATGACTCAAATTAGCATTAGGTCTGACAGGAATCTTAATCAGTCAGCTCATTACACCCACACTGTATCAATATCAAAGTTTTTTGAGTGTATTGGAGAGCCAAAACATAAACAACTTTCCTTCAAACTGTCTCGAAGTTCTAAAAACTGAATGCTTTAAGCTTAGGGTTATTTTGATGCTCTGTTCAATAAAATTCTTCAGAACAGCTCCAGGAAGTTATTTCTGGGGTTAACATTTCATTTTGGAACTGTTTTAACCCTTGCCTCAACTAATTTTTCCAAAATGACCTCCAGCGAGAAAATTCCCAAATTTTCAGTTATAGGGGCTAATCGTGAAATACCTGCCAACTGTTCAATTGCAATGGTTTAAACCTATGTCTTGAGCTGTCAACTGCCTTTCCTTGTGTGTACAGATGTCTTTATGTGATCACTTTGACTGCAGGTAACGAGATTGAAAAGCCCTAATTTTCGCTGGCCTTCATAACTCTGTCTCTACTCTGTAGCAACATAATCCACCTTTCTAGTGGTTTGATTTACTTCACGAGCCCTCCTTTCCTCTGATAATGCGTGTGAAAGGAAAATCATGCCACCTTAGACCGAAATTTGCTGATAACTGTCAAACCAATCCCGCATTATGGGCAATGATGGCCATGATTTGTTTCTTGACTCAAAACCACCTGGAATCGTGCTAAAAATCAAGATAACACGTATCAAACAGATCACCATATGAGATTAGTCACCCACAAATTGAAATCATGACAAGAATTTGCTTAAAAATCGGAAAATAAGAGGGCCGTGATATTCTTGTAGCGCGCCCTTTGTAATTTTCCGTTCCAGCGCTACAAGAATATCCTTGGTGCTATTTTTTCGCTTCTTTTCAGCTTTTTGATATTTTGTATAAGGTTTTAAAAGTTGCTTGAGTGAAGCAATGCTCAAAGTATGCCTTATGAATCCACTACTTGATCAAATGACTTTCAACCCTTTAACCAAAAAACAAATCTAAGGTTTAAAAATTCAAAATTTCTAAAGCAATCTCAAAATTTCAAATAAACACTAGACAAAACTTTCCAAAAAGAGGGAAAAATCAAAATTAAAGTCAATGAAAGCTTTGAAAGAAAATATAAATCAAACCAAAATTGGAGAAGTCAAACCAAAATTGAAGAAAACATTTACTGACTTAACACACTAGAAACAATGAAATATCTGGATTTGAATAATCTTAGACCAACCACTACAATCCTAGAGCTAGTTGATAGTTCTAAAATAACACCAGAAGGGATACTTGAAGATATCATAGTTTATCTGGATTCTTGGGAGTATCTAGTAGATTTCTTGTTTCTTCAACCAAAATCTAATTTAGGGGGATATCCACTAATTCTTGGAATAACATGGTTAGCTACAGTTGATGCTTTTATTGGTTGTAGAGCAAGAAATATGATCATTTCACATGGAACAGAAAGGAATCAAATACCTTCTATGATAGATCGGTTATCTTGGATTAATGAAATAACATAGAAACAAGAAGAAGTAATTTATCCTATCTTAAGTATTAATCAATATTTCGATTTTAGAGAGGAGAATAATGAAGATTTGCTAGATTACTTTATTTTTGAACCTGATATCTATGAACAATTAAGGAACATGCAATATATTGTTGCAGATTAAGTTTTAGGCCAAAACTTTCAAGAAAATTGCACAATTGATTCCTTGGAAACATCATTTGATGATATTTTTTCTGTTCATTCAATAAAAAATAATCAAAGCAAAACCATTGAAATCAGTCCTAGAAAATACTTAAATATTGGTGCACATCTCACTTTATCACAAGAACTGTTGATTGCATTATTAAATAAATATCACAAAGCATTTGCTTGGGAGTATATTGACAAGCCAGTGATTGATCAGGAAAGATGTACTCACCATATTTACATTGATGATAACATAAGACCTCTAAGGAAATGTCAATGAAGAATGAACCCTATACTGAAAGAAATAGTCAAAGAAGAACTGCAAATTTATTGAAGGTAGGATTTATCTACCCTATTTCTAACAGTCAATGGGTTTCTCCATTAGTTGTCGTTCCTAAGAAATATGGAAAGTGGATAGTTTGTGTGGATTACAGGGAGTTAAACAAAGCAACACATAAAGATTATTTTCCATTACCATTCATTGATCAAGTATTGGATGCACTAGCTGGAAAAATATATTTTTCATTCGTAGATGGATTTAGTGGATACAATCAAATCAGAATTGCACTAGAAGACCAGGAAAAAAATACTTTCACATGCCCCTGGGGTACATATGCCTATAAAGTTTTACCTTTTGGTCTATGTAATGCTCCAACCACTTTTTAGAGAGCAATCCTAGCTATTTTTGCTGATTTAATTCATGAATATGTCAAAGTATATATGGATGATTTTTCTGTGTATGGCAACACTTTTGAAGATGCCTAGGATAATTTAGAGAAAATCCTAAAGAGATGCATAGAATCAAATATTTCCTTAGTAATGAAAAATGTTTCATGATGTTAAATTAAGGGATAGTGTTAGGTCATCATATTTCATCATTTGGAATAAATGTGGATCCTGCAAAAATACAACTCATTGTGAAATTATCAAAACCTAAGAATCAAAAAGATGTGAGAAGTTTTCTTGGGTATGCAAGCTATCACAGAAGGTTTATTGAACATTTTAGTAAAATAGCTTTGCCACTATTCAAATTAATTTCCTAAGACATACATTTTCATTGGGATACTAATTGTCAAGTTTCCTTTCAGACACTTAAAGACAAGTTATTATCAACATCTATTTTAAGGGGGCCTTATTGGACATTGCCATTTCACATCTATACAGATGCATCATACACTGCAATTGGGGCAGCTTTGGGTCAAAAAGAAAAACTTATGACTTATGCTATTTACTTTATTAACAAAAATCTAACCCCTTGTTGTAGGTACAAGAGATCCCATGTTATTCTTGCACGGGAGCCCAATCACATATAAAAGGTAACTTGGTAAAATCCTTTGTAATTTTAGTTGGCTTCCTGTTAAGTCATGAAATTGTTTCCTTAAATTTTATATTTTGATTGTCATTTTTATTTTAAGTTTGCTCATTTTGCTTATGTTTGCTCTTTTACTTACTTTAGAAAATTTTTGGTTTTAAGTGAAAATTTTGATTTTTGCTTTAGATTTTGATTATGGTTTGTTTCCTTAGATTCTGAAGGGTTTTATAGGACATTATATGGATTAATTAGTTCACAAAAAACACCATGATCAAATTTTACCATAAAAAATTCATTCAAAATGAAATCAATGACTAAAATAGTGCCAAAATCGATTTTGAAATTTTCTTGTAGCGCAACGACTGAAATTTTACACTATGGTGCTACAAGAATATCGCGGGCGCCAAAATCACTGGTTTTCAAGCCAAATTCTCTCATGATTTCAATTGCTCGATGACTAATCACATGTGTTAAGAGTTTTTGATACGTGTTTAGCAGAAATAATCATGCAAACAGGTGTGTTTTAAGACGTGAAGGAGATCGTGGTGATCAGTAGCTAAGGTTGGGTGAATGATGATAGATCGACAAACGAGCCTAGATTGATGGAAAATAAGTTCTCCACATGCTCATTACGAAGCTAAAGGCAAAGTGGAACGGAGACAACCGCTAACAATCCGGAATTTGCAGTTACAGAGGAGATTTAGGGCTTTCTCAACGCGCTAGTTGGAAGCAAATTCGAGGCTTGAAGACACTTGGATAGTTAAATTCAACAGTCAAATAGTCCAAGGATTAATTTTAAAACGTCTACAGTAGGTCAAAAATGAGGTATTCCACGTAAACCTGATCGTGGTAGCTAAATTGGGGGTTTCTCCTTTAAAGCTTGTTATGTCAAAATTGATTGAGGAAAGCTTTAATTCATGCTGTTAACAAACTCCTTACGATTAGATATCAGTCTAAAAGGGTTCTAGATCTTTGGGCAAGTGACAAGTTAAAAAATAGCAGTTATATTAAACAATTTCCCTGTCAAGACCAGAAAATTTGGTAGCGTGAAGGTTTGTATTGTTTGTGATGACCAGGGTTCATGTATTCACTTGTTACCTGTAATCATGCAATGAGAAAGCTGAGCATGTGAATTGCATGCAGACCTAGTTCGAGTAGGTGCTAGAATCTAACTGGTTTGTGCTGAATGCAAGTTGAAGCAGAAAGTTAGCAGACATAAGATTGCTCTCATATCTTTCCGTCCATTAGTTAAACAATCACAGGTTGATCTAAGAAGCAGGCATTTGAGAGCACTAATTCAAAATATTTTTTGCAAAGAGATAGCTCATAAGTGGCATTAAAAGGAGTCAAGGGTACTATTTGTGCAGAACCATGACACACAGATGTTTTCATACATTTTAGAGAGGGTTTAGCATCAAAATGAATATGTGAGATGATAGTTAATTTCAGCAGTAGTTTTATTGAAGAGTTTGTGGCACTCTGTTGACCTAAATTACTCAAGCCTAGTGTATAACTTGTCCTACATTTAAAACAAAGACAGACTGTTTAAAAAAAAAAAAAATCAAGAGAAAACAGTCAAGGAGAATCGAAGAAAGCTGACTATCAAGACTCTAGAAGCTTGAGGAAAAAAAAGGAGCTGTTAGGTCATTAACAGGGCTTTAAAATTACACAGGACTCAACCATTGAAAATAGATGGGAAAAAGTGGCAAGACCAACAGGGCTGAGCCCACTGAGCTGAAATGGATTGACTAATTTCCAGGTTTTGCGGAGCTTTTTTAGAATGCTGGTTGGTTGGATTTCTTCAAGAAGATCGATGGCTATAACTCCGAGGTCTCTTATAAATTTTCCCAATGCTATAACCAGGACATGGTAGTATTTGATACTTTGAAGTTTAAGTTTACTGTGGAGCTAGTTGCTGAATCTATAGGAGTCAGAAATGAAGGAGAAATGTGGTTCAAAAAGTTGCCTTTCACCTTTAATGCCCAAAGGTACCTTTTACCTGGCATTACTACAGACTGGAGCAAAGGATTATTAATCCATAATTTTAGAGATGAATGGGTGGAGCCCATCAAAGTCTTACAAAGCTACATCACCTATGAAGGGAGGTATGCTTTTGTATACAAGTATCATTTCAGGTTCTTACAACACCTTGTTGGTGAATCCAGGATGAGTCTTCCTTTCTTCTTGTTTAAAAGTTTGCAGAAGATGTCAAGCAGGGTTAAGGATCATCAAGATCACACTACACAACCCATTTTCCATCATGGTTTGATCAAATTGATTATCAGTACTGTCCTGCAAAGAGAAGGAGAAACATGGTACTATTTCCTCTTTTGGTCTGGTTTCCAAATTAAGCAGGAAGAGCAGCCAACCAAAAAACATGTGGACAAGGGCCAAACCCTAGTTAGAAAACTAGGGTAGAAAGTCAAGTCTGAAGATAAAAAGGAAGTTAAAATTGAAGGAGAGACAGAGCCTTCAAAGGAAGAATATGAACATCAGCAGTCTGCAGCTGATAATAAGGGAAAAAGTTCACTGTTTATAAAAAAGGAAGATCAGCTTGTGCAAAATAGGGCACCAGCAGAAACTCTCATAAATGAGAAAATTGTTGTCATAGAGAAGGTTGCAGTGAAGGAAGAGGAGGCCAAGGTCCAGCAAAGAAGCCCTATTACTATTTTATCTGAGGATGAAGGATATCTGTTAGAAGAAGATGAATTCATTGTCAAAGCTGAAACTAGGGTTGGTACATGGAGGGAATTCTCCAGTCTAGAAAATAAGACAGTCAGACCTAAGAAAAAGAAGATCAAGGTTAAAGCTATGGAGTTTTCCACAGTTAAACATCAAGTTAAAAGTTTGAAGATGATGGGAGAGCTTGCCTCAACATGGAGACCCAAAACTAGGCCAAGAAACAAGTTGAGGTTGAATATGAAAAATTTACTGAACCCTAGGTTAAATACAAAAGAGATTACTGTGCTTGATGATGATTCTTCAAATGAAAAGCCAAAGATTGAGAAAGAAGCAGTTCTAAAAAGTTTAGTTTCTCATCATACAAAGGGGAAAAAGCCATTGAAGTCTGCAGAAGAGGCTAGTCTCACTGAGACTAAATTATCAGCTGTGTTTTTGGAATTAAGAAGTGAAATATTGAAAGAACAACAGAAAAAGGAAGTTGAAGTCTCTTATTCTGAAGACCAGCAATTGATGGATGAAACTACACCTACTGAAGCAACTAATCAGGAAAACCCTATGGTTCATGGTGTGTCTGCAGAGCTGTTGCCAGAAGATGAAGACATTTTCAGAAAGCTAGATATCCCATGGCTGCCCAGTGAGATACAAGATACTACAACAGGGAAGGCCTTTGATTCAGAAAAGGAGAACCTGTAAAGAACCATCAAACAGTACAAGCATCAAATGTATTACATGCAGGAAACTAATGATGGTCTGATCCTAGCAAATAGAAGACTCAGGGAGGATTTACAAGAAGTAAATGATCATTATCAAGAGCTTACTGCAGTTTCCAAGGAGGCCTTGAAGAGGAAGAGAAGCACAGATTTACAATGTGCAGAATTGAAGTTGACTGTTAGAGGCTTACAGTAGCAGAATGAAGAACTTACAAGAAGGTTAGCAGATATGGAAGCTGAACAGAAGAGAGCCAGGAAGAAGGCCCAATCTTTGGATGGAATAGCCTTACTAGATGAAGATGCTAAAGACCTTTGAGTTTTGTTAGTTAGTCAGTTACTTGCATGGGGTTTTCACTTGTTGACCAATATCCTATCACGTTAGTTCATATTGTGGGTTTTAAAATTATCAAAAATCGAAGCAATATATTGCAGGTATTGGGGGGATGAGGGGTTTAAGGTGGGGGTGGGTAGTGTGGTTTAAAAGGATTGAGGTATAAAAAGGGGTGGGGAGTAGGTTTTAAGTATTGGGAGGGGGTTTCAACAAAATGTGTTTGGGTCAATCACGGGGACTTCACTTAGTGAACCTCTCACATAGCACGTGCGATCGTGGGATATTAAAGAATACCCTTAATTTAGAGAGATATTGACCTAAACTATTTTTTTTGAAACCCCCTCTCAATACTTAAAACCTCCTCCCCACCCCTTTTTATACCTCAGTCCTTATAAACCACCCTACCCACCCCCACCTTAAACCCCTTATCCCCCCTATACCTGCAATATATTGGTTCGATTTTTGATAAATTTAAAACCCACAATATGAACTAACGTGATAGGATATTGGTCAACAAGTGAATCCCCCGTGGGGTCAATATCTCTTGAAATTAAGGGTATTCTTTAATATCCCATGATCGCACGTGCTATGTGAGATGTTCACTAAGTGAAGTCCTTGTGGTTACTTGTTATGTCCTTTGAGAGATACTTTAGTTAGTCAGTTAATTGTTATGTTTTTTTTTTAAGAAAAAAATTATTTTGTAAATTATAATTTGACATTATCCCATCGATGAGTTGGCTAAAGACAGTTAGGGTTTAGACCCTAACTGATTTTTTGAGAAACAGTATTTAGGTAGATGAGAAAGAGAACAAAGGGTTCGATTTTTGGCTGGCTTAAGGAGGTCTGTGACTTGTTTATGAGCTAAGTATTATAACTCTCATGTGTATTTGCTGAATAGAATTATGAAATATATGATCCTTTCAACCCTTCAGTCTGTGTTTTGGCTTCATTTTAAACTTGTTTAGTTACATGATTGATAAATCCATTGCTGGTTTATGGTTTCTTTGCCGGTAGTGCTTGTCAGTTGTGAATGAACTTCAATGACATGTTCTGTTGGATATTGGTGATTATATTATGCATCTCTGTTTTTCTTTGCTTATGATTCAGTTCTTATTTGGATCATGAATGTATTCCCTTCAGTCACCAAACTTTACAACCAATAAAACCTTTTAGAAACCCTAAAACCTAGTTTGCTTGATTGAATATTTGAGATTGTGTTGGCTTGTTTCTTTGTAGCCTGGAGACAATTTCTGGCACAAACACTTCCATTACATTTTTCTTGACTTTTGAGATTCCCCAACTTAGCCAAAATTCCCAAAAACCCATGCTTGATTTGTATATTTTCAAGATGCAGAAAGTTAGTTTTGTTTGGGATTGATTTTCGATTCCGCAACCCGCATCCCGCATCCCGCAAGTTGTGGAATGCGGGATTTTATATGTTAAATGAAATAATTTTTTTTATCCCGCCACCTGCATCCCGTAAAATGTGGAATGCGGGATGCGGAATATTTTTGATAGTTATGATTGGAGAAACTCGCAACCTGCATCCCGCATCCTGCAGAAATGCAGAATGTAGGGAGCGGGTTGTTATTCTTTATATTATTTGGTTTGCGTGTTTCTGCAACCCACATCCTACAAAATGTAGAATGTAGGATGCAGAGAGTATTGAATAAATTTTTGTTGTTTTGCGATTCAACACCCCACAAAAATATAATCTCGACCATTGTTTTCACCCCCATCCTACGACTTGAATCATTTCCCGCGAAGTATATGTATGTTGGTCTTATTCATAGTTTATTCACTATTTTTACTACTGTAACTTGTTTATCTATGAGAATTTACCTTCATATTTTTGCCAAACTATTTTCCCAGCATTCACTCCAGTCTCAGGGTGGTTATCAAGTCACCTTTCCAAATTCGAATTGTTTACTGTTGTTTTTGTATAAGTTAGTTTTAAATTTTTGGTTTACATACTCAATAGAACATGGCGACATCCAAAACACCCCGAATTACCTAGAGCAAAATTATTCAAAAGGACATGCTTACTAGAGACCCCAATGTCAGTGTCTTCTCCAACACCAGTGGTCGGGTCAGCGAAACCTACCAGCTGGATTGGTCCTGAGTTTACTCCATTTTTGATAACAATGATCTTTCATACCTTCAGAATGACCGACTTATTTATGAGAGAATTAGGGATTCTGGTATATACATGATTGCTGCGAGATCGACTGTCCTCCCTTATAATGATGCATTCAGATGGATTGTGAACCATGCTAATTCGAAAGACCGTTCCTTTAACATTAGCACTAGATTGCAATTGGCCAATTTTCACTTTGAAACTTTTGTGAAAATTTATGCCCCCAAACCTTGTAAGCAGCTCCTTGATGCAGATTTTGTTAAAGATGCCAAGTCTAGGTTCAATTTTGACCAAATGATAAAATCTTGGATGGCTGAACCGTGCAAGTTTTCCCATAGAAAAGATGAACTCTACCCCATTGAATGCTTCAAAGAACCTTATTCCCTGCTCACAGCGATGCTATGCAGGCTCTACGTTCTTCCCAATTGTTCTTACTTCAAGGAAAAATGGCCCCCCCAATGCCCACCATGTCATAACTACAAGAGAATCCCTCCCCTTGGCTGCAATCCTATCATTAGAACTTAAGACTACCATACAGGAATTCCAGAAAGCAACTTCCAGGAAGACGCCCAACTTCTTCTTATCTTCCTTCATTGTGGATATCTTTTGTGCTGAGTTTCGTTACCCAAATATGGGGTGGGATTGGGTGTTACCATCTCCACCTGTACACATTTACCATTCGGACTTATGGGACTCTAATTATGTAACCAGGTTGTATGACATCTGTGAGAGTTTCCTCGGTTGAGTTTATTTCCTACTTTTTAACAAGGAAGCACCCGCGTTCTCTCCTGAATCCAAAACCCTCATAGCCACAATGGGAGATTGGTACGTCGGTGAGTCATTCACCTATATTAGAATTTTCAGTAGCAATGTTGCTCATATGCTACCTAAGGTGGTGCCTAGCAGGTTAGTCCTTGAATAAATTTCATTCCAGACGGTCACTAAAGGGATTTATAATAAATGTACCTAAGAGGAAAGTCTAGCCCAAATTTCCTCTAAACCTCGGTTTCTTGAGCATACCTACTTCTACTTGGGAGACAGAACTCAGTGACCACATAGTGTCACTCAAACTGGGTTTTACTAGTAAAAGGAAGCATGATCCCAATGGGATTGTTGATTTCCACCTCAACCAAAATCACTTTAAAATAGGGTACACTCATGAGGAAACCCCAGATGACTGCATCTATCAGGGGGTTGACACTTTTTCTAAATTTTTGGCCAAGGTTAAAAGCAAAGAAGAACAAATTCATATCCTGTAGTACAAATTCATATCCTGCAGTACCAGAAGGAAATCAGGCATAGGGTTCAAAATTATAGAGCTATGGAGCTGGACATTCAAGAAAAAGTAATGAGAGACAAGGAATAAAAGGAGGCTATAGCATCCAAGAACATACCCATGGAAACCAGTTTAGTTACAGTCAAAGGGAAATTCCCCATGGAAGAAACCCAACAAGCATATGTTGATAAGCAAGTTAAGGCCTATCTACATACTTCGGAGTAGATCAAATAGAAGCTGAGCATAATGAATTCAACACTAGACACTCAAGAAATTATGAATCCTCAGCTAGCTGAAGTTGCTTAGGTAATTACTGTTGTTAAGAAATCTCAATCTAAAGTAACTCAGATTGAAGAGAAACCTTTCAAAAGGTTAAAGGTTACAGTTTCATCCATCTCTACCTCTACCATAGACTTGACACATTCAGAAGAGGAGGAAGAAAGGATTTCTCCTATGCCTATTACTATAGAAGCTAGTAATGGTAATGATTTGCATAATCTTATCAATCTATTAAATGGTAGCAATGAAAAACATTCATCACCTCCCACACAACCAAAACATTCATCCCAGCCTTGCCCATCATCTTCAGCCTTACTTCTCTCGTCAATCACAGCTTTATCCTCATTATCTACTGGTTCTACTGTCACACCCTTTATGTCTCATCTTTATCAAGATGCTACATGTTTACCTAAATCTATTGCACCTACTCCTATGGAGATGCCCATTCCATCATCTATTATGTCTTCAGTTTTCAAAATCCCACTGCATATTCCTTATTTCAGCTCAGTATCATCCCCTGTGCATGATAAAACCTCAGCATTATCACCTTCATCACCTAGAACCACTACCCTACAAGTTTCATTTATTGAAACTTCTGTTCCTGACATTTCTTCAACCCCTGAAGTAACTCTTACTCAGAGTGTTACTTCCTCTCCATCGAATTCTCATATTACTATGACTATTCTTTCTCACATTACAACTCAAACTTCCTCTCTGTTATCTATAGGAATGAATATACCCCCCATTGATGAGATGAGGGACGAGTTCAATGAATATTTTGTGATATCTCTAGGAGAATATTGTTACAGTAAAGTTGATAAATCAGTGGGGAAGAGGGGTAAGAACAGGAGCGGGGATCAGAGTGATATGGATATATCCTATGCCAATGAGGTTGTATGGACACAATGCTTAGGTGACCCATAGGTGGACACCATAGATGATGCATATGTTTTAGGAGATTTTACAGGTGCCAATTTTGATGCTGTTAATACGTTGAATAAAGAATTTGACAAGCAGAAGGTAGAAATTGTCAACCTAAATGAGGAACTGGAACAGCTCAAGAGACAACATGGAGACAGTTATGATGAACTTCAAATGAAGAATGTTTCTCTTCAAAATTAGCTAAGGAGGTAAAAGACCACTAATGCCACTTTGGTGCAAAAGGTATCCTTATTAGAAATACAATATCAAGATGCAACTACAAGTGTAGCTTCATCCTCGTTTTCTAAATTTTCTTAGGAAGAATTCAAAGAGTTGGCTATTCGGACTAAAAGGGAGCACCATGGTTTGGCTAGTGAGTTGTTTAAAACCTTAGATAATATTTTTGAAACTCATACGACTTTTGACAAAATGTCTGTTGTTTTGGAAGATTTAGTTGAAAAGAGCCAGCAAGCTTCCAAGGCTTATGATGAGGTCACATACTTGCAAAGATACATGAAAGATAAGCCAGGTAGTGTCACCTTCCTTACTAAATTCCAATTCAAGAAAGTCAGAACTATCTTGAGAGCCTGGGAAGACTTGGATGAAACCATTGTTGAATCCATAAAGAAAGCACAAGCCATTTACAACATAAGGTTGTATGCGACAGACAACATCATGGATGAATTATCCTTTCCTGCGATGGTACTTATTGAAAAGCATGTCCACCAAGACTGATGATTGAGCAAGTGGAGTAGCGAAGAGATGAAGAGGAGGAGAAGATCGAGAAGCTTGAACATGTCAGCATACATGATGTAGATCAATAGACCAAACGACCATTCATGGTGGAAGGAAAGATCCACAAGTGGTAAAAAAATGAGATTGAAGACTCACAAGTGCAATGCCCAGCTGAATCCGCCAGTTACCTTGATATCAAGGAATTTCTACGTATTTGGAAATTTTGGAGAGATTTCATGGAATTTTAGTTCTCTTTATGTTTTTGATCCCCTTTAGAGGGATATCCATTATTTGTAATAATTATTTAAGAGGTTGTTCTCGAATGTATCATGGAATTTTGACCTTTGGAGGAAGGAAGATTGGTACAGGAGACTGAAAAACACCTATTCTTTTCCTAAGGTTTATGTAATTTATTACAGAATTCTGAATAAATACAGTTTTGTTGTTTCTTATCTCTTGTATTTGATTTGATTGAATTTCTTTGGAAAATCTTAATTTCCCTATTCCAAATGATCAGATGGTGATGTGATTCATTTGTAATTGATTAATGTGTTTCTTATAACTGAGGTTTCACTTAGTTACTGGTTAATATACTGATAGAGCTCTAAGGAATTTATTCTTTAACTGTCTTTATCTATTTCTATAGGTGATTTAACAGTAAAAGTCTTACAGCTTATATGTTGGTTTTTCAACAAACATGTGCATATGCAGGTTACCTTGAATGATTTATTCTTGAATTTCTTTTATTTAATTTTCATTAAACAATTGTGCCTTGAGCAAGAAGATTGTTGCCTCATTTACATTTTTGTCAATGTGGTGATTTAATTGTTCTTCAAATACCTCAATACAACCTGTAATCAATCCAATATCACTTTTCATAGTAGTATAGATTTAGATCAGGTTTCCTTTTCTAGTTAGGTTTAAGTTTTCCTTTTTTTTTAATCCTTACCTTGTTTTCCCATCTGGGAAACAGATCCTTTGCGGATCAAATCCAACCATAAGACAGCGGAGGCTACAAAATTATCTGTGGGATATCACTATGCCAAACAGCTCGAGGATAAAGAAATACTTGTGTGGGATTCATTGAATCCTTTGGCTGGGTTTTCTCTATGTGTTGTAAGCCTTAGACACCCTTATCAGCCACATACACAATCGTGGATTCAACAAATGGTGCTAGAAGGAGGGACAACACATCATGCCTAAATGAAATACTCACACACCTCCTCTAGTAAGAGATCTGATTATTACTCATAGTCACGCCCATGCGTCTACATCATAGGAACAAATAACACAAGCTTCAGACGCAGTCCCAGCTACCCCTGGATAAAAGCAGACTACCCCATCAGATAGATACATTCTTGTATCACCCATCCTAGGACCCATAACAATTGAACAACTATTGAAGGGTAGTTCCCATAACATTGTTGAGATCCCAATACGGTTCGCTGAAGAACATCCAACCTAGGATTCCCCCCAAGGTAATAATCAAGATAATCTAATCTCAGGTGACCAAAACACTGAAATACATCATGACCTTTTCAGTGAACCATCTACCCCTGGGTTAGATCTAGATTCCCTTTTTCGGGAGTCATCTACTCCTCGATATAGTATCCGGGCAGAAGGACCACCCCCATCTCCTCCCTCTTCTTCATCTTCCTCAGACAAATCGTGAGATTCTGAATCCTTGGACTCATCAGTAGAAACTATCCCTATGGTTGACGAACATCATAACAAGCCTTGGTTGGATGGGGATGCCGTGTCTGTTTTAGGCGATCAACATAGGTTGCCTAAAAACCCTGAGAAGTGGCTTCCAAAATTTAATCCAAATGACAAAATCCCTGTGGAATAACATATCAAATCTTTCCTGCAGGCCATCAGACTTAGGAACGTCATACATGAAGACGTGGTTTGCAGACTGTTCCCTTACACATTTGAAGGAAAGGATTCTACCTAGTATTTTTCCTTGGAAGCTAGTTCCATCCCATCATGGGATGTGTTTTCTGAACTCTTCACTAAAAAGTTTGGGATTGACAAGACCCCAGAGGAGTTAGTCATCGAGCTTTCTTCCATGAAGACTAAAGGTAAAGAAAAAGTCAAAGATTACAATCACCATTTTTCATATTTAAAGAATAGGATCCCAAGTACGGTACTTTTTGTTGAGGAATTACTAGTAGCATACTATATTAAGGGTCTCCCAACCCAAATAGCCATGTGGTTTAAAAGGGACCAGAAGGAGTCCCTACAAGATTCCTTCTCTAAAGCCATACAAGTCAAAAGGGATATGTTCTGTATCAAGGACAACCCTGACGCCACACCTGAACAAGCATCTATGTTGCGTAGGAAAATTGACAGTTCCCCTAAACCCGCCACTACCAGTCAAGATCCATTTAATATGATTGAAGTGAAGAAGCTCCTCCAAAGAATGTCTAATAAGATGGTGTACCTTAAGAAGACAAACAATGAAAACCAATCAAACAATAGGGGATTCAATAGGCCACCTTTTAGGAGGCCTAACCAACCTCCTCATAATCCACCACCTCCAAATCCTAGCGAGGGATTCACCTCAGAAGAGATTTTTTCTATCTTGAAAGCCTTAGTTGCAGGGACACCCGACATTCCCGAATCCTCTGAAGATCATTCCACTCAAGATTCCCAACCTCCCTAAGAGGAAGAGGAAGATGGCCAGTAGGTCAGCACCATGAGTTTCTTCTCAAAAGAAGAGGAAGAATAACCTGACACAGTTTTCAACCTACAACACACTCACAATACTAGGTCTAAAGGACCACCTCTACAGGAATCAAGACCTATGACATAAGCTCCCAGCAAAGGTAAAACTCAAACTTAGAAAGACAATATCATTCATGAACCAAAATACAATCTAGATGAGGATTTGAAGAGAGTCAAGGAAAATATATCTTTATTCGAACTTCTCAAAATCCCTTCCATAAGGGACTCATTTCCCAAAAGCATGATAATCAAACAACCCAGAGAAGCTTAGAATAAAAATCTTGACTCTTCTTCTCAACCAAATCCTGGAAGCAAGGGTACTCCACCCTTCTTACTTACGTTTGAAATCTTTAACAGGAATGTACACAACTGCATGGTGGACTCAGGTGCTTCATCAAATGTCATGCCTCTTTCTGTGTGTAAAAAATTGAATGCTACATGGGAAGCCTATCCTATTCAAATCGTGCAATTAGATAGATCCAAGGTTAAAGCTGTAGGTAGATTGAAGAATGTTCTGCTCAGATTATCTGTAGATCCTAGGATACATCAAACTATTGATATTGTAATTCTAGATATCCCAGAGACTTATGGTATGTTGTTAAGTCAAGATTGGTCAAAAAAACTAAAAGGTTACTTTTCTACAAATTGGTCTCACCTGTGGTTACCCATCAACGGGAAACCTAACAAACTCAAAGTTGACAGAGAACCTTTCATGAAACAAGATGTAACTAATCTTGACTGTTCCAATGAATCTGTCTCCATTTTTTATAATCAGATTGAACATTTCACTTTTGACACTTTCTTTGGAGACCTACGTGCTGATGTTTCGCTAGTAGAGAATGTGCAGAAATAGTCTCAGATAACTCATCTCACTTCTATGCCATTCTCCAGCACTATTGTTCATAATATATATAATGTAAATACCAACTTTAGAATAGATCATGTTGTTTGGAATTTGTTTTTTGATGGCTCCAGGTCCAAGGGGGGAGTGGGCGCAGGATGTGTCCTTATCGATCCTAAAGGGATCAAAACAATGATCGCATGCAGGTTGGAATTTGAATGTACCAATAACATGGCTAAATACAAGGCATTATTCTCAGGACTCAGAAAAGCTATTGATATGGGAGCAAAATAAATTGAACGTGTAGGAGATTCTGAAATCATCGTGAAACAGGTACAGAATCAGATACATTGTCTATCTCCACGTCTAGTTAATTACCAAAGATTAATCAAAGATATGACTAATTCCTTTTTAGCATTTAATATTAGATCTGCTCCTAGATCACATAAATTTGAGGCAGATCTGTTAGCCAATACTTCATCTAGAATAATCCCACCTCAAGGTTTGTATCCACAAAATTTATCTATTGAATTAATGTAAAGACCCTCTATACCTGATAATATCACAAGTTGGAAAGTGTTTGATGATGACCATCAAATACTAGACTTCCTGTCAGCCCAAAACACCTTCGAAGGTATGGCTATTGACGAAGCCAATCATGAGAAGTCTCTATCTGACCCTTCCAATATCATCCCCAAGTCTTTCATCAGTTTTCAAAAGTTCTATGACTTACAAGATAAATTCAGACAAACCACTAATTACAATACCCAGAGCTCAATGCTAAATTACGCACCGGTCAATATGGGAACAGAGAATGAACCTCGATTTATCAATATTGGAATACATTGTTCCCATGATGAAAGAAGAAGGTTTAATAAATTGTGCAGGGAATTTAAGGACATTTTTGCCTGGACATATGATGAACTCTAGAGGTTCAACACTACTTTCATGCATCATAACATCCCCATGAAACTGGAGGTAAAGTCATATCAGTAGAAATTGAGGAAAATGCACCCCACTCTGGAGCCTTCTGTCAAGAAAGAACTCGACAAGATGCTCTCGGCGAGGATCATATTCCTTGTTAGGCACACGCAATGGATAGCTAATTTGGTTCATGTTCACAAGAATAATGGGGAAATCGGACTGTGCATGGACTTCAGAAACCTAAACCGGGTCTCTGAGAAAGAAAACTATCCTGTTCCTCCAATGGAGCAGATCCTACAAAAAGTGGCCGGATCAAATATGTTTTCGTTGCTAGTTGGTTTTTTTGGCTACAACCAAGTCTTGGTTGCACCCAACGATCAACTTAAAATTTCCTTCTGGACCCCTTGGGGAACATTCGCACATAGACGAATGCCATTTGGACTAATAAATGCAGGACCACGTTATAGAGAGATATGGACATATCTTTTTGGGGCTCGATCCATAATTCTGCCATTGCATACTTAGATGATGTTACCATTTACTCTAAGAAATGACAAGATCATTTATCTGCTTTGAAACAGGTGTTCAAAAGATGCAGGAAATTTGACATTTCACTCAATCCCAAGAAGTCCATCTTTGCGGTAACATAAGGTAAGTTGTTGGGTTTTATCATCTCAAAGGAAGGTATGATTATTGATCCAGAACACGCTGAAGCAATCTCCAAGATTTTCATCCCTCACTCCCGAAAGGAAATGCAGTCATTCTTGGGTAAGATCAACTTTGTTCGTAGATTTGTTCCAAATTTTGCTCAATTCGTTAAACCCATGCAATTTCTAGTAAAAAAGGATGTACCATTTAAGTGGTCCGATGACCAAAAGAATGTGTTTACTGAGATTCGGAAAGCCATAGTAGAAGCTCCTGCTCTTATGTCTCCATATTTTAGTAAAGACTTTATACTTTATACTTTTTCTACTAACTTTTCTTATGTAGATTTCCTAACATAGAAAAATCATGAGGACGTTGAGATCCCCGTTTCCTTCATGATCTCGACATTCAAAGGAGCTGAACTCAATTATTCCCAAGTTGATAAACAGGCCTACATGGTATACAGATTAGTAAAAAATTACAGGCCTTATCTTTTGAAGTCAAAGACTAAGGTGATCGTCCCGTATGTGGCCGTTCGCAATGTCCTCGTCCAAAATGAGTTGGGAGAAAAAAGAGCTCACTGGATGACCGCCCTCCAAGAATATGATCTGGAGATCAAAACAGTGAAGATAGTTAGAGGACAAGGGTTGTGCCAGCTCTCTGCCCAGTCAAATGATCCTGAATATTAGCACGCTGATTGGGAACAAGAAGAATCTACTCCTACAGGTTTTGTTAATGCACTTGAAACCACGACATCTGACTGGTATGACCACATCAAATTTTTTCTTCATAATGGGTTTTCTCCTGAAACCCTTGATCCTAAAAAACGTAGAGTATTAAGGCTGAAATCAGCCCCTTATCAACTTATTGATAATGTTCTGTTTAGAAATAATTATGATGGGGATTTTCTTAGAGGCCTAGAAAAGGACTAAACTAATGACTTCATTGTTCAATTTCATGCAGGACCTGTAGGTGGGCATTTCTCAGGTGAAACAACGGCTCACAAAATCATCCAGGTAGGTTACTATTGGCCTACCCTATTCAGATATGCTCATGCATATGTCAGAATATGTGAGCCTTACCAGAAGTGTGCTGGCAAATTCAAGAAACCTGCCTTTCCTTTGTAGCAAGTAGCAGTCCAATTCCCATTTCAGTAGTGGGGATTGGATTTTGTCAAACCTATCAACCCCGTATATTCTTTACAGCACAAACATATCTTGACAACCACTGATTATTTACAAGGTGGGTCGAAGCAGTCCCTTTAAGACTGTGTAACACAAACAAGGTAATTTACTTTCTTGAAAACTAGATAATGTTATACACCTGAATGGCACCTCTCTGTCCGAGTGCTGACATCCCTCATGTTGGCACACAAAAGGACATCTATGGATTGAGGTTTTCCCAAAACACTATAGATTGGCTTATTATACAATACATTCCTCCTCAATCTATCTGGTTACTTTTCCATTTTGCTATGTTAAGTTGTATTCGCGACTCTCCTTATATGCAACTCGCGAATCATTCGCGAGTGTCGGTTGTTGCAAGTCGCGAATGGATGTATTCGCGCGTTGCTCTTATAGCAACTCGTGAATCATTCACGGGTTGTCCTTCTCCATACCCGTGAATATGTCCCTTGAAATTTAAACATAAAAACACGTGATGGCTTGAGATTAGTTAAGCATTGTTACCTTAATCACTTTCACTATCTCAACCTCCTCAACCTTCGAAACTGCCTTATTTCCTCCATATAAATACAGGCCTTGGGGAGGGTGTTAGGGAGATACACTTGGAGAGAAAATTTATGTTGGTGGATTTGATACAGAAGTCTTTGGAGCAGTGGAACTCATAATCCTTTGGTTGCAGAGGAGTCCTTGTCTCATGCGTTGGGTTGTAATCTGAACTTCCTCATTGTTGATAATAAAAAGAATCCTTCTTCAATATGTGTTTCATGTATCTTGGTTCGATAAATGTTTATGTTTCTGCATCTTATATATGATTTATCTAACCTGCTTATATATATATGAATCACCTTGTATCTGGAAGATTAACTCTTGACAGGTGAAGGAAGAACAACCTTGAAGACTTTGGAGGTGAAGCAGAATGGAAGAGGTCTAGCAAGGATCGACCTTCGTTAATCGAGTAAGTCTTTCTCATCCTCCTATTTCCTTTACTGCACTCTAGAAGTTAATTGAGTATGTTGGTAACCCCAGACCTATGGTTATTAGGTGTATAATCCTGTACAATAGAACTGGTGACTCCGCTAGGGAAGCCTAGACTGTTGTAGGTTATTTTTGTCCCCCTAACCAGTCTTTGCTTGGAAGTCTGTGTGTGATCTGTTATCCTAGTTCTTACTTGCCTCAGTATTTGAAAGTATTTGGAATTTTTCTTGCTTTTTGAGAAAATTCTTATACCTATTCGCGAGTTTCTCTTCTGAACAGTCATGAACACAAGTTTGCATTCGCGGGTTGCTATACTGGACAGTCGCGGATCATTCGCGGGTTGCTCTTATAGACAGTCGCGAATATGCCTGGAAGTAGGGATTTTAAGTTAAAGTTTGATTGTTCTTTTCTTTGTATAAAACCTGTTTTCTGAGTGGATTTTCCTTATGAATACTGTGTAGCTCATTTGAATACATTGGGTGATCACACTTTGTGCTTTTTCGAAATCCCTTGAGTCTCTTTTTCTTGGATTATTTACTGTTGGCATGCTGAAGTATTTTGGTCTGTTTGGGTTATAGGTTAAGGTGTCTTTGTCTAGATCAGTGATCAAGGTCTTGGGCTCTATTTTTTCTAGTCTGTCTTGTGACAATGGATGGTTGTGACTTGCCTTTGTAAGTATGTAGTGATTTTTGTCATTGTTTTCACCCAAGCTAGGGTTCCTAGACTTCTTTTGTTGGTTGTCTTTTGGTTCAGTTAGCCTTTTTGCTTCAGTTTGTTGCTTTTATACAGTTTATAAGTTTCAAGTTCACTCAAGTAAAGTGCATTGTAGATGCATAGTAGAATTTTGAGTATTTTTAAAAAACGAAAAGAAAACATTGTTAAGCTTTTGCATCTGGTTTTTTGCATAAGTAGTGTTTATTTCAATTTAAAAATATTATCTCAAAAACTACAAAAACATAGGCTTAGTTTCTTTCATCGTTGCATTTAGTTCATCAATATATATTTGCAAAAAAATAAAAAGAAGTTTGCTTTTATAATGGTAATTTTGCTTTGAATACACCTTTACTTTCATTTATTTCCTATTTGAGTCAAAAACACCATAAAGTATACCACTCCATTTCCTCTTGAGTAAGAAACAACCCTCTAAAATGAATGCATAAATTAAAATCTAATAGTAAGTTTTGTTTTTTAGGGGCCTTTCACCTACTAGCTTAGGCTAGACTTGTGGGATAGGAAGTGTAAACTTCCCGCAAGTTATAAAACTCAGATGTAGTGGACCTTTCTTTAGGTAAATCCTTGACTTTATCATTGTATCTGGGAAGCTCCTCTCAAACGGGAGTTAAGCACGAGGCCACGTGGAGGCTTGGATAGAGGAGATAACCCTCTGAATCCTTGTCAAAGTGTAACTCAAGACTTTTGCACATCTGGGGATTCTGTCCTAGACAGATTTTTGGGCTCAGCTACCCTACCCATGCGTATGAGTTCAACTTGCGACTGTCCCCCCAGACTATTGGTATAGCCAAGGTAGCCTTTAGTCTCTTGTCTTTTAGCGTTCATACCTAGGTAAACCGGAAGGTTATTTCTGGTTCACCTTGAACGGGCTTGGAAGGTAACCCTTGTTGAAAGTGTAGGAGGGTGGTGGGTGATTCCTCCGCTTGTGCCTAAGAACCACTTCAAGGACACCAAGTAATCGTTCATTAGCTTTCTTCGGGAAAGTATATCTTTTACCCTAGTTTGATTGCTTGAGGCTTTAGGATTTTTATAGTGTATGCTCTATGGTTTTGCTTGTGTCTAGTTGGCCTTAGGGTGTGACTTGTTAAATTTCTAATTCTGGAGGACCAACCTGTTAGAAGGTCAAGAAGGTTGAGAAACCTTCCTCCTATCACCACATTGGAGCCTCCACCTTTACCCCAAAGGCGGAGATTAGACACAGATGGTTCATTTGAACCTGTAGGAATAAGTGAAGTTCTTGGTGAGCCAGAACTCATTGCTAAGCATTTTGATCTTGATACGGTCGAGATAGAAGAATTGTAGACTGACAAGTTTGCAAGAAATTTTAACACTCCCTTGACTGATTTAAACGATCCTATGATCGTTCAGGTTAGACCTTTTGATTCACCTGTATTAGGTGTCCCTATGGGTAGGATCATGTCTTCTGTGGAAGAAATTTCTTTTGTGTTCACCTCAACCCTTCCAGTTGAAGGGGTACTACCTCCCCCGGTAAGTGCCCCTAGATCTAGTTTACCTTCTACACCTTTGACTCCAGCGAGCCGGGTGGTTCAACCATCGGTTCACTCAAACATAGTAGGTACTTCTGGTGACATGGTTACTGGGATCCCCAGTATACCTACCATTCCTTATTCTTTTCCTTATACTACCTAGAGTGGTCCTGTAGGATCCTCGGCCTTTGTCCAAGGATTTCCTTGGAATGGGGGGCACATTCCCCCATCCAGTCCATACGTAGGTCCATCTCCTTCATATGTAGGAGTGCAGTTTGGGAGCAACATCTCTTATGGGAAAAGCTTCCAAACCCCTATTTCGGTCCCATACACGAGATCTCCCTTTTCGTTGTTTAGTGGAGGGATACCTGCTCCTGTCCTTCAGACCCCTGCTTTCATGGGGACGGCCCGAACTTCTTACACTGCACCTCCCACACACAATCCTATGGCTTACGGATGGAATCCATTTCAAAGCAACCTTCCCACTTCGTAACCGGTGGCTAGGGGCAACCCCACTTTTTCCCATGGGAATTCGGGGGTAGGTCCCTCTAATCCCCAAGCTGGCACATCTAGTGCCCCGGTTAGGCCCAAAATTCCTTTCCTGGCAACTTTCAACTTTCCATACTTGTCAAAATTGATGAATGACCCGGTGAGGCATGACCCCTTGTGGCCACCTGTTCCCACCAAATTGCCATCGGAAATCCCTAAGTTCAAAGGCAAAGCTGGTGAAGATCCTGGGGCTCATGCCACCAAATTCCACTTATGGTGTTCTTCAAATTCGCTAAATGAAGATTCAGTGAGATTGAGGCTGTTCCAGAGAAACTTAACAGGTACAGCGGCAAAATGGTATATTGAACTGCCTTCTGCTGCTTTCAGTAGTTTCTGGGACTTGGCTAGTGCATTTCTCAGCCACTTTCAGCTTCCGGTCTGATATGACTTTGGAACGGACTTGTTGTCTACTTTTAGACAAAACAAGGCTACCCACATCTTAGATCATATCCAAGAGTGGAGGAGGTGAAAGAGCCTTATCAAAGCCACCATTCCTCCTGAGTTTCTGTTAGAGTGGTTCCTTAAATCACTGTTTCCATACATATCTAAGGACGTATCCACATCAGGAGTAATGAATGAAGAAGAAGCCATACTCAGGGCCCAACAACTAGACTTGATTTATTGACAGTCTGGGATCTTATATGAGATCATCCCTGAGGCACCGAGGCCTTCACACGAAGCAGAGAAGCCTAAGCTTGGACCCCATGCCGATGGTGTGGTTGGTTCCGTTAACTCTCCCACCGTGGAATCTTTGACTAAGAAACTTCATCAGTTGTCCGTAAAACAATCTACAGCGGAGGCAGCAAAGGCTGCCCCCTCCCCCCAGAGTGCAAATGTTTTTGCACAAACCTCTTCGAAGGGAAATCAACAGCCCGGTGGGAAGAAAAAGAAAGGAAAGAAGGGAGAGGGAAATCAAAACAAGCAAAAGCCTGTGAACAATGCTGATGGGGCCAAAAAAGAAAAGAAGAAGGTTAAGTTCCCTTGTAAGTTGTGCCGAGAGGACCACCTTACTCACCTTTGTCCCCTTATGGATCAAGCCCAGAAGCTGCTCAAAGCTCAACAACCGGCTGTCCTGAAGAATCCTTTTCCCCAAGGGCAGAACTCTACTTCAACTTCTAACGTAGCAAGGGGCACTCAACCTGCCCCTGACCCAAACTATATCAACATGGTTCGATCTTTGACTTTGTTGCAGACCAGGAACAAAAACTATGAGAAAGAGACTCCTGAGAAGGGTAAAGCTGTAGGTGAACCTTCCAACCCTCTCACAATAGAGAAACTTGCTGAAATAACGCCAAAAATACCCAAAGGTGTCTTTAAGAAGACCTTGCATAACCCCAATGTTAGGGCTGCTTCTAACTACTCCATAGTTGAAGACTTAGCTTAGAACCCATGTGCGATGTCAGCTTTAGAGGTGTTACAGAGTTGTCCCGCTCAGCGGGATGCCCTCTTAGTAGCTTTAGGCAGCATGGACTCTTCGAGTCTCATGGCGAAATTTCAGTTATCAGATGTTAAAATTTGCCTGCCTTACCATGTAGCCCTATCAATAGATGTCGTCCATGGTGGTAAGACCATTGGAAGGCCAGTTGTTGATGAGGGGGCTTCTACATGTGTTATGTCCCTGGCCTGTTGGAAAGCTCTTGGATCCCCAGAGCTAGTCCCATCAAACACTTTACTTACTGCTTTTGATGGAAGATCCTTCCATCCTCATGGTATCCTGCCGGCTTTTGAGATTAAGTTGGCAGGCAAAGCAATGTCTGTAGAAGTGGAAGTGATTGATGCTCCTTTGGACTACAATTTGCTTCTGGGAAGGAATTGGACTTATACGATGTCCACTGTTGCGTCGGCCGTTCTTCGTGTCATGGTTTTTCCACATGAGGGCAAGTTGGTTACTGTTGACCAACTTGATTTTACCCGAAAAGGTCGTTTAGAGTCTAATGAGTCCGCTGTGCCATTGGTTGATCAGGCCAAACCTGTTGCACAGAGCTTGGGGGATGGAATGTACACATCATTGATGGGCACATTTGATCTTCCAGCCCCGGTTAATTATATTGGTTCTACTAGTGTGGGGAAGTCCATCGCTACGGTTGTCGATAGGACTGATCCTTGGGTCCTCCCAACTTCCCATGAACCGGAAGTGCCCTTATCGACAGTGGAGGTGGCATACCAAGATATCACTCAAGCCACTGTTGATCCCATTCCAAATCCTCTAACAGTCTCGGATGATCCGGAAGAAGTATATTTGCCTACATGTGCGGAAAACTCTTCACATTCTATAGATTGTTTAGACACCATTTTACCTTTCGATGAAGCTAATCTGGAAGCCATGAGTGGACGTGATAAGATTTGTGAGGACCTTTATCATCGATCCTATTTTCTTCCAGAACTAAGCAGAATAGAAAACTAAGAGTTTCATGTGAGACTGTCAGAAGATGTTGATATACCTATCAACCCTTTGCCCAGGGAAGGAGTGTTTGCCAAGGGGAATATGGAAAATATTTCTGCCACTATACCTATTAACATCTCTATGAACCCAGATGTCGTGGAAAACATCTATATAGGTGTGAACTCCTCTCCCGAGGAGATTGTTATCTACACTGCCCTTTTTAAGGAATTCTGCGATATCTTTTCCTCGTCATATGAGGAGATTCCAGGCATAGATCCATCTATTGTTGAACATGAAATCTGAACCTATCCTGATGCCAAGCCAGTTCGACAAAAATTAAGACCCGTGAACCCGCATAAAGTGGCGGCTGTGAAGGCAGAAGTTGAAAAGCTGTTGAAAGCTGGTTTCATATATCCCATAGCTTTGACTGAATGGGTGTCCAACCCTATTCCTGTTGATAAAAAGCAAGGGACTATTCACGTTTGTACAGACTTTAGAGACCTCAATAAATCCTGTCCTAAGGAAAAATACCCCACACCATTTATTGACCAGATCGTAGATGCATGTGCAGGAAAAGAGGTGTTTTCGTTTATGGATGGTTTCTCCGGCTACAATCAAATCCAAATCAAACCGGAAGACTAACATAAAACTGATTTCATTTGT
Source organism: Pseudotsuga menziesii (assembly GCA_001517045.1). Taxonomy (NCBI): domain Eukaryota; kingdom Viridiplantae; phylum Streptophyta; class Pinopsida; order Pinales; family Pinaceae; genus Pseudotsuga; species Pseudotsuga menziesii. Next base: position 58,802 of record LPNX011017438.1, on the reverse strand, counting down.
CCTTGGGGTACATTCGCGTATAAGAAGATGCCGTTTGGATAGAAAAATGCTGGGGCTACCTTTCAACGGGCTATGAACTTTGCTTTTCATGACATAAAAGCCATTGTCGAACCATACCTTGATGATCTGCCTGCACATTCTCACAAGAGGATCCAACATCCATATCATTTACGGTTAATATTTGAACGATGCAGATATTATAAAATTCGCTTGAATCCCCACAAGTGTGTATTCTGCGTCGAGTCAGGAAGATTACTCAGATTCATTGTCTCTAGTAGAGGCATCTAGGTGGATCCATTGAAAGTTGAGGCCATTGTAAATCTGCCTCCTCCTCGTTCTCTCAGGCAACTTCAAAGCCTGTAAGGAAAGTCTAACTTTCTTCGACATTTTATCGTTAATTATGCCAAGATCACTAAAGGTTTCATGCGCTTGCTCAAACAAGACACCCCATTTGTATGGGATGAAACCGCACAACTTGCGTTCGAGGCATTGAAAAAACTTTGATGTCAGCTCCTTTATTACATCCACCATATTATTCTAGGGATTTCATATTATATCTGGCCGTGTCCGAGTCGACCATTGGGGTAGTACTAGTCCAAGAGGACGATAAGCTCGTCGAGCATGTCGTTTATTATCTTAGCCATGCTTTGGCTGGACCTGAGCTTAGATACTCCCACGTTGATAAATTAGCCTTAGCAGCTGTTTATGCTGTACAGAGGTTACATCGTTACATTTTACTGAGGACCACCACAGTAGTGGCGGATGTGAATCCGTTCCAATATGTTTTATCCCGATGGATTGTTGGGGGAAAATTTAACAAATGGATAGTCATTCTCCAGGAGTTTGACTTGGATTTCCAATCTGCTAAGTCTAAGAAGTCCCTTAGTTTTTGCTGAGCTTATAGCAGAATTTCCCACTGAAGAAAATGTAGCAGTTGAGGATGACTCATTCCTAGATGAGCACATCTTCTTGATAGCCACCTCTGATCCTTGGTACGGAGATATTCTTATATATCTCCAGAATTTGAAGTATCCTGCCACTTCCTCTAGGGAGGAATGACGTAAGTTACGCCTTCATGCCAAAAACTACCTCATTATAGGAGATACATTATATCGACGGGGGGTAGATTCCATCTTGCGTCGCTGACTTACTCATGAGGAAGCGGAGATTGTCCTAAATGATTCCCATAGCGGAGCATGTGGGGGTCATTTATCTGGGTTAGTAACGGCCCATAAGATATTGCATGCCGGTTATTTCTGGCCCACGATCTTTAAAGATTGTGTGGAAGCAGTGAAGCGATGTCATCCATGTCAGCTTTACACCAAGAAAATGTGGTCACATCCTGCTCCATTATTTCCTGTTGTCTCGGTAGGCCCCTTCATGAAATGGGGGATCGATTACATGACGTGCAACCTAGTCTCAGCTGGGGGGCATAAATACATCATTGTCGCTGTTGACTATTTTACGAAATGGGAAGAGGCAATGACTACTTTCAAAGACAACAGGGAAACAACATCTTTCTTTGTTTTCAATCAGATTATTGCAAGGTTTGGTATTCCCAAAGTGATTGTCACTGACCACGGAAGCCATTTTCAAAATAACATGATGACAGAACTGACTACGATGCTCGAATTTAGACGAGAACATTCTTCTCCATACTATCCGCAAGCAAATGGTCAGGTTGAGGCTGTCAACAAGACTTTAAAAACTATCCTTAAACGAACAATTGATGCAGCCTGTTCTAATTGGCACATCATGTTATATCCTACTCTTTGGGCCTACAGAACTAATGTAAAGACTACTATGGGTTTCTCACCCTTCCAACTCGTTCACGGGGTGGAAGCAGTTACTCTGATTGAATGCGAAATCCTGTCTTTGAAGATAGCCATTCATGTGTTACCTAATACGACTGAGCTTGAGGAACATCTGGTACATTTAGAACACCTTGATGAACAACGTAGAGATGTGTTGACTGCTAATCAGGTTCATAAAAATAGGGTTAAATCTCAATATGATAAAATGGGCAAACCTAGGGTTTTCTCTGAAGGGGAACTTGTCTTGCTTTGGGACCAAGATAAAGAACCTCTGGGGGCAGGAAAATTTAAGGCTATGTGGTTAGGCCCCTATGTCGTGTCGAAAGTTTTGAGTAAAGGTGCATATGAATTAGTAGATTATGATGGGAATAAGCTTCCTGAGCCTAGAAATGGGCTCTACCTGAAGAAGTACTATGCTTAGGCTTAGCACTTTTTCTTGTATTTTATTGTATGTATTTTTATGTACATTAGGTTGTCAGTTTTGTTTTTTATATTATCTGCTGGTTGTTGCAGATGTCTTCTAGAATGTATGTAGGTTTCGCTGATGGTGCTAGCTGTCATACTTGTAACCTAGCTTCGGCAGCATGGGTTATCTATTCTCCCTCAGGATAGCTTGTTTCCACGGGAGGCACTTGTCTAGGTCCTTCTTCTAATAATGTTGCTGAGTATAGGGTTGCTTTTGAGCTCCTATGGGATGCTTTGTCACGTGGCATCACCCAACTTGAGGTCCATTTGGATTCTCAGTTGGTAGTTTCCCAGCTCAATCGAGCTTATCAGGTACGAAATCCTATCTTGTTACGTCAGTTCATGCAAATTTGTTCATTGGAAAGACATTTTGAGGTTATTACTTTCAATCATATTCCACGAAACCAAAATTCATTGACTGATGCATATGCTAATTACATTTTGGATTGGAATCTCACACACATTCTATAAAAATATACAGCAAATATATGAAAGACACTTGTAAATAAACTGACAACCAAACACTAATATATATATATATGTGTGTGTGTGTGTGTGTGTGTAAAATATCTGTCTGTAGATACGTCGAGTCTGATCCATAGATCCTCTCATATACAAAAAGTACATACATGTGGATCAAGTCCATCAAAATTCCCTAGGTCTAAGCTGGACCGCCCTGGCCACTAGGACCACCTTGGTCCCCATGATCTCTATGCATCCTGGCTTCCTCAGCCTCCTCGGCTTCGGCAGCCTCCACTGCATCTCTGTATACGAGCACTGCTCTAGCTACTCATCTGAAAAGACGTAGCCAAATCGGTGGAACCCCGACTACGAACTCCTGCATGGCTGCAGGGATATGCTCTATCGGTATAGTCGATACTCGTTGGGTTAGCCTGGCCAACTTCCCCTCTAGTACTCAGATCAATCCTTGATCCTCACCCATGACAAGATGCACGAACATACGGGGGTGCCCTTCAGGGTGGACTGGTCCAATATCTGCGTTTTGACACATGAATAGGATTAAGACTTGTGCATATGTATATATCTATCATTTGAAAATTTCATAAAAACTTGATAATGCTAAAAAATTAAAAATTACTTACCTATCTCTCCCCATGCTCCTCCTGGAGGGAGGACAAGGTCGGGGTCACCTCGGAATTCCATCCCGACATATGGAAACTGCTCCAGCGTCGGCAGCTGTCATTCCCACCAAGTATAGAAGTCAGCATCATATACGCTGTGTACTATGTCTCCTCCTCCTTGATGGAGGAAGATGTCTCCCCATCGGCTCAGCCTTGGCTGACATGGAGATCTGACCTGTAGTGGTATGGTAGGGCTCATGGCTGGTACTCTCGAAGAAGAAGAACGCCACTAGTATGCTTGCATAGCCAAAATTATTGTGTCTTCCCCTCTTGCAGTCGGATAGTTGTCTCCTCATAATGGGGGCAACTCCCGAGAACCAATCATAGAGAGCACCTCTAAAACAGTCAACTGCCACCCTCATTTGATTCCTGGTGGCCATATGTAACCCTGTTGATCCTGCAAGTCTCACAATGGTACTAGCTAATACCTGGAGAGTAAAATCCTGGATGTCTGCTATTAGAACGTTGCTTCCTTTCTTCTGGGTACCCGGTGTACAGAATATGTCTACATAGTTTTGGACACTCAAGGGGTCACCGCCCCTTCCAGTGCCCTCCAGGTTCACCGGTGCTCCCCATCATGACAACCCGGTAATGAAATATATGTCTTCCACGGTAAGCTCTAAGGTCTCACCTTGAAGATTGAACATCCCCATCTCATGATCCCAAAAATTGACCATGAACTTAAGTATGCGGACATTTGCCCGCATGGGTGATGTACAAAATAATTTCAGCAGCCCACTAGTCCTCAATGCTTGTACGGTGGGTGCACTTTGGAGTGCCGCATGATCCATTATTTCGTGCTCCCTTTCCCTCCACTCCAGAACCATTTTTTACCTGGAAAATACAAGTCATTTGATTCAGTATTTCATAATCAAAATTTAAAAATCTTGCATATTTTTTAAGTTTTTATCCACTGCGCAGTATTTGCAACTGTCCATTAAGGCATGTCGCGGGTCATTCGCAGCTATCTAGTTAGGCAACCCACGAATATAACGCGTATTCATGAGTTTCCCTCTTAGCAACCCGCGAATGCGCACTACCATAGTTTTGGATGATGTTAAATACTGAATTCACACTTAAACCTACTATTTGCTTGGATCAATTTGATGAGCTTAGGGTGTAGAATTAGCTGAAGCTGATGGATTCCGATTTCGACAGTCCAATTTTCCACAAAGATCGATCAATGGTAGAGGGTAAACTTTTTTTTTTGGCTCAAACGTTCAAATGGTGAGTTTATTTTAATTTTCAAGCTATTTATAGAAATAATATTTCATAAAGTGGGTCTTTTTCCTATAGTTTGAAATGTCAATTAACTAATATCACCCTCTTTGTGCCTTGGAACAGGTTTATCAACTTTCACAAAGTGTTGTTGCTCCCATAGGGTGGTTTTTCTATTTCCAACACATGTTGGCATCTTATCACTCCACATTAACCTTAGTATTCAACATTTTGCCATGGACTATGGTATTCTACGCCATTAGTCCCTTGTCTCTACCATTGTTCTTCCGTGGCTAGGGCCCTTATTTCATGAGTATCATCTTTATATGCCTTTGTCATCCTTTGGTGCTCATTCCGCCACTGTTTCAGGTTCAGGGGTATCCTCTTAGCTATTTTTCACGCCAAATAGAGCTTCTTCTAAATCTCTTTTTACAAGCTATCCCTTTATAGGACTCCCCGCCCTTATGGAGTTTCTTTAGGCCTAGGTCTGACTCCTTCAAAATAGACTTGATTACCGAGTTATCTTGTCCATTCAAGCTCGTTAAGAATATGTGAACGGGCATCTACATTGGTGGTAGGTTATCTCTTTCTCGGACCATGCAGAATAATACTAGAAATGATCACTCTCTTTTCATTTGAATTGAGAAGAGTATTCTCCGGTATAGTTTTATCACTTTTCCAGACCTAAGGGACTAAATTTACGGAAAAGGAACACCCGGTTTGAGATTAGTTTTCTCTTTTTCGTGCTATGGACCCAAACATGAAAAAGATTCCGAGTGTACTTTGTGTCTTTGTCATGCTCGTTAAACACTTAAGAACAAAGCAACGAGTTTATTGTTGTAAGCCCCATTTCTCATAACCAAATGGATCTTTCCGAGTGATCTTGCTTTCCTTCAAACTCGTAAAACTCAAGCTATTTTATGTTGTTCTGGAAGGAGCGTTGGGTAGGTGGTAATTTAACCTTTTTTGGACCTTCCTGACTAAGTACGAAAAAGGTTCACCTTTTCTTCTTCAGAAGTCAAGAGAGTTCTTTTGTGGTTTGTTTTATATTTTTTCGGCCTCAGGAGACTAAATTGGATGAAAAAGGACCCCCCTGGAGTCTTCTTCGGCATTTTCAGACTCTCTAAATATGAAAACACCAGTTGAGCATGTACTAGTTCGAGCTCATTAAATCCACGAATCAGTGACACTATCAAGCATTATTTTCCCATCTCTTCAAGCTTGTTCAAAAATGAAGAGGGAACCGAGTTTACTTTCTTGGACTCGTTAAGATTTAACAGGGAAGGTAAGGAAGAAGTTTTCTCTTGTTTTCAGTAATGGCAGCATGTCATCCTTGAACATAACACTCTTTGTTTTTCGATATCCATGTTTAAGTGTTCACTTGTGTTCAGCTATCACTTTGAGTTTCTTACTCCTCCTCTTGTCCATTATACCTGGGGAATCTGATCATGTCTCCTACATGACAGATAAGTTTAGTTGTTCTATCTAAAAGTTATACGCTTCCTTGGGTCATCTCTGTGTTGTGCTCACTGTTCAAGGACTCTACCCAATGTCTGATCTATATCCTGATCCCATCATTGTTATATCTGTTATCTATTCGTGTATCCCTTCTTTTGCTCAGTCCCTAGTCACTCTTGTGATTCGTTGGAGGATCTGTTGCCTTCCTTATCACAGCATGGTTCCGTTATCAGTACTTCCTGATGGTGAAGACCTAGAGTTTTGACGATCGTACCTCAGGATTCACTTTCATCATTGGTGAATTCCTTTGCTTCAGTTGTCAATTATCACCTATTGGTTGACAAACTGTTGAATCCTCTCCATGTTCGACTTCAGCTTACCCTTATTCACATGGCTTGGATTGTACTAGTTCTTTGGGATGCTTTATGAAGACCTTAGTTCCACACATATGGACTAAGTTGCACGAGATTATGTTCTATTCATCTACATAGCTTCTAGATCTTTGAAGACTCATCATTATTATATATCATGGCTTCGATCCACCTTTGTAATATACGTGGTTTTTTAAAGGTATCATATGATGTACTCAAATATTGTAAAGGAGCTAGTGTTCTAGTAAATTGAACATAGCATCCTCAGATGTAACTTTGTATATGACATTACTATGTATTTTTTTCAGGTACTCTCTCTGCTCCATTGGATTTCTGAGTTCTCCAAAGATAAACATTATAATGTATTTCGGCCATCGTTTCCCTTTGACCTCACGCATTAGGGGGCATTTGTTATACACCTGAATGGCACCTCTTCGTCCGAGTGTCGACATCCCTATGTTGGCACACAAAAGGACATCTATGGATTGAGGTTTGCCAAAAACACTATATATTGGCTTATTATACAATACATTCCTCCTCCATCCAGCGGGTTACTTTGCCATTTTGCTATGTTAAGTTGTATTCGCGACTCTGCTTATATGCAACTTGTGAATCATTCACGAGTGTCATTTGTTGCAAGTCGTGAATGGATGTATTCGCGGGTTGATCTTATAGAAACTCACGAATCATTCACGGGTTGTCCTTCTCCATTCCCATGAATACGTCCCTTGACATTTAAACATAAAAACACGCAATGGCTTGAGATTAGTTAAGCATTGTTACCTTAATCACTTTAACTGTCTCAACCTCCTCAACCTTCGAAACTGCCTTATTTCCTCCATATAAATATAGGCCTTGGGGAGGGTGTTAGGGAGATACACTTGGAGAGCAAAGTTATGCTGGTGGATTTGATACAGAAGTCTTTGGAGCAGTGGAACTCAGAATCCTTTGGTTGCAGAGGAGTCCTTGTCTCAGGTGTTGGGTTGTAATCTGAACTTCCTCATTGTTGATAATAAAAATAATCCTTCTTCCATATGTGTTTCATGTATCTTGGTTCGATAAATGTTTATGTTTCTGCATCTTATATATGATTTATCTAACCTGCTTATATATATATGAATCATCTTGTATCTGGAAGATTGACTCTTAACAGGTGAAGGAAGAACAACCTTGAAGACTTTGGAGGTGAAGCAGAATGGAAGAGGTCTAGTAAGGATCGACCTTCGTTAATCAAGTAAGTATTTCTCATCCTCCTATTTCCTTTACTGCACTCTAGAAGCCAATTGTTTGCAAGTTAATTGAGTATGTTGGTAACCCCAGACCTATGGTTATTAGGTGTATAATCCTATACAATAGATAATAACGAGGTTTGGCACACCTAAGTATCTTGTTTTTGATAATGCTTCATACTTCCAATCCATTGACCTAACCATCTATGCCCTTGAAAAGGGGATCAAGCTGAAGTTTTATGCCAATTACTATCCTCAGGATAATGGGCTTGCAGAATCCTCCAACAAGAACTTGATAAGCATCCTAAAAAAGATAGTGGCTTCACATCATAAAAACTGGCATACCCAACTTTATGGGTGAATGTATATATTTTCTATACAAGATATGATCTTATCATTAGAAGATGTGTTAGGCAGGATGAGGTTTTAGACATTTTAAAAGCTTGTCGTGATGAACCATGTGGTGGCCATTTTGCAGATAAACGAACAACATATAAAATACTCAACTTAGGGTATTATTGGCCATCTATATTCAAGGATTACAAGAAATATGTTAGAAGTTGTGATATTTGTCAAAGTATGGGAAGACCGGTACCATGTAATGAGATTCCACTCCAGCCACAAGTTCTCATAAAGCCATTTGAAAAATGGGCTCTTGATTTCATCGGACCAATCAATCCACTATCAAAAGGAAAAAGGTATATATTGGTATGTATCGACTATGTTACAAAATGGGTGGAAGCCAAAGCTTTACCAAGAGCCATAGAACAAGTAGTAGTCAATTTCCTCTTTTAAGAAATATTTGTTAGATTTGGATTTCCTAGAGAATTTGTTATGGATCAAGGAGCACAATTTACTTCTAAGCTGGTGCAAGAGATTGCAGACAAGTACAAAATCAAGCAGAAGAAATATACCCTTTACCATCCACAGGCCAATGGCTAGGTAGATTCCACCAATAAAACTTTGGAAACAATCATGACCAAGACAATTCAAATGCATAGAAAATATTGGTCAGACAAGCTTCAAGAACCACTATGGGCATACATAATTAATTGCAAAAATAGTACTGGGTTCCCATGGGAGTGGAGATAAGAACATATTCTTCTTCACTTTCTTCCTGGGAGGATCATTATCCTCAGCAGTGTGAGCATGATGTCTTCTTTTGGAGTTCTTCTTCTTCTTGGACCCATTCTTATTCATGGGACAATTTCTAGCAAATTTTCCTATTTCATCGCATGTATAACATCTGAGTCTAGATGGATCCCTTCTTACAAGATTATTTTTCTGATGAGAATGCTTACCTTGGTGATGATGATTTTCCCTTCTTCCTTTCTTGGAGTGTACTGTGAGATCTTGATCTTCACTTCCCATCTTTTATTCTTGAGCTGCTATTTGAGCTTCTTCTTGTGAACATTCTTCCCACAGTCTACTGAACTTGACTAACTTCTTCCTAGCACAGATTCCTTGGATGAAAGAATCCCATGACCTAGGGAGACCATTCAAGGTTGTCATCACAATTTATGCATTCTCCACTTCTTCATCTACTGCATCTAGTTGTTCTTTGATCTGGGAGACCCTTGTGAAGTATGACTGGATGGTCTCCTCATTCTGTATCTTTACATTCTTCAACTAGTTCCTTAGAGTCATCTTTCGGTTGATGTTCTTCCCTTCAAATAGTTTGGTTAGGGCATCAAACATAGCTTTAGGTGTATTCATTGAGGACACCTGTGGTATGAGGTGATCCTTGATTGAATCAGCAATGATCCTCTTTGACATAACCAACTTATTCTTATGTAAGGCCTTAGCCTAATCTCCCTCTGGAACTGGAACCTCCTCATGGATGTAGGAGTCCAACTTAATTTCTTCCAGAACCAGGGAGATCCTATACTTCCAAGCTCGGAAGTTATCAGCTCCCTCAAGATTTTCATCAAGCTTGGTATGATGAGACATATTAACTGAGAACGTCAAATGGAAATACAAAAGATTTAGATCTTACTAGGTCAAGATGTCAGATCTAGATTTGGAGCTAAAATTCTGCAGTGCTGGTTTAGGAGCATATTAGGGTTTTGCTTTTCCAGAGTCCTCTCCAAACAAATTCTTTGATCTTGATCTCTAAATTTCAATTTTGGGGAGGAGACCAATCCAGGCCTGGGCTCACTGAAAAATTCCGATTCTGTGAAAATCCCTGATTTTCGGCAGCAGTGTCGGGTCCAAAACTGAAAAACCTCAGAATTAGATTCTGCTTCGATAGAAAGATGTGCCATAGGGAGGAGCGTTAATCCAACCTTATTTTGCTGAAAATATATGGAGAGAGATCCAAAAAGTATGAATCCCTATTTCCCACAGCTGCACAGTGTCTTCTTCTTAGGTTAGCTCTGATACCATGTTAGATTTTTAACATTAAGCTAGCATTATATTAGGATATTTAACTGAGAGAATAACAAGCACATCAATCAAACACAAGAGACAATGAAAACAGTGTTTTTCCTCGGGTAAACCATAAATGGAGAAAACCCCACAACTTCCTCAGAGATAGAATCAACACCAAAAGTAAAACCCAAAATAGTAAGATGATATATCGATAGAAGTAACCTTCTTTCTTCCTAGCCCTAGTGTCTTCTTATTCCTTAGCTATGCACTACAACTGAGTGTGTGATAAATAGAGAGGCTAGCTCTCTATTTATACTAATTCCCGACTTGACTAAACCCTACTAGGGCCAACTTCACTAGGTGAGTCTAACAACCCTAGTACCCTGAAACTGCGGGAACTTTAACCCTTGAACTATAGGAGGGTTACCCACATTGACTTGACATAACTTGTTTACATTATAGAAACTCATGATCGGAACATTGAGGCATGACATGACTCAAATACATTACAGACACATCCTGGAGTAAACATCAGGGTACAATACATAAGAAATACAAGTGAATACATTCCAAAGTTACAATTACATCGACACTTTGATGAGCCCATACTTAAGGAAAAATATGGAAAAGTCGTTGAAACAATGTTTACATACCAGCATGAGCTTAGAGGCAAGGAAACCATGTACACTTCCAAGAAAATAAAGTAACTCTTACTCGAGGCCACAATAGATGATATTGAAGAACTTAGAGAATTAACATATCCATAAGGCGTACAGACCGACACAACCCTTGCATTTATCCATATCTAAGAATTTTTATAAACTACATCCACCACCTCAAAGGAGATCTAGGATGACTCAGTCATCAAAGGGAAAACATCTAATTGAACTAATCAATTACTCCCTAGTACTGTACCCAACTTGAGTCAAAGAAGAGCAACAAGTGGTACCCTTATCAATCCTGAAACCCTTTAAATTACCACCTAGATTCAGTTATTTCCATGCGCGGTACTTATTAATTCTTGCACATGATCTAGGAGCTAAGAATCAATCTCATGAAAGAATAATCAACAAATACTCATGAAATGGTGTTAATTGGAACTGGAATTGGTTTCCTTTCTGTATATTTAATAAACAAATGAATGGTTACAATACCAATGCTAAGCAATAGCTTAACTCCATGAAGAATTCGAATACCTAAGGAGATAATTCGAATTCAGTGAGTGAGTCTAGCTTAACTGACTCTCAACCATTGGTTCACACTCAGTTAACCACTTGACCAAAACCCTAATTGGCTCACCAAACCCTAACTGAATTCGGAGTGCAATAAATGATTGAATCTCAACTGAAGGAGATCAAACACATGTCATAGCAAGCCAACCATCAAGTGCTAGTGCTCCATGACTTCAATGAACCCCGATGAGGTTAATTGAAGCTGAACTGACCATCAGAAGTTGGTGGAGGCACCTTGTTGACTCCAGATCATTAAATAATAATAAATAATCATTAAATAATATATTTAACGACTGGAGGTGCCTTAACTGACTGGTTGAACTGATTGTAACCACCAGTTAGCAATTAGGTGCATTAATGTCACTCAGATCACCCCCGGAGTGCTCCAGTTAGCCTCCTTGATTGTAGGAGAAGGTTAATTTATCCTCCTTGACTATAGGTAGGCGTGGGTGTGAGTGGATGATGGAAATTAATGCTCCACTCAAGTCAATTAATGTCAATTATATTTAGGATAGTGGTTTAACTAGGCCAATTTGACCGAAAGAGTGTGTATGATGGTAAATGTCTCCAACACCCCCCGTTAAGCTATACTCAGGAAGAGTTAGAAAAAATAGATGCATAAAATGCTAAGTCCCTGGTAACTAAGGCCATAGGTCACCCTATACAATGCTGAAACTAAAACAATGCTCAAAACAAACTAAGTGAGGAAAAGAGGGAAAACCCAGTGGGAAACCCCCCCCCTCAAGCTGAACACTGAAAGTAGTCTGGATCACCCTGATGAACTCACCCCCAACAGTGAACGGAGGTAAGTGAACTTCTTTTCTAAAAAGCTCTTGGTGAAGATGTCTGCAATCTACTCAACAGTCGGGCAGTATTCCAGAATAATGGTCCTGTCATGCACTAGCTCCCTGATGTAGTGCATGTGAATCTCTACATGCTTGGTCCTCTGCCTAGTAACTGGATCTGTGGATATCTTAATAGCACTCTGGTTGTCACAAAAGAGGACAGTGGACAAAGTACTACCAAGATCAAACTCTGAAAGAATGCCTTGCAACCAAACTGCTTGGATGCAAGCATTCACCGCTCCTAGATACTCGGCCTCTACTGAAGATAGTGCTATGGCAGCCTGCTTTTTGCTTGACCAGAAAATAGGGCCACCACCAAACATGAATACATATCTAGAAGTTGACTTTTGATCAATAGAATCACCCACCTGTTACCAACTTTTCTGTACCATAGTTGGGTTACCTGAGGAGCCACCAATTGACAGACTTGTTCAAAGTCTGACTCCAGTGTATCAGTTGATCCGTCTGCTTGTCTAGCCAATATTGGCTAGTCACTTTTTGATTTGAATAATTTTGACCATGGCCCCACGGGGTTTGTAATAAAATGTGCTAGTAGGATATTTTTGAGTGGTTCGGTCTCCTAAGACGTAGAATTGCAAATAGGGTATTCCAGGGAGTTTTTTGCCCCTGACAATTATGCTTTGCCTTCAGCCGAGTATAATTGACGAGGTTTTCTCCCGCTTCCTCCAAAGCTGGAATGCCCGATGTTGAATTTTGGGCCTTGGGGGGTTATTAGAGCCCAACTGAGTGTTATAAGCCTACTAGACATTATTTAGATAGATCATT